>OX376362.1:16929661-16932206 GCA_947369235.1 Udea olivalis | reverse complement strand
AACTACAACACCAACAACAGTAACACACCATAAACAGCTAAATCTCCTGGCACTTGGGGAACCAGGGAAGCCAGGCATCAGGCTCAGAGGGGTCGCCCTATTCATGGACTCCAATTCGGAGAAAATAGGGATCGCATTCTGCAACGCCCTCGCCAAAAACACAGTCACCATCTCACCAGGCCTCGGTGCACTCCTAAACGGCAGCACAAGTAAAATCACCATGCGTCGCAAGGCGTATAACGAACTCGCAGTAGTGACATTAGAGAAGCAGACGTGCAGGATAGTGCGAAAGAGTAACAAGACTATCGCACTGTTCTCCACGGAGCTAGAAGTCACGGAGTTCGTCTTAGCCTGCAAAGTGCTGGCCGCAATGGGGGCAAGGGGAGAGGAGGGGACTGTGCAACCCAAAAAAATCAGTGTGGACGCCATGGTCGTGGGGTACTTAAAGGGCCAGACCGAGGATTACCTTGGAGCCCTGGCAGCCGCCAAACACCACGAGGTCGTAATTTATGAGGACAGGGGCCAAAACCTCAGTCACCTAATAGCCCGGCCTCTGGGTCAAGCGTCCACACAACACCCCACCGACTGCTGGGACCACCCGATTGTCGGAACCGACATCAGTGGCTCCGAGCGTCTCCAACAGAGGGTGCAACAGGAGAAGGACGAGGCTGCGCAGAGTGGCGCAGACCCCAGTGTGTTACAAACGATAAGACGTAAAATTACAACCATTACATCAACACTCGGCCAAGCAATTCTGGGGACCGCCGAGCAGAACAAAGCCAAAGTGAAGAAAATACGGGGGGCCGCAGCGTTGGAGGAGGCAGTGGAGCGATTTGTCGCCCCACCACCACCAAAACCAAAAGAAGCCGAACCTATTCGCACACGGGCGGACATGGGACAAGTGTCTCCCCCAAAATTACTACCAGTAAGAGAACCGCGGGACCACATGCTCAATGCCTTCCTGGAGTTCGTGGCGATCACGGAAGCGACGCGCAAAGTTAACACGGATAATTGCAAAACCATCTTGCAAACTTATAGGCGCGGAAACCGGGGTCTGCTGGAGACCCAACTACAGGAGGCGACGGCAGCTATATATGACAATGACAAGTCTGAGATTATTCAAGGACAAATGTCGGGGACATATATGGCTGCGTACAGCGGGGCGGGTGGCTTCGTGTGCCAGGACGAAGAAAGGAGTAAGGATGGGGGAAACCCGGTATTTAAGACACCGCCTGGAGACCCAATTGTGGTAGTCGCCAAGTGCACGGAGGTGAGACCCAATTGTGGTAGTCGCCAAGTGCACGGAGGTAATGCTCGATGACAAGATCTTAGACATGGCCTGCAAAATGGCCGGTAGTCTATCACCGAGCGCGATGCCAGAGCACTGGACTATACCGACATTTGAATGGGTCAACGGGGTCCCGGGTTGCGGCAAAACAACGTGGGTAATGTCTCAAATCAACGTGGAGCAAGACATTATCGTCACGACAACCACCGAGGCGGCAAAAGACCTCCGGGAAAAGCTGGAACCACGCATCGGAGACAGGGCCAAAAAGAGAGTCAGGACTATGGCATCCCTACTAGTAAATGGTATGAGCGAGGGCGAAAAGTGTACACGCCTGATGGTGGACGAAGCCCTCATGAACCATTTCGGA
The DNA here is from genome assembly GCA_947369235.1 of Udea olivalis. Classification (NCBI taxonomy): domain Eukaryota; kingdom Metazoa; phylum Arthropoda; class Insecta; order Lepidoptera; family Crambidae; genus Udea; species Udea olivalis. The sequence goes on along the minus strand of OX376362.1, from coordinate 16,930,551 downwards.
TCCATAGTGTTGGCCATCCAAATCGCGGAAGCCAGCGAGGTCATGCTGCTGGGAGACAACAACCAACTCCCATTTATCGACCGCTGCAACCTTTTCAAATTAAAATACAACAGGCCAAATGAGGTCACTGCCATAACAAAGGAGCTGTTATGCACCTACCGCAACCCACAAGACGTAGCGTATGCCCTTAGCGAAATCTACAGCGGTATATACTCGGCCAACACCCGAACCAAGTCTCTGGAGCTGAAGAGGTTCACAGGTGCAGAAATCCCAAAGTCGGAACGAACCTTATACCTCGTTCACACCCAGGCTGAAAAGGCTCTCCTGATCAGCCAGGGATACGGTAAGAACGAGGGATCGCGCACCATGACCATCCACGAAGCCCAGGGACAGACGTTCGAAACGGTGATAATCGTGCGGACAGTTCCGAAAAAATCACACCTCCTACAAAGCGTCCCACACGCCGTAGTAGCAATCTCGCGGCACACAACACGCTGTGTCTACTACACCGACAACGCAAATGACGATGCCACGGCAAGTCTTATACTTAAAGCGGAGAGAGTTACACAGGATAAAATACGGGACTACAATCTGAGGATGGCCATGCGACGGGGCGACGAGGCCACCATAGACAAAATAGTGGGAAGCATGAGGAGTGCCCAGCATACCCATAATACCCCTTCCACCGAGGTCCAGGCATCCTCCCTTCGAGACTCCAACGGGGTCGACAAGTAGAGGACTGTCGAACCTGCACGGCACTCTTCTTACCCTACTAATACCTGACTAACGTAGCAATAAGTACAAATTGTACAATTGGTAATACAACAAGAATTATTGTAATAATAATTAGAATAATAATAATGACAATAAGAGGAACATAATAATAATAC
>OX376362.1:16422161-16927161 GCA_947369235.1 Udea olivalis | reverse complement strand
AACCTAACCTAACCTAACCTAACCTAACCTAACCTAACCTAACCTAACCTAACCTAACCTAACCTAACCTAACCTAACCTAACCTAACCTAACCTAACCTAACCTAACCTAACCTAACCTAACCTAACCTAACCTAACCTAACCTAACCTAACCTAACCTAACCTAACCTAACCTAACCTAACCTAACCTAACCTAACCTAACCTAACCTAACCTAACCTAACCTAACCTAACCTAACCTAACCTAACCTAACCTAACCTAACCTAACCTAACCTAACCTAACCTAACCTAACCTAACCTAACCTAACCTAACCTAACCTAACCTAACCTAACCTAACCTAACCTAACCTAACCTAACCTAACCTAACCTAACCTAACCTAACCTAACCTAACCTAACCTAACCTAACCTAACCTAACCTAACCTAACCTAACCTAACCTAACCTAACCTAACCTAACCTAACCTAACCTAACCTAACCTAACCTAACCTAACCTAACCTAACCTAACCTAACCTAACCTAACCTAACCTAACCTAACCTAACCTAACCTAACCTAACCTAACCTAACCTAACCTAACCTAACCTAACCTAACCTAACCTAACCTAACCTAACCTAACCTAACCTAACCTAACCTAACCTAACCTAACCTAACCTAACCTAACCTAACCTAACCTAACCTAACCTAACCTAACCTAACCTAACCTAACCTAACCTAACCTAACCTAACCTAACCTAACCTAACCTAACCTAACCTAACCTAACCTAACCTAACCTAACCTAACCTAACCTAACCTAACCTAACCTAACCTAACCTAACCTAACCTAACCTAACCTAACCTAACCTAACCTAACCTAACCTAACCTAACCTAACCTAACCTAACCTAACCTAACCTAACCTAACCTAACCTAACCTAACCTAACCTAACCTAACCTAACCTAACCTAACCTAACCTAACCTAACCTAACCTAACCTAACCTAACCTAACCTAACCTAACCTAACCTAACCTAACCTAACCTAACCTAACCTAACCTAACCTAACCTAACCTAACCTAACCTAACCTAACCTAACCTAACCTAACCTAACCTAACCTAACCTAACCTAACCTAACCTAACCTAACCTAACCTAACCTAACCTAACCTAACCTAACCTAACCTAACCTAACCTAACCTAACCTAACCTAACCTAACCTAACCTAACCTAACCTAACCTAACCTAACCTAACCTAACCTAACCTAACCTAACCTAACCTAACCTAACCTAACCTAACCTAACCTAACCTAACCTAACCTAACCTAACCTAACCTAACCTAACCTAACCTAACCTAACCTAACCTAACCTAACCTAACCTAACCTAACCTAACCTAACCTAACCTAACCTAACCTAACCTAACCTAACCTAACCTAACCTAACCTAACCTAACCTAACCTAACCTAACCTAACCTAACCTAACCTAACCTAACCTAACCTAACCTAACCTAACCTAACCTAACCTAACCTAACCTAACCTAACCTAACCTAACCTAACCTAACCTAACCTAACCTAACCTAACCTAACCTAACCTAACCTAACCTAACCTAACCTAACCTAACCTAACCTAACCTAACCTAACCTAACCTAACCTAACCTAACCTAACCTAACCTAACCTAACCTAACCTAACCTAACCTAACCTAACCTAACCTAACCTAACCTAACCTAACCTAACCTAACCTAACCTAACCTAACCTAACCTAACCTAACCTAACCTAACCTAACCTAACCTAACCTAACCTAACCTAACCTAACCTAACCTAACCTAACCTAACCTAACCTAACCTAACCTAACCTAACCTAACCTAACCTAACCTAACCTAACCTAACCTAACCTAACCTAACCTAACCTAACCTAACCTAACCTAACCTAACCTAACCTAACCTAACCTAACCTAACCTAACCTAACCTAACCTAACCTAACCTAACCTAACCTAACCTAACCTAACCTAACCTAACCTAACCTAACCTAACCTAACCTAACCTAACCTAACCTAACCTAACCTAACCTAACCTAACCTAACCTAACCTAACCTAACCTAACCTAACCTAACCTAACCTAACCTAACCTAACCTAACCTAACCTAACCTAACCTAACCTAACCTAACCTAACCTAACCTAACCTAACCTAACCTAACCTAACCTAACCTAACCTAACCTAACCTAACCTAACCTAACCTAACCTAACCTAACCTAACCTAACCTAACCTAACCTAACCTAACCTAACCTAACCTAACCTAACCTAACCTAACCTAACCTAACCTAACCTAACCTAACCTAACCTAACCTAACCTAACCTAACCTAACCTAACCTAACCTAACCTAACCTAACCTAACCTAACCTAACCTAACCTAACCTAACCTAACCTAACCTAACCTAACCTAACCTAACCTAACCTAACCTAACCTAACCTAACCTAACCTAACCTAACCTAACCTAACCTAACCTAACCTAACCTAACCTAACCTAACCTAACCTAACCTAACCTAACCTAACCTAACCTAACCTAACCTAACCTAACCTAACCTAACCTAACCTAACCTAACCTAACCTAACCTAACCTAACCTAACCTAACCTAACCTAACCTAACCTAACCTAACCTAACCTAACCTAACCTAACCTAACCTAACCTAACCTAACCTAACCTAACCTAACCTAACCTAACCTAACCTAACCTAACCTAACCTAACCTAACCTAACCTAACCTAACCTAACCTAACCTAACCTAACCTAACCTAACCTAACCTAACCTAACCTAACCTAACCTAACCTAACCTAACCTAACCTAACCTAACCTAACCTAACCTAACCTAACCTAACCTAACCTAACCTAACCTAACCTAACCTAACCTAACCTAACCTAACCTAACCTAACCTAACCTAACCTAACCTAACCTAACCTAACCTAACCTAACCTAACCTAACCTAACCTAACCTAACCTAACCTAACCTAACCTAACCTAACCTAACCTAACCTAACCTAACCTAACCTAACCTAACCTAACCTAACCTAACCTAACCTAACCTAACCTAACCTAACCTAACCTAACCTAACCTAACCTAACCTAACCTAACCTAACCTAACCTAACCTAACCTAACCTAACCTAACCTAACCTAACCTAACCTAACCTAACCTAACCTAACCTAACCTAACCTAACCTAACCTAACCTAACCTAACCTAACCTAACCTAACCTAACCTAACCTAACCTAACCTAACCTAACCTAACCTAACCTAACCTAACCTAACCTAACCTAACCTAACCTAACCTAACCTAACCTAACCTAACCTAACCTAACCTAACCTAACCTAACCTAACCTAACCTAACCTAACCTAACCTAACCTAACCTAACCTAACCTAACCTAACCTAACCTAACCTAACCTAACCTAACCTAACCTAACCTAACCTAACCTAACCTAACCTAACCTAACCTAACCTAACCTAACCTAACCTAACCTAACCTAACCTAACCTAACCTAACCTAACCTAACCTAACCTAACCTAACCTAACCTAACCTAACCTAACCTAACCTAACCTAACCTAACCTAACCTAACCTAACCTAACCTAACCTAACCTAACCTAACCTAACCTAACCTAACCTAACCTAACCTAACCTAACCTAACCTAACCTAACCTAACCTAACCTAACCTAACCTAACCTAACCTAACCTAACCTAACCTAACCTAACCTAACCTAACCTAACCTAACCTAACCTAACCTAACCTAACCTAACCTAACCTAACCTAACCTAACCTAACCTAACCTAACCTAACCTAACCTAACCTAACCTAACCTAACCTAACCTAACCTAACCTAACCTAACCTAACCTAACCTAACCTAACCTAACCTAACCTAACCTAACCTAACCTAACCTAACCTAACCTAACCTAACCTAACCTAACCTAACCTAACCTAACCTAACCTAACCTAACCTAACCTAACCTAACCTAACCTAACCTAACCTAACCTAACCTAACCTAACCTAACCTAACCTAACCTAACCTAACCTAACCTAACCTAACCTAACCTAACCTAACCTAACCTAACCTAACCTAACCTAACCTAACCTAACCTAACCTAACCTAACCTAACCTAACCTAACCTAACCTAACCTAACCTAACCTAACCTAACCTAACCTAACCTAACCTAACCTAACCTAACCTAACCTAACCTAACCTAACCTAACCTAACCTAACCTAACCTAACCTAACCTAACCTAACCTAACCTAACCTAACCTAACCTAACCTAACCTAACCTAACCTAACCTAACCTAACCTAACCTAACCTAACCTAACCTAACCTAACCTAACCTAACCTAACCTAACCTAACCTAACCTAACCTAACCTAACCTAACCTAACCTAACCTAACCTAACCTAACCTAACCTAACCTAACCTAACCTAACCTAACCTAACCTAACCTAACCTAACCTAACCTAACCTAACCTAACCTAACCTAACCTAACCTAACCTAACCTAACCTAACCTAACCTAACCTAACCTAACCTAACCTAACCTAACCTAACCTAACCTAACCTAACCTAACCTAACCTAACCTAACCTAACCTAACCTAACCTAACCTAACCTAACCTAACCTAACCTAACCTAACCTAACCTAACCTAACCTAACCTAACCTAACCTAACCTAACCTAACCTAACCTAACCTAACCTAACCTAACCTAACCTAACCTAACCTAACCTAACCTAACCTAACCTAACCTAACCTAACCTAACCTAACCTAACCTAACCTAACCTAACCTAACCTAACCTAACCTAACCTAACCTAACCTAACCTAACCTAACCTAACCTAACCTAACCTAACCTAACCTAACCTAACCTAACCTAACCTAACCTAACCTAACCTAACCTAACCTAACCTAACCTAACCTAACCTAACCTAACCTAACCTAACCTAACCTAACCTAACCTAACCTAACCTAACCTAACCTAACCTAACCTAACCTAACCTAACCTAACCTAACCTAACCTAACCTAACCTAACCTAACCTAACCTAACCTAACCTAACCTAACCTAACCTAACCTAACCTAACCTAACCTAACCTAACCTAACCTAACCTAACCTAACCTAACCTAACCTAACCTAACCTAACCTAACCTAACCTAACCTAACCTAACCTAACCTAACCTAACCTAACCTAACCTAACCTAACCTAACCTAACCTAACCTAACCTAACCTAACCTAACCTAACCTAACCTAACCTAACCTAACCTAACCTAACCTAACCTAACCTAACCTAACCTAACCTAACCTAACCTAACCTAACCTAACCTAACCTAACCTAACCTAACCTAACCTAACCTAACCTAACCTAACCTAACCTAACCTAACCTAACCTAACCTAACCTAACCTAACCTAACCTAACCTAACCTAACCTAACCTAACCTAACCTAACCTAACCTAACCTAACCTAACCTAACCTAACCTAACCTAACCTAACCTAACCTAACCTAACCTAACCTAACCTAACCTAACCTAACCTAACCTAACCTAACCTAACCTAACCTAACCTAACCTAACCTAACCTAACCTAACCTAACCTAACCTAACCTAACCTAACCTAACCTAACCTAACCTAACCTAACCTAACCTAACCTAACCTAACCTAACCTAACCTAACCTAACCTAACCTAACCTAACCTAACCTAACCTAACCTAACCTAACCTAACCTAACCTAACCTAACCTAACCTAACCTAACCTAACCTAACCTAACCTAACCTAACCTAACCTAACCTAACCTAACCTAACCTAACCTAACCTAACCTAACCTAACCTAACCTAACCTAACCTAACCTAACCTAACCTAACCTAACCTAACCTAACCTAACCTAACCTAACCTAACCTAACCTAACCTAACCTAACCTAACCTAACCTAACCTAACCTAACCTAACCTAACCTAACCTAACCTAACCTAACCTAACCTAACCTAACCTAACCTAACCTAACCTAACCTAACCTAACCTAACCTAACCTAACCTAACCTAACCTAACCTAACCTAACCTAACCTAACCATTCTAAAAACTGAACTTTGAGCTGAAATTCAGTCAATCTTGCGCTTCTAGAAGTTTCTAATTAGTAGTTTCAGTATTGTTACAGCGAAAGAAGCCATTTAAAATCGTATTTACTCAAATTTTTGGCCTTTTTTCACTTTTTCATATAATTTACATAGACGCTCCATACTGTGCCATACTAAAATTTAAATTTTTCAAATTTTTCTTCAAATCTCAATATTTTTTGATTCAATATCATTCGCTGGGACCGTGTAAGCACACCGCCGTTATTTTCGGCGCGCTCCCGCTAATATTGAATTAATTATAGATTTTTGAAACATTAAATTTCATAGTGATTTTCTAAAAACATTCGAAATCTTCCAAATTTGACCCGTTTTGCAAATTGTTTTGATTCAGTATAACTCGCTCGGACTAAATAGACACGCCGCCGTTGTTTTCAGCGCGCTCCGACTAATACTGAATTAATTATTAAATTTAAACACATACAAATTTCATAAAAATACAGTTTTTCAGCGTTTTTTCCAAATTTTTCTATAGAACACCCAGTCGCGTTCTTCGGCAATCTTGTGCGCGCCGACGATACCTACCCGTAGACACCCACTTTTCTACCCTCTGACGTCATCGGGGCGAAAAATCGCCCGCCCTCCCTTATCTCACTTACCACTAAGACTTTTTGGGGTCGACGAGAGCAAATTATTTTCGAATAATTTTACTTTTGGATTTATCTGTTTCTTGGGCTCACGGAAAGTTTTACTGGTGTTTAAAACAACAGCTTGCAGTTCAGTTTTTATTTTCGGACTTTGAAAATCCCTTTTTACTAAAATTTTATACTCTTAAGCATCAAATTTCTGTAGTAAAAATTGACTTTAAAAATTCATAAAAAAAATTCATAGTCAAAATTTCATAAACTTTTATTCAACTTAAAATTACTTCACCCCGACCCCCCTCTGCCCTTATTTTCAACCCTTGAAATTTTAACGCCCTACCCCCCCGAAATTTCCAAAACATCTAAAATAATCAATTGCTCACAAAACAAACTACTTAAAAATCCTTTATAAAATATAGTACCACTAACTGTCATATAATACCCTATTGATTGCCACTAATTCTTAAAATATCCTATCAAAACTCATAAAAACCTGTTTAATCCCTTAAAATCCCAATTGTTTCTTAAAAAACCTACTTCTGTGCACTATTAAAGGCAAAATGGCGGCCGCAAAAGAGCGAAGTCCATCACCGATCCAGATACGCCTTCGGCAGGAAAAGTGTGTTGACGTCCCGTCGCTCATTGAGGTCGTCCTGCACTTAAGCGGACAGATCAAGAAGGCCATAAAGGCCGGCAAATCTGTAACAAAAAGCCACAAGGAATTAATTACCGATGCTGCGACCGAAATTGACCAATGCATGGACCTGCGAAATTGACCAATGCATGGACCTGTTACCGACGCTATACCATCCCGACCAATTTAATGAAGGGTGTATAAGGCAGCTAAATTTTAAGCTCGACAATAGCGTGGACGCGATGTTCAGCATTCAAAACGAGACGGCGATGGAGGTCCGCCGAGAGGTCTCACAAAAAGTTGATGACCTTATTAAGCAGAATGAGCGCCTCGAGGACCTCGTACGCCTCTCGAGCAACATGCTGGCCGCCGCCCTTAAGGAACCCCCTATGGCGCACTCATCCATGACAGAGCCCCAAATTGTTCCCCACCTTGAACCCCCAAAAGCCCCTTCATACGCCAGTGTCACGGCCAAACCCCTCCCGCCAACTCCCGAAACGAACCCCGCCATAATAGTAAGCGCCTTCGACTGTACCCTCAAACCCCCGGATGTGGTATCCCTTTGGAAAAAGGAGATATCCTTCCGGAAACACAAATACGCGCCAGTTAAAATTCTGCCGATTCCTAACGCCAAGCTGAGGGTCGAATTCGAGCGCAAGGAGCAGTGCGAAGAAACCATAGCCCGTCACAACGAAAGTCCTAATTTCGCCGCCGAACGTGCGAAGCGACGACCACCGCTCCTAATCCTCAAGGGAATCTCCAAGGACGTCACCCGTGAGGAATTAGCGGAGGTCCTCGTGACCCAAAATGACGTTGAGCTGACCCGTATCTGCTTCTTGACCTCGAACAGAAACCCGGTACTGTACAACGCGGTTGTAGAGGTGACCCCCGAGATGCGTAAAACCATCCTCGCTCTCGGGAAGCTCAACGTGGACCACAGTAGGGTCCACGTTGAAGACTTCAGCCGCTTTGTGCAGTGCCATCAGTGCCTCCAATTCGGCCACACGAAGGCCAAATGCAAAACGGACAAAAAGCCCTGTGCCCATTGCGCGAGTGTGGGACACCAGTTGTCAGAGTGTCCAAACAAAGACGATAAATCCAAGCTCAAGTGCTACAATTGTTCCGCACACCACCTCCGCATGGGCACCAAAGGAGAAGTCTCCCATAATGCAACCAACGCCCGAGAGTGCCCCCGAATTAAGTCCATGATTCTCCGGCTCCAGAACCAAACAGACTACGGAAACTAATACTTCTCATAATGAGAAGTAAAACAGTCTCCGAAAATACTCGTACTAAGTACATTTAAAAAACCGAACATGCTTATTGTCAATTCTTTTTAATAATTAAAAATGTAAAGTAGCTTTCTTAAAAATAAATTGCTTTTTAAACAGAATCAACTAGTGCTCTATTCTAAATTTATTAATTAACTGTACCCGTAAAACGTCAAAACTACCACCCTTAAAACTGCAAAACCTTAAAATCCTGTAAACACTCATAAGAAATTATCCCAAATAATTAAAACTCAAACTCAAAGTCTTTAACTAATGTAATTTTCATAAACTACAGATTATCATTCTCAAATAATGAAATTTAACTTAAAGTGTTCTAACCAATGTGACTCAACAGATTTAATATTCCCTCAACTACTCCAAACTACCCTAATACTACTCTTAAAAAACTCCTTTTTCTCCTTAACCATTCTGAAAAACTTCAAAAATCCTAAAATCTACCACCACTGAAAAATTTAACAAAGTCCACAACACAAAACTTTGGCTCTTCAATGAAATATTTCTAAATTCTCCGCTTCCCAATTGTTCCCAAAAATAAATAAACAGCACATTTAATACTAAAGTGTTAAACCCAACAACACTACAAATCTTCTTCTTCTCCTCCAACTCTGTGACCACAACTAGTAGCCCAAACACCCAGCTATTACAAAACTAAAAGTGGACTCCTAAATCCACCTCAAAAATTTGGCGGTTAACTGAAATAGTTGCAAAAATTCCGCTTCACAAATTGTTCCCAAAAAAATAAACTGAAAATCTAATACACAAGTCTGTTACACCCAACAGTAGCTCAAATCCCTCTACAAAAGTTTAAAAGTGGATCCTCAATCCACCTCAAAAATTTGGCCGTAAATAAATAAATAGATTCAAAATTCCCGTTCCCAAATGTCCCTGAAAATAATCACCATAAATTTGCCCGAAAACTTTGCCAAATCCAAAACCTTAACCCCAAAAACCCCCCTGTCGTTTTGTCTCTGGTCTCCCATGCCAGAGAAATCGCCTATTTTGTTTTGTCTCGGGTCACCCATGCCTGAGAAATACCATCTGCCTTCAATAACCCCACGTTACGGAAAATGTTTGCATATGAAAAAGCCTTAAGCCTCAATTCAATTATTTAAAAAAAAAAAAAAAAAAAAAAAAAAAAAAAAACCTAACCTAACCTAACCTAACCTAACCTAACCTAACCTAACCTAACCTAACCTAACCTAACCTAACCTAACCTAACCTAACCTAACCTAACCTAACCTAACCTAACCTAACCTAACCTAACCTAACCTAACCTAACCTAACCTAACCTAACCTAACCTAACCTAACCTAACCTAACCTAACCTAACCTAACCTAACCTAACCTAACCTAACCTAACCTAACCTAACCTAACCTAACCTAACCTAACCTAACCTAACCTAACCTAACCTAACCTAACCTAACCTAACCTAACCTAACCTAACCTAACCTAACCTAACCTAACCTAACCTAACCTAACCTAACCTAACCTAACCTAACCTAACCTAACCTAACCTAACCTAACCTAACCTAACCTAACCTAACCTAACCTAACCTAACCTAACCTAACCTAACCTAACCTAACCTAACCTAACCTAACCTAACCTAACCTAACCTAACCTAACCTAACCTAACCTAACCTAACCTAACCTAACCTAACCTAACCTAACCTAACCTAACCTAACCTAACCTAACCTAACCTAACCTAACCTAACCTAACCTAACCTAACCTAACCTAACCTAACCTAACCTAACCTAACCTAACCTAACCTAACCTAACCTAACCTAACCTAACCTAACCTAACCTAACCTAACCTAACCTAACCTAACCTAACCTAACCTAACCTAACCTAACCTAACCTAACCTAACCTAACCTAACCTAACCTAACCTAACCTAACCTAACCTAACCTAACCTAACCTAACCTAACCTAACCTAACCTAACCTAACCTAACCTAACCTAACCTAACCTAACCTAACCTAACCTAACCTAACCTAACCTAACCTAACCTAACCTAACCTAACCTAACCTAACCTAACCTAACCTAACCTAACCTAACCTAACCTAACCTAACCTAACCTAACCTAACCTAACCTAACCTAACCTAACCTAACCTAACCTAACCTAACCTAACCTAACCTAACCTAACCTAACCTAACCTAACCTAACCTAACCTAACCTAACCTAACCTAACCTAACCTAACCTAACCTAACCTAACCTAACCTAACCTAACCTAACCTAACCTAACCTAACCTAACCTAACCTAACCTAACCTAACCTAACCTAACCTAACCTAACCTAACCTAACCTAACCTAACCTAACCTAACCTAACCTAACCTAACCTAACCTAACCTAACCTAACCTAACCTAACCTAACCTAACCTAACCTAACCTAACCTAACCTAACCTAACCTAACCTAACCTAACCTAACCTAACCTAACCTAACCTAACCTAACCTAACCTAACCTAACCTAACCTAACCTAACCTAACCTAACCTAACCTAACCTAACCTAACCTAACCTAACCTAACCTAACCTAACCTAACCTAACCTAACCTAACCTAACCTAACCTAACCTAACCTAACCTAACCTAACCTAACCTAACCTAACCTAACCTAACCTAACCTAACCTAACCTAACCTAACCTAACCTAACCTAACCTAACCTAACCTAACCTAACCTAACCTAACCTAACCTAACCTAACCTAACCTAACCTAACCTAACCTAACCTAACCTAACCTAACCTAACCTAACCTAACCTAACCTAACCTAACCTAACCTAACCTAACCTAACCTAACCTAACCTAACCTAACCTAACCTAACCTAACCTAACCTAACCTAACCTAACCTAACCTAACCTAACCTAACCTAACCTAACCTAACCTAACCTAACCTAACCTAACCTAACCTAACCTAACCTAACCTAACCTAACCTAACCTAACCTAACCTAACCTAACCTAACCTAACCTAACCTAACCTAACCTAACCTAACCTAACCTAACCTAACCTAACCTAACCTAACCTAACCTAACCTAACCTAACCTAACCTAACCTAACCTAACCTAACCTAACCTAACCTAACCTAACCTAACCTAACCTAACCTAACCTAACCTAACCTAACCTAACCTAACCTAACCTAACCTAACCTAACCTAACCTAACCTAACCTAACCTAACCTAACCTAACCTAACCTAACCTAACCTAACCTAACCTAACCTAACCTAACCTAACCTAACCTAACCTAACCTAACCTAACCTAACCTAACCTAACCTAACCTAACCTAACCTAACCTAACCTAACCTAACCTAACCTAACCTAACCTAACCTAACCTAACCTAACCTAACCTAACCTAACCTAACCTAACCTAACCTAACCTAACCTAACCTAACCTAACCTAACCTAACCTAACCTAACCTAACCTAACCTAACCTAACCTAACCTAACCTAACCTAACCTAACCTAACCTAACCTAACCTAACCTAACCTAACCTAACCTAACCTAACCTAACCTAACCTAACCTAACCTAACCTAACCTAACCTAACCTAACCTAACCTAACCTAACCTAACCTAACCTAACCTAACCTAACCTAACCTAACCTAACCTAACCTAACCTAACCTAACCTAACCTAACCCGGAAAAACCTTGCGGAGGCCTTGACCCAGAGCAAAGCTGTGTCTTTGTTCTGGATCAAAGCACACGCAGGTTTGCCGGGCAATGAGCGTGCTGACGAACTGGCCAAGGCAGCGGCGTTGCGGCTGCGGAAGAAACCGGACTATGACCTTTGCCCGGTCTCATTCGTCAAGCGCCAGATTCGCTCTGAAACGCTTGACGAGTGGAACCGGAGGTATTGCTCGGGAGAAACCGCCGCCGTGACAAAGCTATTCTTCCCGGACGCCCGTGGAGCCTACAAGATAGTAAAACAGCTACAACCTACAGGACTCACAACTCAGCTGATGACCGGGCACGGAGGAATGGCACATTATCTTCACCGCTTCAAGTGCAAGGATAGCCCGGCTTGTATTTGCGACCCAGATGTGGATGAGACGGTTCCGCACCTCCTCCTCGACTGCCCTATTTTTGCCAAAGAACGCCTTGACCTGGAACAGGATATAGATTATAAAGTAAATGTAAGTAACATTAAGGAAATAATGAAAGATAAGAAATGTATTAAAAGATTTATAGAATACAGTATTAGAATAATAAAAATAGTTAATAAAAGAAACAAATAGTATAGTAAGAGTATCTATTATTGTAAATATTGATTTACAAATATTTAGAACCCATTAAAAAATAGTAAGTAAGGTATAACTTAAAAAGAATGAGAAATGGAAATGTTAAATGTTAGTGAATAGAAAACCACCAACTGCAAACCCTATTTCCGCAAATAAACCTTAGGTATAAAATAAGTATATATAGAAACTCGTAAACAAGAAGTAAGAAAGAAGTCTCAAGAAGGTGCATATATATATAATAAGTACATAAAACAGTATAATTCATACACAAAAAAGAAAATAAAAATGAAAAAATATGAAAATAAATAAGAAAATGAAATAAAAAAGGCACTGACCAAAATATCAGGGGACGCTGAAAAAAAAAAAAAAAAAAAAAAAAAAAAAAAAAAAAAAAAAAAACCTAACCTAACCTAACCTAACCTAACCTAACCTAACCTAACCTGGGGGAGGCCCCATGTGAATTTGTGAGTATCTAGTACGTCCTCTTCGTCTCCCCTGGCTCTCCCAGTCCTGTGCACGGTAACGCAGTGCCAGGCTGGTGACCAAACCTAGATACTCCGGGGCAACAAGATACATTTTTAAATATATCTTGTTTTCTGCGGTCTTTTGCCTTGTTAGTGTTCTCTGCTCCCTGGCCGTCGAGGTGTCTCCGGTTGCAGGTTGAGCGGGGCCTAATTTCGCACAAGAACCTAAGGTAGTTGAATCCTTTTATTGTTGGTTTGATTTTTGTCTTTTGATAACTATCATGAGGAAGACAAGAAGCAAAACTAAAAACAGCGACCACAGCGAACGGAAAACGGACTCTGAAAACTCTTCCGGTGATGGGGTGAGGAGCCGGAGCCGGTCTTCCGGTAGCGATAGCTCTAGGGACCGGGCCTCGGCCCTGAAGATGCGGGTGCGTGTATCGCGCATCGACAAAGGAAAACCGCTGCGCGTCGTAGAGACTGACGGCAGCGGCATATCAGTCGAGGAGAGCTCGAGGTCGAGCACCCCGACCGGCCGTTTCTGGCAAAGGAAGCGGCCCCTAGACGGCGAAGAAGTGGCTTTAGCCAGAAGCATCACACCGTCTAAACGGGGACGAGGGCGCCCGCCTACGACAGGCGAGTACGTCGGCCTGGCGCGAGCCAAAGCAGACCTGAATGCTCAGCGCAAACGGGAGATGGAGCTGCTCGCTGAGGAGGAATTGGCGGCCGAGGTCGCCGAGAGGAAGGCGGCCCTACGGGCCCGGTCTGCGGCGGTATCGCCAACGGACTCTGCCCAGGAGGGGGCAGCAGCAGCCACGTGCGGGACCGAGGAGCTTGTGGGCACGGTCGATTCAGCGTTAGAGCTGATCGGCTCGCTTGCCCGCAAGCAAACTAGAATGAAGTGCCAGCACGTGGCGGAGATAAGAAAGGCGGCTGCGACGGCGGCAGAGGCCGTGCACAAGCTCGCCGCGAAGAAGGAGTCGGAGGAGGTCGCCCATTTACGAGCGGAGATCCTCGCGCTCAGGGCCGAAATAGAGGCCCAGAGGCGAGTGGCGACCTCCGTCCCCGTCCCCACAGCCGAGACGGCGATGACAAGGGAGGAAATCTTCTTCCTGATCGACGCCAGGTTGTCGGGGATCGAAGACCGGCTCCTTCCGGAGCCGCGGCTGCGCCCCTCGCTGGCGGCGGACGCGCGCAAGACGCCGGAGCGTAACTCCCGTGCTCCGGCAGTCGGCGCTCCCGCCTCCCCAACGGCGATGGTTTCCCCGGCGCGCAGCATCCCACCGGCGATGGTTTCCCCGGCGCGCAGCATCCCTGCGCCGAGGGCCTCACAGGAGACCCCTACTTTCGCCCCCGCCGCAACTTCTAATGTGGGAGCGAAGGGAAAGAAGAAGAGAGGGGGCAAGAGAAAGACCCTGGCGGCCCGCGAAGCCGAGGTGGCCCGCAAAGCGGCAACTCCTGCCGCGGCTCAAGCCGCCGTCCAACCCACCCGTCCATGGAATGTGGTGGCGCGGAGAGAGAGGGCGCCAAGGCCAGCTGCCCCGGTGCCTCAGGCGCCGGCTGCTCCAGCAGCCTCGCAAAACCAGCAGAGAGGGAGGCGCGGCCGTCGCCTGCGGGCCCCAAAATCAGCGGCGGTAGTGATTACGCTGCCGCAGGGCTCGACGGCGACCTACGCCGACGTGTTATCCAGGGCCGAGGGAGCTATTGACCTCGCGGCCCTGGGGATCAGCGGACTGCGCTTCCGCACGGCTCGCACTGGGGGCCGGGTGCTGGAGTTGGCCGGCGCCGAAAAAACCAAAAAGGCCGACGAACTCGCCTCTAAGCTGCGCGAGGTCGTTGGTGAGGTGGCCCGCGTATCCAGGCCAGAGCAGTGCGCAGAGATGCGCATCTCCGGTCTGAGCGACGCGGCCACCAGTGAATTGGTGGCCGCGCGAGTGGCTGAGGTGGGGGGCTGCCGCCCCGAATTGGTAAAGGTGGGCGTCATCAACCGCCCACCTGGCCGCCAGGGGACCGTGTGGGTCAAGTGCCCGGTCCTGGCGGCCAAAAAAATCACAGAGAGCGGTCGCCTTACTATCGGCTGGTCGGTGGCCCGGGCAGCGCTCCTCGATGCGCGGCCGCAGCGGTGCTACCGCTGCCTGCTGCCGGGACACCTAGGGGTGCAGTGCCGCTGCGAGATAGACCGCAGCGCGCTGTGCTTCCGGTGCGGCCAGCCGGGCCACGAGGCGGCTACCTGCGTCGCCGACCCCTCCTGCGCCATCTGTGCGTCGGAGGGCGTCGACGCCGGCCATCGCCTCGGGCACAAAAAATGCCCGGCGATAGCCAACGCCAAAAATGGAAGAAAAAGGACGGGCGGGGGCAATCCAGGTCCCCCCGCCGCGTCCGTAGCAGCACCCAGAGCTGCAGAGGAGGTGATGGACACCGCCAATAATTAGATGGCTCCTAGGGTTTCCATCCTGCAGGCGAACGTCAACCACTGTGCGGCCGCACAGGATCTGCTTCTCCAGACGGCTGCGCAGTGGCAAATCGACGTCGCCATAGTCGCCGAGCCGTACCGCGTCCAGGCCCGTGACGACTGGGTGGGCGCCGACGATGGTTCGGTGGCTATCGTTGCCTGGCGGCGCGACGCTTCAAACCCCCCCTCCCGCAGGGTGCGGAGGGGGCGCGGGTGCGTCCTCGTGTCGCTGGGCGACGTGGCAGTGATCGGGGTGTACTTCTCCCCGAACAGGACCCTCGCCGACTTCGAGCGTCTGCTGGTTGAGGTCGGCGCTCTGGTCCAAGAGGTGCACCCTACCCCTGTGGTGGTCGCCGGAGACTTCAACGCGAAATCCCGTTCGTGGGGATCTCCGGCGACTGACGCCAGGGGCGAGACCCTGGAGGAATGGGCGGTGTCGACGGGACTAGTCCTCCTGAATCAGGGGACAGTCCAAACGTGCGTAAGACACCAGGGCGGGTCGATCGTCGACCTCTCGTTCGCGAGTCCCGCCCTGGCCCGCCGCGTTAGGCGGTGGCGAGTAGAGGAGGGGGTGGAGACGCTGTCGGACCACAGATACATAAGGTTCGACCTAGTCCCATCCCCTTCGGACGTAAGAGCGGTCGCTCTGGACCGTCCCCTGCCGGAGGAGGGTCCGCGGTGGCGGTTGGCCACGCTGGACCCGGAGCTGGCCTCGGAGGCGGCCATCGTGGAGCGATGGGCCGCCGCAAATGCCGGTAGCGGTCTGGACGTGGACGCGAGATGCGAAAGGCTCTCTGGAGCACTATCTCGCGTCTGCGACGCGGCGATGCGCAGGGCGGGTCCCTCACAACCGCGCAGGCAGGTGTATTGGTGGAGGCCCCACCTCACGGGGCTTCGGGCCGAATGTGTCGTGGCACGCCGCCGGTACACCAGAAGCCGTAGAAGAAGCGCCAGGAACCTCGCCAACGAGGAAGTTTTGCTCGCCGCGTACCGAGCCGCTCGCGCGGCCCTGACCTCCGCCATAAAGGCTGCCAAGGCGGAGGCTTGGCAGGAGTGGCTCGACAGCATTGATAGGGATCCGTGGGGGCGCCCCTACAAAGTCGTGACGCGAAAGCTCCGACCTGCGGCGCCCCCACTGACGAGGACCCTCGAGCCCCTCCTGCTGGAGCGCGTGGTCAGCTCCCTATTCCCGAGCCGAGGAGGAGAGGAATGGGCGCCGCCCAGAATGGCGGCACCAACTCCCGAGGAAGGGCCGGCCGCGGGCGAGGTCGTTCCGCCCGTGTCCGAGGACGAGTTGGGGGCTGCGGTTCAGAAGCTCAAAGCGAAGAACCGCGCCCCGGGTCCGGATGGCGTTCCTGGGCGGATCCTCGCCCGCGTAATGCCGGTCCTCGGGGAGGAGACGCTGTCCCTCATGTCGGAAGTAATGGTGTCCGGCAAGATCCCGCGGCGGTGGAAGACGGGGAAGCTAATACTGCTTCCGAAGCACGGGCGGCCCCCCGACTCGCCGTCGGCCTACCGCCCAATCGTTCTGCTCGACGAGGCGTGCAAGCTCTTCGAGCGTGTGCTCGCCGCGCGCCTCGTCGGGCACCTGGAGGCGGTGGGCCCGAACATCAGCGACGGCCAATTCGGGTTTCGCCGTGGGAGGTCCACGTTGGACGCCATCTCGCGGCTGCGGGACAGCATCGAAAGTGCTGTCTCCCGGGGGGAGGTGTTGCTGGCGGTGTCGCTCGACGTTGCGAACGCCTTCAACACCATCCCCTGGGAAACAATTGGAGAGGCCCTGAGGTACCACAACGTCCCGTCGTACCTCAGGCGCGTCCTTGCGGACTACTTCGCCGACCGGGCCATCACATACCCGGTCCGAGAGCGAGTGGTCCGCAGGGCGATGGCATGCGGTGTTCCACAGGGGTCTGTCTTGGGCCCCCTCCTGTGGAACATCGGATTCGACTGGGCCCTGCGCGGCGCCAATCTTCGGGGTGTCGGCGTCATCTGTTACGCCGACGACACCCTGGTGACCGCGCGGGGCGAATCGTTCAGGGACGCAGGCGTGCTCGCCACTGCGGGCACGGCCCACGTCGCTAGCCGCATCAGGGCCCTCGGGCTGCAGGTGGCCCTTGAGAAGTCAGAGGCCATCTTCTTCCATGGGCCTCGGAAGAAGCCCCCCCCGGGGTATTCGATTGTTGTGGGTGGCACCTCCATCGCCGTCGGCGGGACCATGAAATACCTTGGTCTCGCCCTCGACAGCCGGTGGAAGTTCAGCGGGCATTTCCGCGCGCTGGCGCCCAAACTAGTGTCGTACGCGGGAATGCTCGCGCGCCTGCTCCCCAATTGTGGGGGGGCGGGAAGTGTCGGCCGCCGCCTATACGACGGAGTGGTTCGCTCTATGGCGCTCTACGGAGCGCCCATATGGGCGGCGGGGGCCCTCAGCGCCGAGAACGTGGCCCTGCTGCGACGCTCGCAGCGGGTCATGGCGCAGAGGGCTGCCAGGGCGTACCACACCGTCTCCTACGAGGCGGCGTGCCTTATTGCCGGGAGCCTCCCCTGGGACCTCGAGGCCGGGGTCCTGGCGGAGGTTTACCGTAGGAGGGCCTTGTTGCGGCAAACGCCGTCTGAGCCCCTCGCGGAAGAGATCGTTCGCTGGAGGAGCGAATGTCGCGACGATCTCTTCCTGCGCTGGGCAGAAAGGCTGGAGAACCCCTCTGCGAGCAGACGGCTCGTCGAGGCGGTCCGGCCCGTATTGCGCCAATGGGTCGAGGCGAGGCACCGGGCTCCCACGTACTGGCTTACCCAGCTTCTCACAGGCCACGGCTGTTTCAGCAAATACCTGTGGGAGCTGGTGGGAATCCTCCCGGAGCCCGTGTGCCATCACTGCGCGTCCGGCGCCGTGGACACGGCGGAGCACACTCTGGCAGTGTGCACAAGCTGGGACGCCCAACGCGCCAGACTCGTTGGCGCCATCGGGCGAGATCTATCGCTGCCGGCCGTCGTCGCAGCCATGGCCGACAGCGAACAATGTTGGGCCGCCGTCACCTCATACGCTGACGAGGTGATGGTGGCCAAGAGAGAGGCCCTGCGGGAGCGCGAACGCGCAGGTGGCACATTGCCCCCCCACAGAGCCCCGGCCCGGGGTCGTCGCCGAGTTTAATGGTGGCCCCGGCCGGGATACAGTTCCACGCGCGGCCTGTAAGGTCCGCGGCGGTGCTAAGCAACCGCAAATGCCAACGATCGCCCCTCTCCCGGTACTACTCTGCTCATCAGAGCTGACTGGTCGAGAGGGGTGGTCCTTCCCGGCGCTGGGTGCCGCTCCCCCAGACCTTCGTGTCGTCGGGGGACGCGCCGCGCCTTGAAGAGTGGCGAACGACCCCTCCCCAAGTGTTCCGGGACTGGGTCGTACGGAAGAGGAGGAGACGGGAGGGCCCAATTCTTTGCCCTCCCACCACGTCGGGCCCCGTTCAGGGCCCCACCCTTGCCGGGCCGCGGTAGTACTACTGTGTTGTTCCCGCGGTCCGGTTGGGTAGAGGAGGAACACCGTGGGGGTTTAGCGGGTAGTCCGGCCGAAAGGCCGGGAGTCCCGCACGAAGCCCGCCTTGCTGCTTGCAGCTTGGAGGGCGAAGTGCGTAAAAGCATTCCCCCATAGTTAAAAAAAAAAAAAAAAAAAAAAAAAACCTAACCTAACCTAACCTAACCTAACCTAACCTAACCTAACCTAACCTAACCTAACCTAACCTAACCTGGGGGAGGCCCCATGTGAATTTGTGAGTATCTAGTACGTCCTCGTCGTCTCCCCTGGCTCTCCCAGTCCTGTGCACGGTAACGCAGTGCCAGGCTGGTGACCAAACCTAGATACTCCGGGGCAACAAGATACATTTTTAAATATATCTTGTTTTCTGCGGTCTTTTGCCTTATTAGTGTTCTCTGCTCCCTGGCCGTCGAGGTGTCTCCGGTTGCAGGTTGAGCGGGGCCTAATTTCGCACAAGAACCTAAGGTAGTTGAATCCTTTTATTGTTGGTTTGATTTTTGTCTTTTGATAACTATCATGAGGAAGACAAGAAGCAAAACTAAAAACAGCGACCACAGCGAACGGAAAACGGACTCTGAAAACTCTTCCGGTGATGGGGTGAGGAGCCGGAGCCGGTCTTCCGGTAGCGATAGCTCCAGGGACCGGGCCTCGGCCCTGAAGATGCGGGTGCGTGTATCGCGCATCGACAAAGGAAAACCGCTGCGCGTCGTAGAGACTGACGGCAGCGGCATATCAGTCGAGGAGAGCTCGAGGTCGAGCACCCCGACCGGCCGTTTCTGGCAAAGGAAGCGGCCCCTAGACGGCGAAGAAGTGGCTTTAGCCAGAAGCATCACACCGTCTAAACGGGGACGAGGGCGCCCGCCTACGACAGGCGAGTACGTCGGCCTGGCGCGAGCCAAAGCAGACCTGAATGCTCAGCGCAAACGGGAGATGGAGCTGCTCGCTGAGGAGGAATTGGCGGCCGAGGTCGCCGAGAGGAAGGCGGCCCTACGGGCCCGGTCTGCGGCGGTATCGCCAACGGACTCTGCCCAGGAGGGGGCAGCAGCAGCCACGTGCGGGACCGAGGAGCTTGTGGGCACGGTCGATTCAGCGTTAGAGCTGATCGGCTCGCTTGCCCGCAAGCAAACTAGAATGAAGTGCCAGCACGTGGCGGAGATAAGAAAGGCGGCTGCGACGGCGGCAGAGGCCGTGCACAAGCTCGCCGCGAAGAAGGAGTCGGAGGAGGTCGCCCATTTACGAGCGGAGATCCTCGCGCTCAGGGCCGAAATAGAGGCCCAGAGGCGAGTGGCGACCTCCATCCCCGTCCCCACAGCCGAGACGGCGATGACCAGGGAGGAAATCTTCTTCCTGATCGACGCCAGGTTGTCGGGGATCGAAGACCGGCTCCTTCCGGAGAAGCGGCTGCGCCCCTCGCTGGCGGCGGACGCGCGCAAGACGCCGGAGCGTAATTCCCGTGCTCCGGCAGTCGGCGCTCCCGCCTCCCCACCGGCGATGGTTTCCCCGGCGCGCAGCATCGCACCGGCGATGGTTTCCCCGGCGCGCAGCATCCCCGCGCCGAGGGCCTCACAAGAGACCCCTCCCTCCGCCCCCGCCGCAACTTCTAATGCGGGGGCGAAGGGAAAGAAGAAGAGAGGGGGCAAGAGAAAGACCCTGGCGGCCCGCGAGGCCGAGGTGGCCCGCCAAGCGGCAACTCCTGCCGCGGCTCAACCCGCCGCCCAACCCACCCGTCCATGGAATGTGGTGGCGCGGAGAGAGAGGGCGCCGAGGCCAGCTGCCCCGGCGCCTCAGGCGCCGGCTGCTCCAGCAGCCTTGCAAAAGCAGCAGAGAGGGAGGCGCGGCCGTCGCCTGCGGGCCCCAAAATCAGCGGCGGTGGTGATCACGCTGCCGCAGGGCTCGACGGCGACTTACGCCGACGTGTTGTCCAGGGCCGAGGGAGCTATTGACCTCGCGGCCCTGGGGATCAGCGGACTGCGCTTCCGCACGGCCCGTACTGGGGGCCGGGTGCTGGAGTTAGCCGGTGCCGACAAAACCAAGAAGGCCGACGAACTCGCCTCCAAGCTGCGCGAGGTCGTTGGTGAGGTGGCCCGCGTGTCTAGGCCGGAGCAGTGCGCAGAGATGCGCATCTCCGGTCTGAGCGACGCGGCCACCAGTGAATTGGTGGCCGCGCGAGTGGCTGAGGTGGGGGGCTGCCGCCCCGAATCTGTAAAGGTGGGCATCATCAACCGCCCACCTGGCCGCCAGGGGACCGTGTGGGTCAAGTGCCCGGTCCTGGCGGCCAAAAAGATCACGGAGAGCGGTCGCCTCACCATCGGCTGGTCGGTGGCCCGGGCCGCGCTCCTCGATGCGCGGCCGCAGCGGTGCTACCGCTGCCTGCTGCCGGGACACCTGGGGGTGCAGTGCCGCTGCGAGATAGACCGCAGCGCGCTGTGCTTCCGGTGCGGCCAGCCGGGCCACGAGGCGGCCACATGCGTCGCCGACCCCTCCTGCGCCATCTGTGCGTCGGAGGGCGTCGACGCCGGCCATCGCCTCGGGCACAAAAAATGCCCGGCGATGGCCAACGCCAAAAATGGAAGAAAAAGGACGGGCGGGGGCAATCCAGGCCCCCCCGCCGCGTCCGTAGCAGCACCCAGAGCTGCAGAGGAGGTGATGGACACCGCCAATAATTAGATGGCTCCTAGGGTTTCCATCCTGCAGGCGAACGTCAACCACTGTGCGGCCGCACAGGATCTGCTTCTCCAGACGGCTGTGCAGTGGCAAATCGACGTCGCCATAGTCGCCGAGCCGTACCGCGTCCAGGCCCGTGACGACTGGCTGGGCGCCGACGATGGCTCGGTGGCTATCGTTGCCTGGCGGCGCGACGCTTCAAACCCCCCCTTCCGCAGGGTGCGGAGGGGGCGCGGGTGCGTCCTCGTGTCGCTGGGCGACGTTGCAGTGATCGGGGTGTACTTCTCCCCGAACAGGACCCTCGCCGACTTCGAGCGTCTGCTGGTTGAGGTCGGCGCTCTGGTCCAAGAGGTGCACCCCACCCCTGTGGTGGTCGCCGGAGACTTCAACGCCAAATCCCGTTCGTGGGGATCTCCGGCGACCGACGCCAGGGGCGAGACCCTGGAGGAATGGGCGGTGTCGACGGGAATAGTCCTCCTGAATCAAGGGACAGTGCTTACGTGCGTACGACATCAGGGCGGGTCGATCGTCGACCTCTCGTTCGCGAGTCCCGCCCTGGCCCGCCGCGTTAGGCGGTGGCGGGTTGAGGAGGGGGTGGAGACGCTGTCGGACCACAGGTACATAAGGTTCGACCTAGTCCCATCCCCTTCGCATGTCATAGCGGTCGCTCTGGACCGTCCCCTGCCAGAGGAGGGTCCGCGGTGGCGGTTGGCCACGCTGGACCCGGAGCTGGCCACGGAGGCGGCCATCGTGGAGCGATGGGCCGCCGCAAATGCCGGTAGCGGTCTGAATGTGGACGCGAGATGCGAAAGGCTCCCTGGAGCACTATCTCGCGTCTGCGACGCGGCGATGCGCAGGGCGGGTCCCTCACAACCGCGCAGGCAGGTGTATTGGTGGAGGCCCCACCTCACGGGGCTTCGGGCCGAATGTGTCGTGGCACGCCGCCGGTACACCAGAAGCCGTAGAAGAAGCGCCAGGGACCTCGCCAACGAGGAAGCTTTGCTCGCCGCGTACCGAGCCGCTCGCGCGGCCCTGACCTCAGCCATAAAGGCTGCCAAGGCGGAGGCTTGGCAGGAGTGGCTCGACAGCATCGACAGGGATCCGTGGGGGCGCCCCTACAAAGTCGTGACGCGAAAGCTCCGACCCGCGGCGCCCCCACTGACGAGGACCCTCGAGCCCCTCCTGCTGGAGCGCGTGGTCAGCTCCCTATTCCCGAGCCGAGGAGGAGAGGAATGGGCACCGCCCAGAATGGCGGCACCGACTCTCGAGGAGGGGCCGGCCGCGGACGAGGTCGTTCCGCCCGTGTCCGAGGACGAGTTGGGGGCTGCGGTTCAGAAGCTCAAAGCGAAGAACCGCGCCCCGGGTCCGGATGGCGTTCCTGGGCGGATCCTCGCCCGCATAATGCCGGTTCTCAAGGAGGAGACGCTGTCCCTCATGTCGGAAGTAATGGTGTCCGGCAAGATCCCGCGGCGGTGGAAGACGGGGAAGCTAGTACTGCTTCCGAAGCACGGGCGGCCCCCCGACTCGCCGTCGGCCTACCGCCCAATCGTTCTGCTCGACGAGGCGTGCAAGCTCTTCGAGCGCGTGCTCGCCGCGCGCCTCGTCGGGCACTTGGAGGCGGTGGGCCCAAACATCAGTGACGGCCAATTCGGGTTTCGTCATGGGAGGTCCACGTTGGACGCCATCTCGCGGCTGCGGGACAGTTTCGAGAGTGCTGTCTCCCGGGGGGAGGTGTTGCTGGCGGTGTCGCTCGACGTTGCGAACGCCTTCAACACCATCCCCTGGGCAACAATTGGAGAGGCCCTGAGGTACCACAACGTCCCGTGGTACCTCAGGCGCGTCCTTGCGGACTACTTCGCCGACCGGGCCATCACATACCCGGTCCGAGAGCGAGTGGTCCGCAGGGCGATGGGATGCGGTGTTCCACAGGGGTCGGTCCTGGGCCCCCTCCTGTGGAACATCGGATTCGACTGGGCCCTGCGCGGCGCCAATCTTCGGGGGGTCGGCGTCATTTGTTACGCCGACGATACCCTAGTGACCGCGCGGGGCGAATCGTTTAGGGACGCGGGCGTTCTCGCCACTGCGGGCACGGCCCACGTCGCAAGCCGCATCAGGGCCCTCGGGCTGCAGGTGGCCCTTGAGAAGTCCGAGGCCATCTTCCTTCATGGGCCTCGGAAGAAACCCCCCCCGGGGTATTCGATTGTTGTGGGTGGCACCTCCATCGCCGTCGGCGGGACCATGAAGTACCTCGGTCTCGTCCTCGACAGCCGGTGGAGGTTCAGCGGGCATTTCCGCGCGCTGGCGCCTAAATTGGTCTCGTACGCGGGAATGCTCGCGCGCCTGCTCCCCAATTGTGGCGGGGCGGGAAGTGTCGGCCGCCGCCTATACGACGGAGTGGTTCGCTCTATGGCGCTCTACGGAGCGCCCATATGGGCGGCGGGGGCCCTCAGCGCCGAGAACGTGGCCCTGCTGCGACGCTCGCAGCGGGTCATGGCGCAGAGGGCTGCCAGGGCGTACCACACCGTCTCCTACGAGGCGGCGTGCCTTATTGCCGGGAGCCTCCCCTGGGACCTCGAGGCCGGGGTCCTGGCGGAGGTTTACCGAAGGAGGGCCCTGATGCGGCAAACGCCGTCTGAGCCCCTCGCTGAAGAGATTGTTCGCTGGAGGAGCGAATGTCGCGACGATCTCTTCCGGCGATGGGCAGAAAGGCTGGAGAACCCCTCGGCGAGCAGACGGCTCGTCGAGGCGGTCCGGCCCGTATTGCGCCAGTGGGTCGAGGCGAGGCACCGGACTCCCACGTACTGGCTCACGCAGCTTCTCACAGGCCACGGCTGTTTTAGCAAATACCTGTGGGAGCTCGTGGGAATCCTCCCGGAGCCCGTGTGCCACCATTGCGCGTCCGGCGCCGTGGACACGGCGGAGCACACTATGTCAGTGTGCACGGGTTGGGGCGCCCAACGCGCCAGGCTCGTTGGCGCCATCGGGCGAGATTTATCGCTGCCGGCCGTCGTCGCAGCCATGGCCGGCAGCGAACAATGTTGGGCCGCCGTCACCTCATACGCTAACGAGGTGATGGTGGCCAAGAGAGAAGCCCTGCGGGAGCGCGAACGCGCCGGTGGCACATTGCCCCCCCGCCGGGCCCTGGCCCGGGGCCGCCGCCGAGTTTAATGGTGGCCCCGGCCGGGATACAGTTCCACGCGCGGCCTGTAAGGTCCGCGGCGGTGCTACGCAACCGCGAATGCCAACGACCGCCCCTCTCCCGGTACTACTCTGCTCATCAGAGCTGACTGGTCGAGAGGGGTGGTCCTTCCCGGCGCTGGGTGCCGCTCCCCCGAACCTCCGTGTTGTCGGGGGACGCGCCGCGCCTTGAAGAGTGGCGAACGACCCCTCCCCAAGTGTTCCGGGACTGGGTCGTACAGAAGAGGAGGAGACGGGAGGGCCCAATTCCTTTGCCCTCCCACCACGTCGGGCTCCGTTCAGGGCCCCACCCTTGCCGGGCCGCGGTAGTACTACTGTGTTGTTCCCGCGGTCCGGTTGGGTAGAGGAGGAACACCGTGGGGGTTTAGCGGGTAGTCCGGCCAATAGGCCGGGAGTCCCGCACGAAGCCCGCCTTGCTGCTTGCAGCTTGGAGGGCGAAGTGCGTAAAAGCATTCCCCCATAGTTAAAAAAAAAAAAAAAAAAAAAAACCTAACCTAACCTAACCTAACCTAACCTAACCTAACCTAACCTAACCTAACCTAACCTAACCTAACCTAACCTAACCTAACCTAACCTAACCTAACCTAACCTAACCTAACCTAACCTAACCTAACCTAACCTAACCTAACCTAACCTAACCTAACCTAACCTAACCTTTTTTTTTTTTTTTTTTTTTTTTAACGGGGTAAAAATGCATTACGCACTATCCCACCGCCTGGGTGAGCGGTGGGGGAGTGTGGGACTCTCCGCCGGTGAAGCCGGCGGCATACCCACTAAAAATACCCCGGTGTATCTCCGCTTTGCTTTTAGCGGGACGATGTGGGATTCCCTGAGAATATCAGCCACGTCGTCCCAAGCGGTCGGCCCAGCCACTGCCGGGCCTCCTCACGCCACGGGGGGGTAACCTGATACACGACAGATACCCCCCAGACAGGGACACCGTGCAATGCGAGCGAGACCCCCCAGTCTCACCCGCTGGTGTCCTAGGGAACTGGGAGAAGGCGGGCGAACCGCCTTCTCCGGGCTCCCAGCCGTCTGCGTCGGAGAGGGGCCGCCAGAGGATCGTCCTCCCTGGCCCTCTCCGCGGTCTCCTTCTGTGTCATAACCTCTTCACAGAAGGAGACCATCGCCTCCCACGACCTCTCGCTCTCGAGCATACCTCGAACTACCTTCGGTAGCGAGAGGTCCCGGCCTATTGCAGCCACCAAATTGTGGCGCTGCGACTCCCAGGCCGGGCACACCTCGAGGGTGTGCTGGGCGTCATCTTCGAGTGCGCCACATTCGTGGCACACGGGGGTTGGCTCTCTTCCGGCTATCTGGTGCAGGTATTGGCCGAAACAGCCATGCCCAGAGAGCACCTGCACCAGCCGGAAGGTGAGTGCGCCGAACCCCCTCTGACACCACCTATGAAGGAGGGGCCTGATGGCATCTATGGTACGAATGCCGTACCTAGGCGCCTCCAGGTCCTCCTTCCATCGCCAAATCAGCTCATTCTGAGCTAAGCGCCGCACCCTCTCAACCTCGTCGAAGGCGCGGCGCTGTCCTCTGGTCCTCGCTGCTGCGCGGTATTCGTATACCGCAGCGAGGACCCCGGCCTCTAGCTCCCACGGGGGCGTACCGGCCAAAACGCAGGCAGCCCCCATGGAAATGGTGCGGTACCCCCGCACCGCCCTGGTCGCCACCACACGCTGCGCCCTCCGCAGCATGCGCTTGTTGGTGACGTTTAGGGCATCTGCCCACACAGGTGCGCCATAGAGGGCGATACTCCGTACAATGCCGGCGTAAAGTCGCCGGCATGTAGTATCGGGGCCGCCTTTGTTGGGTAGAAGGCGGCCCAAGGCACTCGCGGCACTGACGAGGCGGGGGGCGAGCCTGCTGAAGTGCTCGCCAAAACGCCACCGCCCGTCAAGTTGGAGGCCCAAATACTTCATTTGGGCCCCCACCCTCACCTCCACGCCATCGAGACGTATTTTCGCCCCGGGGGGAGGTCCCCTCCGAGGCCCGTGGAAAAGAAGGGCCTCGGTTTTTTGTAGGGCGACCTTCAACCCCAGCGCCTCTATCCGTCCCACAATAAGGCTGGTGGCGACCTCTGCCAGCCTTGCTGCCTCATTGTAGGTACCTCCACGGGCTACGACCAGGGTGTCGTCTGCATAACAAAGGACACGCGTCCGTGGAAGGAGCGTGCCCCGCAGAACCCAGTCGTAGCCCATATTCCATAGAAGGGGTCCCAAAACGGACCCCTGAGGAACCCCACACTTCATTGCCCGGCGGACGATGTTTCCGTCGGGGCCCACATAGAGCACCTCACGATCTGTGAGGTAACTCATTATTAGCCGCCCTATATACGGTGGCACGTTAAAGTGGCGTAGTGCCTCCTTTATCGTGCCATAGGGCAGGCTATTAAAGGCATTGGCGATGTCCAGCGACACCGCCAATGACCTATCCCCGCTCGCGGACGCCTCTTGCGTCTCGGTTTTCAGGGCCTGGACAGCATCAATGGTTGATCGCCCAGCCCTGAATCCGAACTGGTTGCCGGACAGATCTGGCCCAGCGTCCGTCATGTGCTGGATGATCCGCGATGCAATGATGCGTTCAAATAGTTTCGCAGATTCATCCAGCAGGACAATCGGGCGATAGGCCCCCGCTGTGTCCGGCGACCGCCCCTCTTTCTGCAAGAGGCATAGGCGACCCTCCTTCCATACTTTAGGGAACTGTCCAAGTGCAATCGCAACATTGAACAGTTCCCGCAGCTGCTCGTCCATTTGACGGAGCGCGACCCCCAAGACTTTGCCCGGGACACCGTCGGGACCAGGGGCCTTCTTTTTAAGCCGGAGGCTTGCAGCCGCCGTCCCCAGTTCCTCTTCAGTGACGGGCGGTGCGGAAAGCTCGGCTTCATCCGGCCTCCCAGTGGGAGGAGCCATGGGTGGTGGGAAGTGTTCCTGACAATCAGGAAACAGCTCCTGCACCACCCTTTCAAGCAATTCGGGCTGGAGGGTTTCGATGACCGGGGGGCCTTGGTTTCGCAACTTGTTGCGAGCTGCGCGATAAGGCCTCCCCCATGGGTCGCGATTTAAACCCTCCAGAAGCTCCTCCCTAGCCTGGGCCTTGGCTTGGCTGATGGCCAGCTGCAGCGCCTTTCTGTTAGAACAGTAGGTGGCATACAGCTGGCCCTCCACCTCTGGGTCTCGGTTGGCCCGACGTCGACTGCGGCCGTATGCCCTCCTTGAACGCTGGCAGGTGCTCCGAAGGTCCGCGATTTCTGCGGACCACCAGTACACCTGCCGCCGAGGTGCTGCAGCCTTCACCCTCGGCATGGAGGCGTCACAAATCTCCCTCAGAGAGGCCCGAAAGGCGTTGGCTGCCTCGTCAACATCTGACGAGATTGGGGCCGAACACCACGCCTGAACAATGGCGGCCTCTTCCGCTAACTCTTGGTCGAGCTTGGTCAGGGCCCACCGCGGGAAAGAGGCCTGCCCTTGCCGCCGGGCTAAGGCCGCTGTATCAGGTGAGGTGGAGATCTCAAATTGGATGTATTTGTGATCCGATAGAGTCTCCACCTCACTGAGTACCCGCCAACACCGGACGTGACGTGCAATAGAAGGGGTGGCAAACGAAATGTCCACCACGGACCCCCCATTCCATCGCACGCACGTGTGTTCTGTCCCTCGATTTAAAAGGGACAGTCCGGCCTCGGCCGCCCAGCTTTGGACGGTGCGGCCCCAAGAATTGGTGGTCACACTTCCCCATGAGGTGGACCAAGAATTGAGGTCCCCCATCAATAAAATAGGGAGGGGGGCCATCCGCTGCACAACCTGACCTAGGGTGTCCAGTAACACCTCTAGGTTTGCCAGAGTGCCATTGGGGGAGAAATATACACCAATTATGGCGTATTCTCTCCCCCAAGTGGCTGCCACATAGCCCGACCCCCTTTCTTTTACAATGAGGGGGCGGGCAGCGCTGCCCGTCTTAGCGACTATGGCGACGGAGCCATTGACATCCCCAGCCCAGTGAGGTTGGGGAGATACAAAGTAGGGCTCCGCCACGACCGCAATATCCACTTGCCACTGCGCCATTGCTTGAACAAAAAGGTCCTGGGCTCCGGCGCAGTGGTTAGTGTTAGTCTGTAGGAAATTGTAATGTCGGCTTACACTCATTCCGACATTACAATTTCCTCCGTCGCCGACTTATGGCGCACTCCCGCACTTGTAGAGGCCTGGGTCCTGGGGGCCAATGTTCCTCTCTTGGGGGTAGGAACACATTTCCTTCCCCCCATTGCATGCCCTGACGGCTTCCCCTCATCAGCACAGATTGCACAGCGAGGTGTTTCTGTGCATTTTTCAGCCTTATGCCCCGATCGCCCACACCGGAAGCATAAATCGCTCCGGTCCTTTTGCGAGGGGCATGTCTGGCGGGTGTGGCCCGTGCCCATGCACTTGAAACAGCGCAAGGGCAGGGCACCTAGGGCACGCACCTGAGCCGAGGTCCAGCCGATGAGGAGGCGTCCCGCTTCCACCACTATTTTGGCCGCTGCCACCGGACATTTAATGGTGATGGACCCCATGCCTCCAGGGCCGGAGCGGATCTCCCCAGCCCTAACTAGTTCCACGGCACAGCCGCCCTTTGCCGCAATAGCAGCAACCACTTCCTCCTTTGCAACTGAGTCGTCGAGGCCCCTGACAAGAAGATCCACACACTTTGTGGGCCTCGCGACGGTGGCGACGTCTTTTAATACCTCGCGGATCTTCTCCGCGAGGTTATCAGCCTTGTTCCCGCTTTGGGAGCCAGACAACTCGAGCATTCTGGCTCCCGTAGCTGTGGTGCGGGTTTTGATACTGGCAATGCCAAGCTCATTCAGCGCTATGCTCCCCTTTGCCTGGTTAAGGGCCATAGCGTACGTCATCCCTTTCTCCAGTGCCTCCGGCTGCAGCGTGATTATCACAGCTGAAGATTTTGGCGGTGAAAGTTTCACCACTTGTTTTGGCGCCTTCTTTTTGTTTGCCGCATTTTTAGGTGCAACAGCCGATACGGAGGGTTGAGCAGGGGTTCGGGCTGCGGCGGGCGTAGAGACCTTCCCCTTGCCTTTGCCTTTCCCTTTATTCCCAACCACCACATTCCATTGTCCCTCGCTGGTGGCAGGGGCAGCCGGAGTCACCGCGGACGACGGGCCGGCAACAGCGAGGGGTGCTTGTTGTGGACCCACCCTAGCTTTGCCCTTCCGAGTCCGTTTCGGCTTAGGAGCCGCAGTAGGCAGAGGCTGGGCAGGCGCAGGCGCAGATGAGGCAACCGCAGCCCTGGCTGCCTCCTCTCGCTTCTTGTCGGCGGCAAGCGGAGGCCGCACGATTTTTGCGGGAGGAAGGCGCTCCTCAACGACCGCCAAGCGGGCGTTCACCATATCGCCGAAGGTTCGGCACATGGAGGCCTTCAATTCCTCCGCCATATCTTTGACCATTTTGGACATCTCGGCCATCAAGTCACTGGCCGAGTTGCCCACAGGGTCTTGGGAGGGAGGGGCTGGCCGCGCCGGGGATTTGTCCCTCTGGGAGAAATCCCGGCGCATAGCCTTCACCTCTTTCTCGAGGTCCTCCACTTGGCGGCGAAGTCTTCGGTTTTCGAGACTGAGCCGCCGTGTCTCATCCGAGATCGTCCGCTCCGCAATCGTCTCGACAATCTCATGGTATTCCGTTGCGTGGTTTTTTAGGTCACGCACGTACTCACCCTTAAGATTGCCGGACTTTCTGGCAATTTGGAAGATCATCGACCTCAGATTACCCGCCCGGGCACGCAACGTCTCGGTGTCGACGGCTGCGTCCAACTCCGCGAGTGAGCATTCCTCGGGGAGTGGGTTCCTCGTGAAGTCGACAGGCTCGTCGGCCTCCACCTCCTGTGCATCTTCGCGAGATGCGTTGGAGTTAGACTCAAGGCGGGTCATGGCGACTTGCGCGGCCTTGGCCCTCAAAAATTCGGCCGCAGTGGCAACTGCCGCCTTTTTGGCCGCCGCCTTTTTGGCCGCAGGGCCAGACGCCGCCTTTTTAGGCTTTTTGGCTACGACCTTTTTGGCCGTAGCCTTTTTCGGTGCCGACGACCGTGTTGTCGTGGCTACCTCCTCACTGTCTGAGACCGAAGCCTCAGACGCAAAAATGGGCGAACCCGCCGGCCTCTTAGGCCGTTGGCTACGCAACGCCCGCGTAACCATTTGGTCCAGCTCATCGGCCAAGTTTTCCTCGACTGCGAGACCCTCGAGTGAGTTGGCTGAATTACGCCGGGTAGACATAATTGCAGACAAAACGAAAACACAAAAAAGAATAAAGTCACAACAAAGAGTGCGTTATTAGGCCACGCTCAACCTGCAACCGGAGATACCTCGACGGCCAGGGAGCTGAGAACACTAATAATCAAAGAGTGTTGATTTTCTAGAAAGAAAATCACCTCGCGAGAAGCCTATTAGAGCCCGCTCGACCTGAAACCGGAGATACCTCGACGGCCAGGGAGCTGGGAACACTAGTAAGCAAAAACCGCAAGGTTGCCCCAGAGTATCTAGATTTGGTCACCAGCCTGGCACTGCGTTACCG
This sequence comes from Udea olivalis, assembly GCA_947369235.1. NCBI lineage: Eukaryota > Metazoa > Arthropoda > Insecta > Lepidoptera > Crambidae > Udea > Udea olivalis. Next base: position 16,895,383 of record OX376362.1, on the reverse strand, counting down.
TAACCAGGACTGGGAGAGCCAGGGGAGACGACGGGGACGTACTAGATACTCGTAAAAACACTCATGGGGCCTCCCCCAACCTAACCTAACCTAACCTAACCTAACCTAACCTAACCTAACCTTTTTTTTTTTTTTTTTTTTTTTTTTTTTTTGTTCTCCGGGTGTGAAATGCATTACGCACTATCCCACTGCCTGGGTCGGGCAGTGGGGGAGTGTGGGACTCTCCGCCGGTGAAGCCGACGGCATACCCACTAAAACACACCCGGGTACCTAACCTAACCTAACCTAACCTAACCTAACCTAACCTAACCTAACCTAACCTAACCTAACCTAACCTAACCTAACCTAACCTAACCTAACCTAACCTAACCTAACCTAACCTAACCTAACCTAACCTAACCTAACCTAACCTAACCTAACCTAACCTAACCTAACCTAACCTAACCTAACCTAACCTAACCTAACCTAACCTAACCTAACCTAACCTAACCTAACCTAACCTAACCTAACCTAACCTAACCTAACCTAACCTAACCTAACCTAACCTAACCTAACCTAACCTAACCTAACCTAACCTAACCTAACCTAACCTAACCCAACAGAAAAGTAGAACTTAAAGCTGAGATACACTTAATTTTGCGCTTCTAATAGTTTCTAATCAGTAGTTTCCGTATTGTTACAGCGAAAGAAGCCAATTAAAATCTTAATTACTTCATATTTTGGCCTTTTCTCACATTTTCATATAAACTTACATAGTCACTCCATACAGCTGCATACTAAATTTTTAATTTTTCAAATTTTGTTTCGAATTTCAAACTTTTTTGATTCAATATTATTCGCTTGGACTATACTAACACACCGCCGTTGTTTTCAGCGCGCTCCGCCCAATATTGAATTAATTATTGATTTTTGAAATATTAAATTTTCATACTTGGATTATAAAAAAACTCAATTTCTTCCAAATTTAACCCGAAATTCAAATTGTTTTGATTCACTATCATTCGCTAGGACGAAATAGACATACCGCCGTTGTTTTCAGCGCGCTCCGACCGATATTGAATTAATTAGAAATTTTTGGAACATATAAATTTAATTAATTTACAGTTTTTCAGCTTTTTCCCAACTTTTCTCTAAGGAACACCCTGTTGCTTTGTTCGGCAATCTTGCGCGCGTCGACGAGACCTATCCGCAGACACCCAGTTTGCTACCCTTAGACGTCATCAGGGCAAAAAATCGCCCGCCCGCCCTCCCTTTGTTCACTGACCATCAAGGTTTCGAGGGTTCGGGAAAAATTAATTTATTTTATTTTATTTTATTTTATTTTTGCTAGTATTAGCTATTGCCTGAGCTCGCAGGGTGTGCTTGACTGTTAGTACATTGAAAGCACTCTTGTAGTGCCACTTTTAGTATAGTTTTAGCTTTTTATTGTTGATTTACAACTACAATTTATTTAAGTGTATAAATAGGATTATTTAGTTAGTTTAGGAAACACATCCCTGGGGGATACGATATCTTTTAAGACTTTGCTTAAGACTCTGTATATAACAGACCCTCTGACACGCTGCATGTGGATGCGCCGACACCGTACTGAGACGACGAACCTGAAACGAAACAATAACATTAATCAATATATACAAAAAATAATAATAAACGGTTTCATATTTACCTGCGAATCATCGTAGACGGCAACTCCACCTGGCAAAAGAATTAAACAAAAAACAGAACAAAACCCCTGTCTATTGACAACTTAACTTTAAGACTTATTATTTACTTCCCCGTAGTCATAGTATTTTATTTTATTTTATTATAAAACTTCTACAAACCTTATTATACCTTGATTGACGCGTTCCCCTGGAAAAATGTTCCGCTCACCATTATCCAAAACAAATGAGAAAACCGACGCAGTTACAAGCTGCCCTCAAACAGAACCAGACATGGAGAAGGCAGGACCCACAAAAACGACTACCAGCCCGGAACGCACACGAGTGAGGCGCAGCATCGACGCATTTGAGACTGTTAAACCAGCCTCAAAGACGAAAATACCAACACCGAATAAGTCTCAAAGCGGCCCACTGAAAACAAAAGCGACAGTGCACTCCCAGGAGGGTCGCAGCGTCACGCGCAAACCACCCATAAAGACGCAAATTGGCTCGCCAAAAGTCCAAATCAGCTTCAAAGACAGGACATCGGAAGCCCAAGCCTGCAAAGACAAAGCAGTTGAGGCCATAGAAAGCTCCCGCAACACCAAAACAGAAATTAAACAGAACATACTTCAAGCTGTAAACAGACTCTACCAACTGGTGGAGCAAGCTGAGAAGGCTGGGAAAGCCAACGAACCAGTTAGCGTCGAAACCGAACCTCCCCGAGAGGAACTGCCAATAGCAGAGCAAACAGTAATTATAAGCAGAGAAGGGGAATCGGAGCTACTGGAAAAGTTGGCTGAGCACGTGAAAAAGCTGGAAGAGAATAAAAAAGAAATGGAGAACCTCAGGGCCTACATGGAGAAACAGAGGGAAGACACGGTAAAAGAGCGAGGAACATATGCGAGTGTAGCAGCCGGGCTCCCGAGCAGGCAATACCAGGAAAACTCGGCGCTACACTCAGTGTGCATAACTTCAGCCGCAGAAGAAGAAACGGGTGACCAAGTGATGGAGAGAGTGAGAGTTGCTGTGAACGCCAGGGAGGAAGGGTTTAAAATCGACAGAATCAGAAAGGCCAGAGAGAGGAAAATCATTCTCGGATGCAGAACCAAAGAGGAGATCGGAAGGATAAAGGACAAAATCCGGGACTCGGGATCAAACCTGCGAGTAGAAGAGGTAAAGAACAGGGACCCTCTCGTAGTGATCTGGGGCGTGCTACAGAAAAACACAGACGAGGAAATACTGCAAGCCCTCCGCATTCAGAACAAGCATCTCTTGAGAGATGTGAGCGCGGAGGAGGACAGGATGCTCGTAAAGTACCGCAAAAAAGCAAGAAACCCCCACACAGCACACGTTGTACTCAGCGTGTCACCGCAAATATGGAGCAGGTTGACGGAGGCCGGCACTGTCCATATAGATATCCAGCGGCTAAGAGTGACGGACCAGTCCCCACTCGTCCAGTGCTCACGCTGCTTGGGATACGGCCACAGCAAAAAGACCTGCAGGGAGTCCGAGGACTCCTGCTCACACTGTGGAGGCCCTCACCTCCGCACGCAGTGTGCCGACTACCTCGCAGCTGAGCCCCCGAAGTGCCGGAACTGCCAAAAGGACAAACTGGCAGATACTGAGCACAATGCCTTCAGCTCTGAATGCCCAGTGCGAAGAAAATGGGAGGGCATAGCCAGGTCCACAGTAGCGTACTGCTAAAGTTGTACCGGGCAACAACACAGAGAGCAGAGCAGACACATCGGCCCCAGAGGTGAACCGGTATCGCGCGCTACAGGCCAACCTACAAAGGTGTAACCAAGCAACGGACGAACTAATAATGGAGGCTGTTAAACGTCGTGTTTCGTTCGCGCTTGTACAGGAGCCATATACCGGAGCTATCCACAGGATGAAGGCCTACCAGGGCACCCGGATTGTACAATGTGAAACAAGCACGGACAAGACCATCAAGTCTGCCATTGTGCTGTTTGATGACACGATCGACGTAACCCAATGTCCAACGTTAACCACCGAAAACGTTGTAGTGGCACGGCTGAGGACGGAAGCATGGGAAATCGTGGTCATCTCGGTGTACCTGGAGGGCGACGGCAAAATTGAGGAGGACATAGCTCACATCCAGAAGGTATCGGATGCAGTGGGCAACAAGTGCGTGATATTGGGAGGCGATGTGAATGCTTGGAACATCTGGTGGGGTAGCCTGGAAACAAACTGGAGGGGGGAGAGCTTGAGGGGGGCACTGGACGAAATGGAGCTGCACATTCTGAACCAAGGCTCGGAACCAACCTTCGACTGCTACAGGGGAGGCAGAAGATTCAGAAGCTGCGTGGACATCACGGTGTGCAGTACAGACCTGCTAAACAAAATTGAAAATTGGAGGGTGGACGCTGACGTAACAGTGTCCGACCACAAGGCAATCCTTTTTGATATTAATCTAACGAACTCAAAAGGCATTGATATAAAAAGAACGACGAGGAAATATAACACGAGAAAAGCAAATTGGGGGGAATTTAAGGTAGGATTAAGTAAAAATTGGGAAGAGGGAAATTTGAAAAGCCAAAAAATAAAAAGTATTACAACAAGGAAAGAACTAGAAGAGATAATTGGGATATACACAGACGGAATTCAAAAAGAAGCAGAGAAACATATACCAAAAATTATAACCAAAAAGAAAAAAGGATTGCCTTGGTGGACGGAAAAGCTGACGCAAAAGAAAGCGGAAGTAAAAAGGTTTAAAAGACGTATTTCAAACGCAGCGCCTGTACGCCGGGATAGTGTCCTTCGGGAGTACCTACAAGTGAAGGACGAGTACGCGCAACTTCTGAAAAGAACGAGGACAGAGAGTTGGAAGGACTTCTGCGGGAAGCAGGAAAGGGAAACAATGTGGGAGGGGATTTACAGAGTGATCGGTAGAACCACAGTCAGGAAAGAGGACGTACCACTGGTCCGCGATGGGAGGGTTCTGGAGGGAATGGAGTCCGCCAAAGCCCTGTCGGAGACCTTCTATCCCCGGGATGATGCCCAAGCTGACAACGAAGCTCACAAAAACATAAGGCAGAAAGCCGAAAACGTAAACGGCGAGGAAGATGGTGTAACATCCGACCCCCCGTTTACCCTGGAGGAGCTGCGGTGGGCTGTGAGCAGCTTCAACCCAAAAAAGGCACCCGGTATAGACGGATTAACGGCAGACATTTGTGCAATGGCCATAAACCACAACCCGGAACTCTTCCTAGACATCCTGAATAAATGCCTAGACCTGTCCCATTTCCCAGCACCCTGGAAGGAGGCAATAATCGTAATCTTGCCCAAACCCGGAAAAGAAGACTACACAACGCCCAAATCATATAGACCGATTGGCCTCTTGCCAATATTGGGTAAGATTTGGGAAAAGATGCTCATTCGCCGGATCAGATGGCACACAGTCGGCAGCCTGAGCAAAAGGCAGTACGGATTCACACCACAGCGCAGCACCGAGGACTCCCTCTATGACATGATGAGCCATATAAAAAATCAACTTGGAAAGAAAAAACTGCTGGTTATGGTTTCACTAGACATAGAGGGAGCCTTCGACAGCGCATGGTGGCCCGCGATCCGATGTCGCTTAGCAGAAACAAGCTGTCCGAAAAATATCCGAAGAGTGATAGACAGCTACTTAACAAACCGTAGGGTAAGGGTAAGATACGCAGGAGCCGAATATGTTGTGGAGACCGCCAAAGGATGTGTGCAGGGATCAATAGGAGGTCCAACTTTCTGGAACTTGTTGCTGGACCCACTTTTAAAGGACCTAGAGGCTAGGGGCGACTACTGCCAGGCCTTCGCGGATGATGTCGTCCTGATTTTCTCCGGGGATACCGCTCTGGACGTCCAAAGACAGGCAAACGAGGCCCTTGCTCACGTTCGGGAGTGGGGTGTCGTGAATAAGCTGAAGTTTGCGCCGCACAAGACAAATGCAATGATAATAACGAACAAACTTAAACACGACACTCCGGTCTTACGCATGGGAGGGGAGGATATTGCCATGTCCAAGGAAATAAAAATGCTGGGCCTGACGATAGACAGCAAGCTCACATTCAACAGCCACGTTGCAAATGTCTGTCGGAAGGCCCTACGCATCTACAAACAACTGGCCAGAGCGGCCAAAGTAGAGTGGGGATTGTCACCGGAGATAATCAGGACGATCTACGTTGCGGTGATAGAGCCCATAATACTGTACGCTGCAAGTGCTTGGGCTCCGGCGGCGGACAAGATCTGTGTCAAAAAACATCTGAACGAGGTGCAGCGAGGCTTTGCTCAGAAGATGGTAAAGGCATATAGGACCACTTCCTTAAACTCGGCCCTATTACTCTCCGGGCTGCTCCCACTTGATCTCAGAATCAAGGAAGCAGCCTCTCTTTACGAAGTAAAGAAAGGTCATTCCCGGAGAGTAATAGAAGACCGAACCGTTGAAACTCCGATGCGCTACACCGAAACGCCACACCCAGCTACTCAAGACATGCTCAAGTTCGAGCTCATCACAAACAGTGCAGAGTTGCTCCAAAGTGGAAATAACGGTCCAAGTATTTTCACCGATGGGAGCAAATTAGAAGGGAAGGTCGGCGCCGCAGTATCCCTGTGGGATAATGGGGCGGAGATAAAGACCAAAAAGCTCAAATTGGAGCGATTCTGCACAGTTTTCCAAGCCGAACTATTGGCTTTAGCCAAAGCAGTGGAGACTGCGGAAAAATGTAAGACCGGTTTCGTCTTCAACGTCTACAGCGACTCCAGATCTGCACTGGAAACAGTGACAAACGGTCATTCCCTCCATCCCCTAGCCGTCAACATCAGGCAAGAAATTCGGAAAATGGCGCTTACTGGTAAGACCATTAACCTGTATTGGATCAAAGCTCACGCAGGGTTTGAAGGAAATGAACGAGCCGATGAACTGGCAAAGGCGGCCGCGCTGGGACTGAAGGCGAAACCGGATTACGATCGGTGTCCGGTTTCATTTATAAAGCGTATCATACGCCAAGATACGCTTGAAAAATGGAGATTGCGCTATGAAAGTGAGCAAACGGCGGGAGTTACGAAGATGTTCTTTCCCGATGCCATGGAAGCCTTTAAACTAATCAAAAAGATCCCCCTCGACCCGCTGGTGGTTCAAGTGCTGACGGGGCATGGCGGATTCTCCGGGTACTTGAATCGCTTCAAGTGCAAGGAGAGTCCGTCGTGCAACTGCGACCCTGAGAAGGAGGAAAGCGTGGCACATTTGCTGGTAGAGTGCCCCATCTTCGGTAAAGAGAGACACGAGTTAGAGGAAGAAATAAATATAGATATCAAAGAGGAAAACATACCCGAAATAATGAAGGATAGTAAAATAAGTAATAGATTTATAGGATATTGTAAGGCAGTAGCCAAAAAAGTAGTTATTAAAAACAAAACGTAAAAACTGATTAACCTGTTTATATGATTATAACATACAACATAGGTTAACAAAAAATAAGCGCATAAGTAAAAAAGGACTATCACGAATAAGTTAAATTAGTAGCAATAAGAATTAATACGTATTGATAGTAGAAATTAATAAAAATAAGTAAGCACAAGAAAAAAAAAAAAAAAAGGAAGAAGGAAAGCAAGTAGGATAAGAAAAACAAGGACCTTGGTCACCCATGCCAGGGGAAAAAGTAAAAAAAAAAAAAAAAAAAAAAAAAAAAAAAAAAAAAAAAAAAAAAAAAAAAAAACCTAACCTAACCTAACCTAACCTAACCTAACCTAACCTAACCTAACCTAACCTAACCTAACCTAACCTAACCTAACCTAACCTGGGGGAGGCCCCATGTGAATTTGTGAGTATCTAGTACGTCCTCGTCGTCTCCCCTGGCTCTCCCAGTCCTGTGCACGGTAACGCAGTGCCAGGCTGGTGACCAAACCTAGATACTCCGGGGCAACAAGATACCTTATTTAAATATATCTTGTTTACTGCGGTCTTTTGCCATATTAGTGTTCTCTGCTCCCTGGCCGTCGAGGTGTCTCCGGTTGCAGGTTGAGCGGGGCCTAATTGCGCACAAGAACTTAAGGAAGTAATTGTTTTATTGTTGGTTGCTTTTTGTCTTTTTGATAATCATCATGAAGAATACAAGAAGCAGAACCAAAAAGAGCGAACGGAAAACGGACTCAGAAAACTCTTCCGGTGATGGGGTGAGGAGCCGGAGCCGGTCTTCCGGTAGCGATAGCTCCAGGGACCGGGCCTCGGCCCTGAAGATGCGGGTGCGTGTATCGCGCATCGATAAAGGAAAGCCGCTGCGCGTCGTAGAGACTGACGGCAGCGGCATATCAGTCGAGGAGAGCTCGAGGTCGAGCACCCCGACCGGCCGTTTCTGGCAAAGGAAGCGGCCCCTGGACGGCGAAGAAGTGGCTTTAGCCAGAAGCATCACACCGTCCAAACGGGGACGAGGGCGCCCGCCTACGACAGGCGAGTACGTCGGCCTGGCGCGAGCCAAAGCCGACCTGAATGCTCAGCGCAAACGGGAGATGGAGCTGCTCGCTGAGCAGGAATTGGCGGCCGAGGTCGCCGAGAGGAAGGCGGCCCTGCGGGCCCGGTCTGCGGCGGTGTCGCCAACGGACTCTGCCCAGGAGGGAGCAGCAGCAGCCACGTGCGGGACCGAGGAGCTTGTGGGCACGGTCGATTCAGCATTAGAGCTGATCGGCTCGCTTGCCCGCAAGCAAACAAGAATGAAGTGCCAGCACGTGGCGGAGATAAGAAAGGCGGCTGCGACGGCGGCAGAGGCCGTGCACAAGCTCGCCGCGAAGAAGGAGTCGGAGGAGGTCGCCCATTTACGAGCGGAGATCCTCGCGCTCAGGGCCGAAATAGAGGCCCAGAGGCGAGTGGCGACCTCTGTCCCCGTCCCCACAGCCGAGACGGCGATGACCAGGGAGGAAATCTTCTTCCTGATCGACGCCAGGTTGTCGGGGATCGAAGACCGGCTCCTTCCGGAGCCGCGGCTGCGCCCCTCGCTGGCGGCGGACGCGCGCAAGACGCCGGAGCGTAATTCCCGTGCTCCGGCAGTCGGCGCTCCCGCCTCCCCACCGGCGATGGTTTCCCCGGCGCGCAGCATCCCACCGGCGATGGTGTCCCCGGCGCGCAGCATCCCCGCGCCGAGGGCCTCACAGGAGACCCCTCCCTCCGCCCCCGCCGCAACTTCTGATGCGGGGGCGAAGGGAAAGAAGAAGAGAGGGGGCAAGAGAAAGACCCTGGCGGCCCGCGAGGCCGAGGTGGCCCGCAAAGCGGCAACTCCTGCCGCGGCTCAACCCGCCGCCCAACCCACCCGTCCATGGAATGTGGTGGCGCGGAGAGAGACGGTGCCAAGGCCAGCTGCCCCGGCGCCTCAGGCGCCGGCTGCTCCAGCAGCCTCGGAAAAGCAGCAGAGAGGGAGGCGCGGCCGTCGCCTGCGGGCCCCAAAATCAGCGGCGGTAGTGATTACGCTGCCGCAGGGCTCTACGGCGACTTACGCCGACGTGTTGTCCAGGGCCGAGGGAGCTATTGACCTCGCGGCCCTGGGGATCAGCGGACTACGCTTCCGCACGGCCCGTACTGGGGGCCGGGTGCTGGAGTTAGCCGGTGCCGACAAAACCCAGAAGGCCGACGAACTCGCCTCCAAGCTGCGCGAGGTCGTTGGTGAGGTGGCCCGCGTGTCTAGGCCGGAGCAGTGCGCAGAGATGCGCATCTCCGGTCTGAGCGACGCGGCCACCAGTGAATTGGTGGCCGCGCGAGTGGCTGAGGTGGGGGGCTGCCGCCCCGAATCTGTAAAGGTGGGCACCATCAACCGCCCACCTGGCCGCCAGGGGACCGTGTGGGTCAAGTGCCCGGTCCTGGCGGCCAAAAAGATCACGGAAAGTGGCCGCCTCACCATCGGCTGGTCGGTGGCCCGGGCCGCACTCCTCGATGCGCGGCCGCAGCGGTGCTACCGCTGCCTGGTGCCGGGACACCTGGGGGTGCAGTGCCGCTGCGAGATAGACCGCAGCGCGCTGTGCTTCCGGTGCGGCCAGCCGGGCCACAAGGCGACCACCTGCGTCGCCGACCCCTCCTGCGCCATCTGTGCGTCAGAGGGCGTCGACGCCGGCCATCGCCTCGGGCACAAAAAATGCCCGGCGATGGCCAACGCCAAAAACGGAAGGAAAAGGACGGGCGGGGGCAATCCTGGTCCCCCTGCCGCGTCCATAGCAGCACCTAGTGCTGCAGAGGAGGCGATGGACACCGCCAATAATTAAATGGCTAAAAGGGTCTCGATCCTGCAGGCGAACGTCAACCACTGTGCGGCCGCACAGGATCTGCTTCTCCAGACGGCTGCGCAGTGGCAAATCGACATCGCCATAGTCGCCGAGCCGTACCGCGTCCAGGCCCGTGACGACTGGGTGGGCGCCGACGATGGTTCGGTGGCTATCGTTGCCTGGCGGCGCGACGCTTCAAACCCCCCCTTCCGCAGGGTGCGGAGGGGGCGCGGGTGCGTCCTCGTGTCGCTGGAAGACGTGGCAGTGATCGGGGTGTACTTCTCCCCGAACAGGACCCTCGCCGACTTCGAGCGTCTGCTGGTTGAGGTCGGCGCTCTGGTCCAAGAGGTGCACCCTACCCCTGTGGTGGTCGCCGGAGACTTCAACGCGAAATCCCGTTCGTGGGGATCTCCGGCGACCGACGCCAGGGGCGAGACCCTGGAAGAATGGGCGGTGTCGACGGGACTAGTCCTCCTGAATCAGGGGACGGTTCAAACGTGCGTGAGACACCAGGGCGGGTCGATCGTCGACCTCTCGTTCGCGAGTCCCGCCCTGGCCCGCCGCGTTAGGCGGTGGCGGGTTGAGGAGGGGGTGGAGACGCTGTCGGACCACAGGTACATAAGGTTCGACCTAGTCCCATCCCCTTCGGACGTCATAGCGATTGCTCTGGACCGTCCCCTGCCGGAGGAGGGTCCGCGGTGGCGGTTGGCCACGCTGGACCCGGAGCTGGCCACGGAGGCGGCCATCGTGGAGCGATGGGCCGCTGCAAATGCCGGTAGCGGCCTGGACGTGGACGCGAGATGCGAAAGGCTCTCTGGAGCACTATCTCGCGTCTGCGATGCGGCGATGCGCAGGGCGGGTCCCTCACAACCGCGCAGGCAGGTGTATTGGTGGAGGCCCCACCTCACGGGGCTTCGGGCCGAATGTGTCGTGGCACGCCGCCGGTACACCAGAAGCCGAAGAAGAAGCGCCAGGGACCTCGCCAACGAGGAAGTTTTGCTCGCCGCGTACCGAGCCGCTCGCGCGGCCCTGACCTCCGCCATAAAGGCTGCCAAGGCGGAGGCTTGGCAGGAGTGGCTCGACAGCATCGATAGGGATCCGTGGGGGCGCCCCTACAAAGTCGTGACGCGAAAGCTCCGACCCGCGGCGCCCCCACTGACGAGGACCCTCGAGCCCCTCCTGCTGGAGCGCGTGGTCAGCTCCCTATTCCCGAGCCGAGGAGTAGCGGAATGGGTGCCGCCCAGAATGGCGGCACCGACTCTCGAGGAAGGGCCGGCCGCGGGCGAGGTCGTTCCGCCCGTGTCCGAGGACGAGTTGGGGGCTGCGGTTCAGAAGCTCAAAGCGAAGAACCGCGCCCCGGGTCCGGATGGCGTTCCTGGGCGGATCCTCGCCCGCGTAATGCCGGTACTCGGGGAGGAGACCCTGTCTCTCATGTCGGAGGTAATGGTGTCCGGCAAGATCCCGCGGCGGTGGAAGACGGGGAAGTTAATACTGCTTCCGAAGCACGGGCGGCCCCCCGACTCGCCGTCGGCCTACCGCCCAATCGTTCTGCTTGATGAGGCGTGCAAGCTCTTCGAGCGCGTGCTCGCCGCGCGCCTCGTCGGGCACCTGGAGGCGGTGGGCCCGAACATCAGTGACGGCCAATTCGGGTTTCGCCGTGGGAGGTCCACGTTGGACGCCATCTCGCGGCTACGGGACAGCATCGAAAGTGCTGTCTCCCGGGGGGAGGTGTTGCTGGCGGTGTCGCTCGACGTTGCGAACGCCTTCAACACCATCCCCTGGGAAACAATTGAAGAGGCCCTGAGGTACCACAACGTCCCGTGGTACCTAAGGCGTGTCCTTGCGGACTACTTCGCCGACCGGGCCATCACATACCCGGTCCGAGAGCGAGTGGTCCGCAGGGCGATGGCATGCGGTGTTCCACAGGGGTCGGTCCTGGGCCCCCTTCTGTGGAACATAGGGTTCGACTGGGCCCTGCGTGGCGCCAATCTTCGGGGGGTCGGCGTCATCTGTTACGCCGACGATACCTTGGTGACCGCGCGGGGCGAATCATTCAGGGACGCGGGCGTGCTCGCCACTGCGGGCACGGCCCACGTCGCCAGACGCATCAGGGCCCTCGGGCTGCAGGTGGCCCTTGAGAAGTCCGAGGCCATCTTCTTCCATGGGCCTCGGAAGAAGCCCCCCCCGGGGTATTCGATTGTTGTGGGTGGCACCTCCATCGCCGTCGGCGGGACCATGAAATACCTCGGTCTCGCCCTCGACAGCCGGTGGAGGTTCAGCGGGCATTTCCGCGCGCTGGCGCCCAAACTAGTGTCGTACGCGGGAATGCTCGCGCGCCTGCTCCCCAATTGTGGGGGGGCGGGAAGTGTCGGCCGCCGCCTATACGACGGAGTGGTTCGCTCTATGGCGCTCTACGGAGCGCCCATATGGGCGGCGGGGGCCCTCAGCGCCGAGAACGTGGCCCTGCTGCGACGCTCGCAGCGGGTCATGGCGCAGAGGGCTGCCAGGGCGTACCACACCGTCTCTTACGAGGCGGCGTGCCTTATTGCCGGGAGCCTCCCCTGGGACCTCGAGGCCGGGGTCCTGGCGGAGGTTTACCGAAGGAGGGCCTTGCTGCGGCAAACGCCGTCTGAGCCCCTCGCGGAAGAGATCGTTCGCTGGAGGAGCGAATGTCGCGACGATCTCTTCCAGCGCTGGGCAGAAAGGCTGGAGAACCCCTCGGCGAGCAGACGGCTCGTCGAGGCGGTCCGGCCCGTATTGCGCCAATGGGTCGAGGCGAGGCACCGGGCTCCCACGTACTGGCTCACCCAGCTTCTCACAGGCCACGGCTGTTTCAGCAAATACCTGTGGGAGCTGGTGGGAATCCTCCCGGAGCCCGTGTGCCATCACTGCGCGTCCGGCGCCGTGGACACGGCGGAGCACACTATGGCAGTGTGCACGGGTTGGGGCGCCCAACGCGCCAGGCTCGTTGGCGCCATCGGGCAAGACCTATCGCTGCCGGCCGTCGTCGCAGCCATGGCCGGCAGCGAACAATGTTGGGCCGCCGTCACCTCATACGCTGACGAGGTGATGGTGGCCAAGAGAGAGGCCCTGCGGGAGCGCGAGCGCGCCGGTGGCACACTACCCCCCCGCAGAGCCCTGGCCCGGGGTCCCCGCCGAGTCTAATGGCAGCCCCGGCCGGCCGTTCCTAGCGTGGCCTGTAAGGCCCGCGGCGGTGCTACGCAACCGCGAGTGCCAACGATCGCCCCTCTCCCGGTACTACTCTGCTCATCAGAGCTGACTGGTCGAGAGGGGTGGTCCTTCCCGGCGCTGGGTGCCGCTCCCCCGGACCTCCGTGTCGTCGGGGGACGCGCCGCGCCTTGAAGAGTGGCGAACGACCCCTCCCCAAGTGTTCCGGGACTGGGTCGTAGTGAAGAGGAGGAGACGGGAGGGCCAATTCTTTGCCCTCCCACCACGTCGGGCCCTGTTCAGCGGGCCCCACCCTTGCCGGGCCGCGGTAGTACTACTGTGTTGTTCCCGCGGTCCGGTTGGGTAGAGGAGGAACACCGTGGGGGTTTAGCGGGTAGTCCGGCCGAAAGGCCGGGAGTCCCGCACGAAGCCCGCCTTGCTGCTTGCAGCTTGGAGGGCGAAGTGCGTAAAAGCATTCCCCCATAGTTAAAAAAAAAAAAAAAAAAAAACCTAACCTAACCTAACCTGGGGGAGGCCCCATGTGAATTTGTGAGTATCTAGTACGTCCTCGTCGTCTCCCCTGGCTCTCCCAGTCCTGTGCACGGTAACGCAGTGCCAGGCTGGTGACCAAACCTAGATACTCCGGGGCAACAAGATACCTTATTTAAACATATCTTGTTTACTGCGGTCTTTTGCCAAATTAGTGTTCCCTACTCCCTGGCCGTCGAGGTGTCTCCGGTTGCAGGTTGAGCGGGGCCTAATTTCGCACAAGAACTTAAGGAAGTCATAATTTTATCGTTGGTTGCTTTTGTCTTTTTGATATCGATCATGAAGAACACAAGAAGCAGAACCAAAAAGAGCGTACGGAAAACGGACTCGGAAAACTCTTCCGGTGATGGGGTGAGGAGCCGGAGCCGGTCTTCCGGTAGCGATAGCTCCAGGGACCGGGCCTCGGCCCTGAAGATGCGGGTGCGTGTATCGCGCATCGATAAAGGAAAGCCGCTGCGCGTCGTAGAGACTGACGGCAGCGGCATATCAGTCGAGGAGAGCTCGAGGTCGAGCACCCCGACCGGCCGATTCTGGCAAAGGAAGCGGCCCTTGGACGGCGAAGAAGTGGCTTTAGCCAGAAGCATCACACCGTCCAAACGGGGACGAGGGCGCCCGCCTACGACAGGCGAGTACGTCGGCCTGGCGCGAGCCAAAGCCGACCTGAATGCTCAGCGCAAACGGGAAATGGAGCTGCTCGCTGAGCAGGAATTGGCGGCCGAGGTCGCCGAGAGGAAGGCGGCCCTGCGGGCCCGGTCTGCGGCGGTGTCGCCAACGGACTCTGCCCAGGAGGGGGCAGCAGCAGCCACGTGCGGGACCGAGGAGCTTGTGGGCACGGTCGATTCAGCATTAGAGCTGATCGGCTCGCTTGCCCGCAAGCAAACAAGAATGAAGTGCCAGCACGTGGCGGAGATAAGGAAGGCGGCTGCGACGGCGGCAGAGGCCGTGCACAAGCTCGCCGCGAAGAAGGAGTCGGAGGAGGTCGCCCATTTACGAGCGGAGATCCTCGCGCTCAGGGCCGAAATAGAGGCCCAGAGGCGAGTAGCGACCTCCATCCCCGTCCCCACAGCCGAGACGGCAATGACCAGGGAGGAAATCTTCTTCCTGATCGACGCCAGGTTGTCGGGGATCGAAGACCGGCTCCTTCCGGAGCCGCGGCTGCGCCCCTCGCTGGCGGCGGACGCGCGCAAGACGCCGGAGCGTAATTCCCGTGCTCCGGCAGTCGGCGCTCCCGCCTCCCCACCGGCGATGGTTTCCCCGGCGCGCAGCATCCCACCGGCGATGGTTTCCCCGGCGCGCAGCATCCCTGCGCCGAGGGCCTCACAGGAGACCCCTCCCTTCGCCCCCACCGCAACTTCTAATGCGGGGGCGAAGGGAAAGAAGAAGAGAGGGGGCAAGAGAAAGACCCTGGCGGCCCGCGAAGCCGAGGTGGCCCGCAAAGCGGCAACTCCTGCCGCGGCTCAAGCCGCCGTCCAACCCACCCGTCCATGGAATGTGGTGGCGCGGAGAGAGAGGGCGCCAAGGCCAGCTGCCCCGGCGCCTCAGGCGCCGGCTGCTCCAGCAGCCTCGCAAAACCAGCAGAGAGGGAGGCGCGGCCGTCGCCTGCGGGCCCCAAAATCAGCGGCGGTAGTGATTACGCTGCCGCAGGGCTCGACGGCGACCTACGCCGACGTGTTATCCAGGGCCGAGGGAGCTATTGACCTCGCGGCCCTGGGGATCAGCGGACTGCGCTTCCGCACGGCTCGCACTGGGGGCCGGGTGCTGGAGTTGGCCGGCGCCGAAAAAACCAAAAAGGCCGACGAACTCGCCTCTAAGCTGCGCGAGGTCGTTGGTGAGGTGGCCCGCGTATCCAGGCCAGAGCAGTGCGCAGAGATGCGCATCTCCGGTCTGAGCGACGCGGCCACCAGTGAATTGGTGGCCGCGCGAGTGGCTGAGGTGGGGGGCTGCCGCCCCGAATTGGTAAAGGTGGGCGTCATCAACCGCCCACCTGGCCGCCAGGGGACCGTGTGGGTCAAGTGCCCGGTCCTGGCGGCCAAAAAAATCACAGAGAGCGGTCGCCTTACTATCGGCTGGTCGGTGGCCCGGGCAGCGCTCCTCGATGCGCGGCCGCAGCGGTGCTACCGCTGCCTGCTGCCGGGACACCTAGGGGTGCAGTGCCGCTGCGAGATAGACCGCAGCGCGCTGTGCTTCCGGTGCGGCCAGCCGGGCCACGAGGCGGCTACCTGCGTCGCCGACCCCTCCTGCGCCATCTGTGCGTCGGAGGGCGTCGACGCCGGCCATCGCCTCGGGCACAAAAAATGCCCGGCGATGGCCAACGCCAAAAATGGAAGAAAAAGGACGGGCGGGGGCAATCCAGGTCCCCCCGCCGCGTCCGTAGCAGCACCCAGAGCTGCAGAGGAGGTGATGGACACCGCCAATAATTAGATGGCTCCTAGGTTTTCCATCCTGCAGGCGAACGTCAACCACTGTGCGGCCGCACAGGATCTGCTTCTCCAGACGGCTGCGCAGTGGCAAATCGACGTCGCCATAGTCGCCGAGCCGTACCGCGTCCAGGCCCGTGACGACTGGGTGGGCGACGACGATGGTTCGGTGGCTATCGTTGCCTGGCGGCGCGACGCTTCAAACCCCCCCTTCCGCAGGGTGCGGAGGGGGCGCGGGTGCGTCCTCGTGTCGCTGGGCGACGTGGCAGTGATCGGGGTGTACTTCTCCCCGAACAGGACCCTCGCCGACTTCGAGCGTCTGCTGGTTGAGGTCGGCGCTCTGGTCCAAGAGGTGCACCCTACCCCTGTGGTGGTCGCCGGAGACTTCAACGCGAAATCCCGTTCGTGGGGATCTCCGGCGACTGACGCCAGGGGCGAGACCCTGGAGGAATGGGCGGTGTCGACGGGACTAGTCCTCCTGAATCAGGGGACGGTCCTTACGTGCGTCCGACATCAGGGCGGGTCGATCGTCGACCTCTCGTTCGCGAGTCCCGCCCTGGCCCGCCGCGTTAGGCGGTGGCGGGTTGAGGAGGGGGTGGAGACGCTGTCGGACCACAGATACATAAGGTTCGACCTAGTCCCATCCCCTTCGGATGTCACAGCGATCGCTCTAGACCGTCCCCTGCCGGAGGAGGGTCCGCGGTGGCGGTTGGCCACGCTGGACCCGGAGCTGGCCACGGAGGCGGCCATCGTGGAGCGATGGGCCGCCGCAAATGCCAGTAGCGGCCTGGACGTGGACGCGAGATGCGAAAGGCTCTCTGGAGCACTATCTCGCGTCTGCGACGCGGCGATGCGCAGGGCGGGTCCCTCACAACCGCGCAGGCAGGTGTATTGGTGGAGGCCCCACCTCACGGGGCTTCGGGCCGAATGTGTCGTGGCACGCCGCCGGTACACCAGAAGCCGTAGAAGAAGCGCCAGGGACCTCGCCAACGAGGAAGCTTTGCTCGCCGCGTACCGAGCCGCTCGCGCGGCCCTGACCTCCGCCATAAAGGCTGCCAAGGCGGAGGCTTGGCAGGAGTGGCTCGACAGCATCGATAGGGATCCGTGGGGGCGCCCCTACAAAGTCGTGACGCGAAAGCTCCGACCCGCGGCGCCCCCACTGACGAGGACCCTCGAGCCCCTCCTGCTGGAGCGCGTGGTCAGCTCCCTATTCCCGAGCCGAGGAGGAGAGGAATGGGCGCCGCCCAGAATGGCGGCACCGACTCCCGAGGAAGGGCCGGCCGCGGGCGAGGTCGTTCCGCCCGTGTCCGAGGACGAGTTGGGGGCTGCGGTTCAGAAGCTCAAAGCGAAGAACCGCGCCCCGGGTCCGGATGGCGTTCCTGGGCGGATCCTCGCCCGCGTAATGCCGGTCCTCGGGGAGGAGACACTGTCCCTCATGTCCGAGGTAATGACGTCCGGCACGATCCCACGGCGGTGGAAGACGGGGAAGCTCGTACTGCTTCCGAAGCACGGGCGGCCCCCCGACTCGCCGTCGGCCTACCGCCCCATCGTTCTGCTCGATGAGGCGTGCAAGCTCTTCGAGCGCGTGCTCGCCGCGCGCCTCGTCGGGCACCTGGAGGCGGTGGGCCCGAACATCAGCGACGGCCAATTCGGTTTTCGCCGTGGGAGGTCCACGTTGGACGCCATCTCGCGGCTACGGGACAGCGTCGAGAGTGCTGTCTCCCGGGGGGAGGTGTTGCTGGCGGTGTCGCTCGACGTTGCGAACGCCTTCAACACCATCCCCTGGGAAACAATTCAAGAGGCCCTGAGGTACCACAACGTCCCGTGGTACCTCAGACGCGTCCTTGCGGACTACTTCGCCGACCGGGCCATCACATACCCGGTCCGAGAGCGAGTGGTCCGCAGGGCGATGGCATGCGGTGTTCCACAGGGGTCGGTCCTGGGCCCCCTCCTGTGGAACATAGGGTTCGACTGGGCCCTGCGTGGCGCCAATCTTCGGGGGGTCGGCGTCATCTGTTACGCCGACGATACCCTGGTGACCGCGCGGGGCGAGTCGTTTAGGGACGCGGGCGTTCTCGCCACTGCGGGCACGGCCCACGTAGCCAGCCGTATCAGGGCCCTCGGGTTGCAGGTGGCCCTAGAGAAGTCCGAGGCCATTTTCCTCCATGGTCCTCGGACGAAGCCCCCCCCGGGGTATTTTATTGTTGTGGGTGGCACCTCCATCGCCGTCGGCGGGACCATGAAGTACCTCGGTCTCGTCCTCGACAGCCGGTGGAGGTTCAGCGGGCATTTCCGCGCGCTGGCGCCCAAACTAGTGTCGTGCGCGGGAATGCTCGCGCGCCTGCTTCCCAATTGTGGGGGAGCGGGAAGTGTCGGCCGCCGCCTATACGACGGAGTGGTTCGCTCTATGGCGCTCTACGGAGCGCCCATATGGGCGGCGGGGGCCCTCAGCGCCGAGAACGTGGCCCTGCTGCGACGCTCGCAGCGGGTCATGGCGCAGAGGGCTGCCAGGGCGTACCACACCGTCTCCTACGAGGCGGCGTGTCTTATTGCCGGGAGCCTCCCCTGGGACCTCGAGGCCGGGGTCCTGGCGGAGGTTTACCGAAGGAGGGCCCTGAGGCGGCAAACGCCGTCTGAGCCCCTCGCGGAAGAGATCGTTCGCTGGAGGAGCGAATGTCGCGACGATCTCTTCCGGCGATGGGCAGAAAGGCTGGAGAACCCCTCGGCGAGCAGACGGCTCGTCGAGGCGGTCCGGCCCGTATTGCGCCAATGGGTCGAGGCGAGGCACCGGACTCCCACGTACTGGCTCACGCAGCTTCTCACAGGCCACGGCTGTTTCAGCAAATACCTGTGGGAGCTCGTGGGAATCCTCCCGGAGCCCGTGTGCCACCATTGCGCGTCCGGCGCCGTGGACACGGCGGAACACACCCTGTCAGTGTGCACGGGTTGGGGCGCCCAACGCGCCAGACTCGTTGGCGCCATCGGGGGAGATCTATCGCTGCCGGCCGTCGTCGCAGCCATGGCCGGCAGCGAACAGTGTTGGGCCGCCGTCACCTCATACGCTAATGAGGTGATGGTGGCCAAGAGAGAGGCCCTGCGGGAGCGCGAACGCGCCGGTGGCACATTGCCCCCCCGCCGAGCCCCGGCCCGGGGCCGCCGCCGAGTTTAGTGGTGGCCCCGGCCGGGATACAGTTTCACGCGCGGCCTGTAAGGTCCGCGGCGGTGCTTACCGCGAATGCCAACGATCGCCCCTCTCCCGGTACTACTCTGCTCATCAGAGCTGACTGGTCGAGAGGGGTGGTCCTTCCCGGCGCTGGGTGCCGCTCCCCCGGACCTCCGTGTCGTCGGGGGACGCGCCGCGCCTTGAAGAGTGGCGAACGACCCCTCCCCAAGTGTTCCGGGACTGGGTCGTAGTGAAGAGGAGGAGACGGGAGGGCCAATTCTTTGCCCTCCCACCACGTCGGGCCCTGTTCAGCGGGCCCCACCCTCGCCGGGCCGCGGTAGTACTACTGTGTTGTTCCCGCGGTCCGGTTGGGTAGAGGAGGAACACCGTGGGGGTTTAGCGGGTAGTCCGGCCGAAAGGCCGGGAGTCCCGCACGAAGCCCGCCTTGCTGCTTGCAGCTTGGAGGGCGAAGTGCGTAAAAGCATTCCCCCATAGTCAAAAAAAAAAAAAAAAAACCTAACCTAACCTAACCTTTTTTTTTTTTTTTTTTTTTTTTTTTTTTTTTTTTTTTTTTTTGTTCTCCGGGTGTGAAATGCATTACGCACTATCCCACTGCCTGGGTCGGGCAGTGGGGGAGTGTGGGACTCTCCGCCGGTGAAGCCGACGGCATACCCACTAAAACACACCCGGGTATACCCTCACCGCTTTGGAATAGGGCGACGTGGAGCCTTGCGGATTACCACGTCACCCCAGCGGTTGGCCTGGCCTATGCGCCGGGCCTCCCCACGCTGCGGGGGCGTCCCGGTATACTGGGGACGCCCCCAGACGGGAGCACCATGGAATAGGGTGTAAGCCCCCCGGCTTACACCCCGGTGCTACTTTTAGGGAGCAGGAGGAGGACGGGCGAACCGCCGTCTTCGTGCCCCCCGCCGTCTGCGTCGGAGAGGTGCCGCTAGAGGATCATCCTCTCGGGCCCTCTCCGCGGTCTCCTTCTGCGTCATTACCTCCTCGCAGAAGGAGACCATAGCCTGCCATGCCTTCTCACTCCCGAGCATGGCCCGTACTAGGGCCGGGAGTGAGAGGTCCCCGCCCACAACGGCCGCAAGGTTGCGGCGCTGATCCGCCCAAGCCACGCACGCCTCCAGCGTGTGCTGGGCGGTGTCCTCATCGGCACCACACTCGTGACACCTTGGATCAGGCTCTCTCCGGGCCACTTTGTGCAGATACTTTCCAAAGCACCCATGCCCGGAAAGCATCTGCACCAGCCGGTACGACAGTGGCCGCCCTTCCCGGCGCACCCACTGTTTGAGGACCGGCCTGATGGCGTCTATGGTGTGCCGGCCATAGACGGCGTCAGCCAGGTCCTCTGCCCACCGCCGTAGGAGCGCGTTTTGCGCCCGCCTGCGAACGCCCTCTATTTCATCGAAATAGGGGCGCTCGCCTTGTGCTCTCGCTACTGCCCTGCGCTGGTAGACAGCAGCGAGAACCTTGGCCTCCATCTCCCAAGGGGGCATGCCTGCGAGGACGCAGGCAGCCCCCGCCGAGATAGTGCGGTAACCGCGTATGGCTCTTACCGCCATTACCCTTTGCGGGGCCCGCAAAAGTGCAACGTTGTGGGCGGTAAGAGCCTGCGCCCAGATTGGCGCTCCGTAGAGCGCCATACTCCTGACTATACCCGCATAGAGTTTGCGGCACGCTTGGCCCGGGCCGCGCTCGTTGGGCAGCAAGTGGCCCAACGCGCCCGCCGCGCGGATCAGACGGGGGGCGAGGCGGGTAAAATGGGCCTCAAACCTCCACCGTCCGTCCAATGTGAGGCCCAGATACTTCATCTGGGCCCCCACCCTCACAGTTTCGCCGTTTAGGCGAACCGAGGCACCAGGAGGCGGCCCCCGCCGAGGCCCGTGGAAAAGCAGGGCCTCGGTCTTACTGATCGCCACCCTGAGCCCCAGTGCCTCTATTCGCCCTATGACGAGGCTTGCGCCCACCTCGGAACCTAACCTAACCTAACCTAACCTAACCTAACCTAACCTAACCCAGTACTGAACAAATACCGACACGAGACCACGTCGCTCCGCGCAAAAAAATCCGGAAAATTGGATTCAGTGCTCGAAATTCGTGAAAAGTGTGTGTAGTGATAGTGCAGTGCCTGATTCACCAGGATTCATGTGGGCAACACTGTATCCCAAAGGACTCCGGAGTTATTAAGCCCGGACTTTGGAGCCGAATAACATCCCAGGCGTAAGTCACTCTCACACTTAAATTTCACACCAGGACGTCGCTGAGGAGCTGCGCGCCCTGAATCAAACTCCAGGACGAAACATCAACCCGTTGAGGAGATAGAGGGGTCCAAAGGTACGGAAATTTCCATACAAATCGGCGACCTACTTAACTAGGTTACACGTGCCGACAGTCTGGCGCCGCCAACTCAGACTTAGCCGCGCCTGAAGACCTCTCGGTGATCTCGAGGAGTGTGGAGGACCAGCGCTGAAGACAAGCCGCAGACCATATCAGCTCGCTGGAAGGCGAACGAGGGAACTCCTGAACGAGGAACAGCAGGGAAACGGGACTTCGAGCCTACATACCACCAGGTCAGGCCCTATCCCCCACCCCCGAGACACCCCTAAACTCCCAACTACCCCTACCCCCAACCCCTTTGCATAACACCCAACCCCACCCCCGCAAACCTCGCCCCTTAGACCCTACCCCCGTGCAACCCACCCCCCACCCCCCCCAACCCCCTCCCCCCCTCCCCCCCACTCCCCACGAGACCCTCCCCCTCCCCCCTCCCCCTCCCCCACCTCCCCCACTCCCCACGAGACCCACCACCTCCCCCTCCCCCTCCCCCCACCTCCCCCACTCCCCACGAGACCCACCCTCCCCCCCCCCGATCCCCACCCTCACCCCCCCTGGGCCTAACTTCGTCATTTCTGGGCGTAGAAACCCGAGATTGGGCTCGTTAGAATCGGGAAGAAATTTCCAATCTTTTGGCCCCAAGGGATTCGCCTAAACTCAAGTGTGAGCCCGGGAAAGTGGGAAGAAGTCAGGGGAAACACTCCAGAAGGCAAGGGAAAACTCAAACAAGGAAAATCCAGGGCAGCGGTCATCGGCTGCACAACCACCAGGGGAATACGCCCAGCGTCCACGTAGGGCGAGCACTCCAGAGGCAGAGATACCACCTTGCAACGGCCACCTCCTGTGTGTCGACTATAATAAGTAAGTCGTCACTAGCACACTAATTAGTACACACCCAGGGCATTTCTCCCCTATATTATAAGACAATGTCGACCCCAACGGAGTCCCAAACCACCCTTCCAATCACAACCTCGGAGGGAGGGTTGGCAGAAAAACCTACTGCCACAACAACCACACAGGGACCCAGCCGGGTCGCCCCGGCGCAGGACACATCCCGGACGGAAACCGTACATCCTAGGCTAAGACTAGGTAAAATCACGAAAATTAAAACAACGAAAACAACTGGTGCAGCGGCGAAGGGCCCCACGGACCTATGTCGCGCCATATCAATAATGCAAGGCAAAACGAAAAAAACCCTGACAGGCAGTCTCAGGCGGATGGCCACACTAAAGAGTGCACAACTGGCGGCCAGATCGTCGGCGGTAGACGATGTCAGGAACCTCTCCGACACGTCTCTCCTTGACGCATCGCTGACGACGGTGATGGAACCCCAATTGCAGGAGTCACCGCAGTCGCACACTAACAACAAAACAGACACAAAACCCACACTCACAGAAACACAAGCCGTGGAACTCCCTGAGCCGCAGGTAGATGTCAGCCCACCCCCACTCGCAGCACACGCGCGTACAGACCATTACAGCGTAGTAATATCGACTGCGCCGGTGGAAAGCGCATCAGCGGAAGGGGAGGGGGAGGAGCATGACGGAGAGCGGCATGAGCTCCCTGACGACGGTGCCGGGGTCCTGTCTGACAGCGACTGGACAGACGTCGAGTCGGACAGTGGTCGGCCCAGCATACTGCCACCACTGAAAGGACGCACCGGTGTCAGCAAGGACCTCGCCACGGAAAGGGCCAGGGAGTTCTACGAAGCAGGGAAAGGGGCCCTAGAGAGCTCGAAAACCCTGAAACGGGAACTCCGGGCGGAAGCAGTAGAGAGTATGTCCAATCTCTACGAACTGGTGCTCTGTCTGGCGGACTCCAGGAACAGACATAGGCTGAACCTGGAGACCGAGAGACTCAGAGCGGCCAGGGAACTGATGCGAGTGGAGCGGGCATACTGCCAGCAGCTTCACGAGCAGCAGAGGGATTTTCAGGAGAGACTAAGGGAGTTGTCGGAGGCACAGCGCAACACGCACAAAGCGGTGGAGGGGGTGCGCGGCTGGCTGAATTATGAGATGGAAGGAGTCATAAGACAGTCGGCCCCGCAACCACCTCCCCCCGCACCCTTGCCACAGCCACCCACCCCCCACACCACCACTACAACTACTAGCAACCAACCGGACTACACTAACACCCTCAAAGAGCTATCAGCTCAAATAACAACATTGGCAACCGAGCTCCATTACTGGAAGCTGGAGGCCACCCAAGGGGCAAGTCACACGAGGGAGCGAGAGCGCTCCAAATCCCCAGTCCAACAGGCCGTGCCAAGCCCATCCTTTGTTGAAGTAAGTGAAGGGGTGCAGGCGATGCGGGCGGAGCTAGCAGAAGTGCGTGCACTAATGCAAAACTCCAACCCAGCGACCAGGGCGGACCTCCAGGACCAACTCGAGAGGGCCACGGTACCAATAATGAATAAAACTACAAAAATACTGGAGGAGCTGATCGAAGTGAGGGACATCGCATTTACGGGAAGCCGTGAACTTCCCGATCCTATGGGTCTGGCGACTGAGATGGCGTTCACCGACACGGCGGCTCAGATAGAGAGCCTTATGAACCCTCTCAGAGCAGATGTGTCGGAGGTAGCCTCTCAGTCAAAAGCCCTGAACGAGACGCTCACCTTCATCAACTCCTCCTTCAAACAAAAGGAGCTCCCCCTGCTAAACCAGCAGAGATCACAGCCGCCACAGCAGCAATCCAACACCTTCGCTGCAGTGGTTAAGAAGCCGAAGCCAGCCCCACCCCCCCACCACACTCTCATCATCTCATCCACGGACCCCACCAAGACCGGAGAGAACGTGATAGAGGAGGTGCAGGGGACCCTCGATTTTAAGACCACGGGGGTAACAGTGGACAGGGTGAGGAAGGCTAAAAACCGAAAGGTCATTCTTAGCTGTGAGAGGGAGGAGGACGCTCGGAACATCAGGGACCTCCTGAACAAAAACAAACACCTACATACAAAACAAGCAACACCGTCGAATCCGCAAGTTATAATAAAAAATGTGTTAACCTGTCACTCAGACGAGGACATTGTCGACCAACTCAAGGCCCAGAACAAAAAATTGTTCGTAGACCTAAAGGCCGACCTAAAGACAATGCGCCTACGCTACAGGAAGCGGGCAAGGAACACCCTGCAGTGCCACGTGGTGCTCGAGGTGACGCCAATCCTCCACAGCCGAATGCTGGAGGCGGGGACGGTCCACATAGGTCTCCAAAAGAGACTCGTGGAAGACCAGTCACCCCTAGTCCAGTGTTCGAAATGCCTCGGCTTCGGGCACACCAAAACTCTCTGCCAGGAGCGCGAACAACTGTGCAATTACTGCGGAGATAAACACTCATGGCAAGACTGCCCCAGCCGCTCTGCAGGCAGCCCTCCTAAGTGCAAAAACTGCACAAGGGCGAAGACGGACATGGCGACACTAACACCACACGTGGCCTTCAGCCCGCAATGCCCCCAATGGCAAATGTGGGACAGTATAGCCCGCTCAAAGGTAGCATACTGCTAAGGGCAACCCTAATGAAGGCTCAGCCACCCAAAATATAGGCGGACACACTAAACTAAAGTTCTTACAAGCCAACCTAAGACGGTCTAAGCAAGCTACTGTCGAACTACTCCAAGCGGCTGAGAAAAGCGGTGTGGCGATCGCACTAGTGCAGGAACCCTATGTGGGCTCCGCGGGCACACTTAAACAGTTCCCAGGCACTAGAGTGATTCAATGCACCATCAACAGGCAGAAACCAGTAAAGGCGGCCATAATAGTCTTTGGCGACTTGCTGAGAGTCATACACGACCCGCAGCTGGTAACCGAAACCGAATGTGCCGTACTGCTGGAGGCTGGCCCTCTAAAGCTAGGAGTGGTGTCCGTCTATTTCAAAGGTGACCAACCTATAGAGCCCTACATAGAACGCACCAAGGCAGTATGCCAAAAACTAAACACACAAAATATAATTGTCGGAGGAGACGTAAATGCCTGGAGCCAGTGGTGGGGCAGCTCAACTGAAAACCCTCGCGGTGAGGCGTACATCTCCTTCCTAGACGAGAACAATTTCCACGTCCTTAACATCGGGGACACACCAACATTCGAGGAGTGTCGGCAGGGACGCCTTTGCACTAGCATCGTAGATGTCACGGCGTGCAGCGCGTCACTGCTAGGGAAGATAAAAGAGTGGAAAGTCGACCGGACAATGACGACCTCAGACCATAACGCCATCAAGTTTACACTGGAAGTGGGAGCTAAACTGCATCCTGTAGTGAGACCCACAACCAGGAAGTACAACACCAAGAAGGCAAATTGGTCGGAGTTTGATCGACAACTACACAAATCCCTAGCAGATCTCAACATCACTGTCGACAGGATCCAAGAGGTCCAAACCCAAGAAGAGGTGGAGGGTATAGTCGCGGAGTACACTGCTGCCATAACAGAAGCATGCGAGCACGCGATACCCAAACTCGTCATAAGGAAGGGAGTGGCCACACCGCCCTGGTGGACGGCGGAGCTAACACAATTAAAAAAAGACGTTCTGAGGAAAAAGAGACGCATCCGGAACGCAGCCCCGCCACGAATAGAGGCCGTACTGCAGGAATATCATGAGGCCAAAGAGCTTTATGCTCACAAAACAATAGAGGCCCAAAACAGAAGTTGGAAGGAGTTCTGCTCGACGCAGGAGAGGGAGAGTATGTGGGACGGCATATACAGGGTCATTCGCAAGACATCGGGTAGACAGGAGGACATTCTGCTAAGAGGCGCAGACGGCAGGACACTGAGTCCCGAGAAATCGGCTCAGCTACTCGCCGAAACCTTCTACCCCAATGACTCGGTATCTACCGACATGCCGATCCACACACAACTACGACTCCGCACGTCGAGAGGGACACCGGAGGAGGAGCGGCTGTCTGAGGACGACCCACCATTCACGGTTGCCGAGGTGGAGGCTGTGCTTAGGGCACAAAACCCAAAAAAGGCTCCGGGGGCGGACGGGTTTACCTCCGACATTTGTGCCAGAGCAATCCGCAGTGAAAGGGAGGTGTTTATGGCAATTGCAAATAAGTGTTTAGCTGTACCACACTTCCCCAAACAGTGGAAAACTGCTCACGTAGTAATCCTGCGCAAACCAGGCAAGGAAGACTACACCCACCCAAAATCCTACCGCCCAATTGGACTACTATCAGTACTAGGGAAAACGGTAGAGAAACTACTTGTGGGCCGGCTACAGTGGCACCTTCTCCCAACCCTAAACACCAACCAGTACGGCTTCTTGCCACAGCGCGGAACCGAGGACGCCCTCTGTGACTTAATGGAACACATCGCCAAACAGCAGGCGCAAAAGAGATCAATAATAGTTGTTTCATTGGACATAGAGGGGGCCTTCGACAACGCGTGGTGGCCGGCTCTTAAAGCCCAACTAATCCACAAACACTGCCCAAGGAACTTATACAAGGCGGTGGACTCTTACCTATCGGACAGATCCGTAACGGTACACTTTGCGGGTTCGAGCAGCGGAAGAGAGACCAACAAAGGCTGCGTTCAAGGTTCCATAGGAGGCCCGACCTTCTGGAATCTTATACTCGACCCACTACTGCACGGACTGTCGAAGGAGAACGTACACTGCCAAGCGTTCGCGGACGACGTAGTCCTAGTTTTCTCCGCACCAACGGTGTCAGAGATGGAGGATAACATCGACTCGGTGCTCGGGAAAGTAGTGAAATGGGGGGTACAAAACAAGCTGAACTTCGCAGCTCACAAAACACAAGCAATGCTGCTGACCAGACAGCTGAAGTACAGCCCCCCCCAAATCTTCATGGCACAAACCCCAATCCCATTAGTCGATGAGATCAAACTTCTCGGACTTATCATAGACAACCGTCCGAACTTCGCATCTCATGTGTCGTCGGTCTGCAAAAGAGCGGCGGACATATATAAACAACTAGCATGTGCGGCGAGGGTCACATGGGGTCTAAGCGGGGAGATAATAAGGACAATATACGTCGCGGTCATAGAACCAATAATAACTTATGGTTCAAGTTCCTGGGCGGCAAAAACACAGCTCCAGATGAACAGGAAAAGGCTGGAGGCTATCCAGAGGGGCTTTGCACAGAAGATTTGCAAAGCGTATAGAACTACGTCTTTGACTTCGGTGCAGATCCTATCGGGTACCCTTCCGCTGGACCTGCGCATCCAGGAGGCGGCCACTCTATACATGGCGAAAAAGGGAAAGTCGTGTGATTACTTACCACCAGGTCGTAGACTCGAGGAGAGAGTGAGCCATAAAGACCTACCTCACCCATCAACTCAAGTCATCACAGAGTTTGAACTCCTAGAGGATATGGACCCAAAAACACAGGAAACGCTCCAAATCACAGGCCCTCAGGTTTACACCGATGGAAGTAAGCTAGAGGGAAGAGTGGGAGCGGCCCTAACATGGTGGGAAGACGGGAAGGAGATATCGCACGACACCTTCAGCCTAGACGCCACCTGCACTGTATTCCAATCAGAATTATATGCACTCCACAGGGCAGTGCTGCGGGCAATGGAGGGGGACAGCCCAGTGGTCAACATACTGAGCGACTCAAGGTCGTCACTGGAACTACTGGGCAACCCTAGACTCCTACACCCGTTAGCGAAGGCTATAAAGGAGAATCTATTGGCAATACAAGCGTCAGGTAAACAAATAAGGCTATTCTGGCTCCGGGCACACGTGGGAACGGCGGGCAACGAGAGGGCAGATGAGCTGGCAAAAATAGCTACTAGCTCGACCAGCCAATCGCCGGACTACGCGGAAGTGCCGCTGTCATATGTCAGGAAAAAAATCAGGGAAGAATCGGTCAAGAAATGGCAGGACCGGTACACTTCATCTCCCACCGGTTCAGTGACGAAGACCTTCCTCCCAGACGTAGGTAATGCCTACCGCACGGTGAGAGCTTCCAAACTGACACCGACCCACATCCAAATCCTGACAGGACACGGCGGCTTCGGGGAATATTTGCACCGGTTCAGGCTCAGAGACAGTCCAGGGTGCGAGTGTGACCCGAACACAAGCGAAACAGTCTGGCATATATTACTGGAATGCCCGCGTTTCCAAGCAGCCAGATACGACCTGGAATGCCGCCTCCAAACGGAGCTCACAAAACAAAACATTCACGAGGTCCTCAACAACAAAACAGACAGGGAGAGCCTCCTAAACTACATGGAGTACGCAGCCGCAGTCGCATCAAGGCGCAACAGCTCTCTAGGGACCCAAATACCGGACTTAACAACAACACCAACACAACACCAACAAACACAACAAACTACAACACCAACAACAGTAACACACCATAAACAGCTAAATCTCCTGGCACTTGGGGAACCAGGGAAGCCAGGCATCAGGCTCAGAGGGGTCGCCCTATTCATGGACTCCAATTCGGAGAAAATAGGGATCGCATTCTGCAACGCCCTCGCCAAAAACACAGTCACCATCTCACCAGGCCTCGGTGCACTCCTAAACGGCAGCACAAGTAAAATCACCATGCGTCGCAAGGCGTATAACGAACTCGCAGTAGTGACATTAGAGAAGCAGACGTGCAGGATAGTGCGAAAGAGTAACAAGACTATCGCACTGTTCTCCACGGAGCTAGAAGTCACGGAGTTCGTCTTAGCCTGCAAAGTGCTGGCCGCAATGGGGGCAAGAGGAGAGGAGGGGACTGTGCAACCCAAAAAAATCAGTGTGGACGCCATGGTCGTGGGGTACTTAAAGGGCCAGACCGAGGATTACCTTGGAGCCCTGGCAGCCGCCAAACACCACGAGGTCGTAATTTATGAGGACAGGGGCCAAAACCTCAGTCACCTAATAGCCCGGCCTCTGGGTCAAGCGTCCACACAACACCCCACCGACTGCTGGGACCACCCGATTGTCGGAACCGACATCAGTGGCTCCGAGCGTCTCCAACAGAGGGTGCAACAGGAGAAGGACGAGGCTGCGCAGAGTGGCGCAGACCCCAGTGTGTTACAAACGATAAGACGTAAAATTACAACCATTACATCAACACTCGGCCAAGCAATTCTGGGGACCGCCGAGCAGAACAAAGCCAAAGTGAAGAAAATACGGGGGGCCGCAGCGTTGGAGGAGGCAGTGGAGCGATTTGTTGCCCCACCACCACCAAAACCAAAAGAAGCCGAACCTATTCGCACACGGGCGGACATGGGACAAGTGTCTCCCCCAAAATTACTACCAGTAAGAGAACCGCGGGACCACATGCTCAATGCCTTCCTGGAGTTCGTGGCGATCACGGAAGCGACGCGCAAAGTTAACACGGATAATTGCAAAACCATCTTGCAAACTTATAGGCGCGGAAACCGGGGTCTGCTGGAGACCCAACTACAGGAGGCGACGGCAGCTATATATGACAATGACAAGTCTGAGATTATTCAAGGACAAATGTCGGGGACATATATGGCTGCGTACAGCGGGGCGGGTGGCTTCGTGTGCCAGGACGAAGAAAGGAGTAAGGATGGGGGAAACCCGGTATTTAAGACACCACCTGGAGACCCAATTGTGGTAGTCGCCAAGTGCACGGAGGTAATGCTCGATGACAAGATCTTAGACATGGCCTGCAAAATGGCCGGTAGTCTATCACCGAGCGCGATGCCAGAGCACTGGACTATACCGACATTTGAATGGGTCAACGGGGTCCCGGGTTGCGGCAAAACAACGTGGGTAATGTCTCAAATCAACGTGGAGCAAGACATTATCGTCACGACAACCACCGAGGCGGCAAAAGACCTCCGGGAAAAGCTGGAACCACGCATCGGAGACAGGGCCAAAAAGAGAGTCAGGACTATGGCATCCCTACTAGTAAATGGTATGAGCGAGGGCGAAAAGTGTACACGCCTGATGGTGGACGAAGCCCTCATGAACCATTTCGGATCCATAGTGTTGGCCATCCAAATCGCGGAAGCCAGCGAGGTCATGCTGCTGGGAGACAACAACCAACTCCCATTTATCGACCGCTGCAACCTTTTCAAATTAAAATACAACAGGCCAAATGAGGTCACTGCCATAACAAAGGAGCTGTTATGCACCTACCGCAACCCACAAGACGTAGCGTATGCCCTTAGCGAAATCTACAGTGGTATATACTCGGCCAACACCCGAACCAAGTCTCTGGAGCTGAAGAGGTTCACAGGTGCAGAAATCCCAAAGTCGGAACGAACCTTATACCTCGTTCACACCCAGGCTGAAAAGGCTCTCCTGATCAGCCAGGGATACGGTAAGAACGAGGGATCGCGCACCATGACCATCCACGAAGCCCAGGGACAGACGTTCGAAACGGTGATAATCGTGCGGACAGTTCCGAAAAAATCACACCTCCTACAAAGCGTCCCACACGCCGTAGTAGCAATCTCGCGGCACACAACACGCTGTGTCTACTACACCGACAACGCAAATGACGATGCCACGGCAAGTCTTATACTTAAAGCGGAGAGAGTTACACAGGATAAAATACGGGACTACAATCTGAGGATGGCCATGCGACGGGGCGACGAGGCCACCATAGACAAAATAGTGGGAAGCATGAGGAGTGCCCAGCATACCCATAATACCCCTTCCACCGAGGTCCAGGCATCCTCCCTTCGAGACTCCAACGGGGTCGACAAGTAGAGGACTGTCGAACCTGCACGGCACTCTTCTTACCCTACTAATACCTGACTAACGTAGCAATAAGTACAAATTGTACAATTGGTAATACAACAAGAATTATTGTAATAATAATTAGAATAATAATAATGACAATAAGAGGAACATAATAATAATACTACTATAAAAAAATAAAATAAAAAAAAATAATAATAATAATATATATATATACATAATAATAACAAAAAAAAATAATAATAATAAAATAATAATAATAAAAAAAAAAAAAAAAAGAATAATAATAAAAAAAAAAAAAAAAAAAAACCCACAATAACATAGCATAAGAACGAATGTAACTAACAAAATAAGAAATAATAATAATATGTAATCTATCAAACAGATACAACTATGGCTGGCTGGGAGTACCCAGCCAATAGCATAGCATGTATCTGCATTCTAATAATAATCCTGTAAACTCACTAACATAAGTTTAGTTCATAAGTTATAAATTTCGAAATTAGAATTAATAATAATATGTAATGTATTAATAGATATAACTATGGCTGGCTGGGAGTACCCAGCCAATAGCATAGCATGTATCTCCATCCTGATAATAAATGTAATAATGTAAACTCAATAGCATAAGTTCTTTTCATAATTTATGTAATGTTTGGTTCATGTGACTAGTGACGACTTTAGAATATAAGTCAATCTCATAAATGTTTTAATAAACTTAATTGTAATCTTAATAAATATGAGCCCTCTGCGCGGAGCGCCTTATTTTAACTAAATTAAAATCTTAATAATTAAATGTAAACAAAAAAAGGCACGGACCATAGAGTCTGTGGAACAGTCTTTCATTAAAAAAAAAAAAAAAAAAAAACCTAACCTAACCTAACCTAACCTAACCTAACCTAACCTAACCTAACCTGGGGGAGGCCCCATGTGAGTTGTAAGTGCTAGATACGTCCCCGTCGTCTCCCCTGGCTCTCCCAGTCCTGTGCACGGTAACGCAGTGCCAGGCTGGTGACCAAACTCTAGCACTTGGGGCAACCTTGCGACTTTGCTTATTAGTGTCCCAGCTCCCTGGCCGTCGAGGTGTCTCCGGTTTCAGGTCGAGCAGGGCCTAACAGGCTTTTTGCGAGGATATTTTCTTTTAAGAAAATCAACATTCGTGTTGCTTTGATTTCTGTGATTATTAGTTTCCCAGCTCCCTGGCCGTCGAGGTATCTCCGGTTGCAGGTTGAGCGGGGCCTAATTTCGCACCCTTTAGTTGATCTATATTTATTGTTGGTTTGTTTTTGTCTTTTGTTAACCTAACTCATCATGAGGAAGACACGAAGCAGTACCAAAAACAGCGACCACGGCGAACGGAAAACGGACTCCGAAAACTCTTCCGGTGATGGGGTGAGGAGCCGGAGCCGGTCTTCCGGTAGCGATAGCTCCAGGGACCGGGCCTCGGCCCTGAAGATGCGGGTGCGTGTATCGCGCATCGATAAAGGAAAGCCGCTGCGCGTCGTAGAGACTGACGGCAGCGGCATATCAGTCGAGGAGAGCTCGAGGTCGAGCACCCCGACCGGCCGTTTCTGGCAAAGGAAGCGGCCCCTGGACGGCGAAGAAGTGGCTTTAGCTAGGAGCATCACACCGTCAAAACGGGGACGAGGGCGCCCGCCTACGACAGGCGAGTACGTCGGCCTGGCGCGAGCCAAAGCCGACCTGAATGCTCAGCGCAAACGGGAGATGGAGCTGCTCGCTGAGGAGGAATTGGCGGCCGAGGTCGCCGAGAGGAAGGCGGCCCTACGGGCCCGGTCTGCGGCGGTATCGCCAACGGACTCTGCCCAGGAGGGGGCAGCAGCAGCCACGTGCGGGACCGAGGAGCTTGTGGGCACGGTCGATTCAGCGTTAGAGCTGATCGGCTCGCTTGCCCGCAAGCAAACTAGAATGAAGTGCCAGCACGTGGCGGAGATAAGAAAGGCGGCTGCGACGGCGGCAGAGGCCGTGCACAAGCTCGCCGCGAAGAAGGAGTCGGAGGAGGTCGCCCATTTACGAGCGGAGATCCTCGCGCTCAGGGCCGAAATAGAGGCCCAGAGGCGAGTGGCGACCTCCGTCCCCGTCCCCACAGCCGAGACGGCGATGACCAGGGAGGAAATCTTCTTCCTGATCGACGCCAGGTTGTCGGGGATCGAAGACCGGCTCCTTCCGGAGCCGCGGCTGCGCCCCTCGCTGGCGGCGGACGCGCGCAAGACGCCGGAGCGTAATTCCCGTGCTCCGGCAGTCAGTGCTCCCGCCTCCCCACCGGCGATGGTTTCCCCGGCGCGCAGCATCGCATCGGCGATGGTTTCCCCGGCGCGCAGCATCCCCGCGCCGAGGGCCTTACAGGAGACCCCTCCCTCCGCCCCCGCCGCAACTTCTAATGCCGGGGCGAAGGGAAAGAAGAAGAGAGGGGGCAAGAGAAAGACCCTGGCGGCCCGCGAGGCCGAGGTGGCCCGCAAAGCGGCAACTCCTGCCGCGGCTCAACCCGCCGCCCAACCCACCCGTCCATGGAATGTGGTGGCGCGGAGAGAGAGGGCGCCGAGGCCAGCTGCCCCGGCGCCTCAGGCGCCGGCTGCTCCAGCAGCCACGCATAAAAAACAAGGAGGGAGGCGCGGCCGTCGCCTGCGGGCCCCAAAATCAGCGGCGGTAGTGATTACGCTGCCGCAGGGCTCTACGGCGACTTACGCCGACGTGTTGTCCAGGGCCGAGGGAGCTATTGACCTCGCGGCCCTGGGGATCAGCGGACTGCGCTTCCGCACGGCTCGCACTGGGGGCCGGGTGCTGGAGTTGGCCGGCGCCGAAAAAACCAAGAAGGCCGACGAACTCGCCTCCAAGCTGCGCGAGGTCGTCGGTGAGGTGGCCCGCGTATCCAG
This sequence comes from Udea olivalis, assembly GCA_947369235.1. Lineage (NCBI taxonomy): Eukaryota > Metazoa > Arthropoda > Insecta > Lepidoptera > Crambidae > Udea > Udea olivalis. The sequence goes on along the minus strand of OX376362.1, from coordinate 16,861,329 downwards.
GCCAGAGCAGTGCGCAGAGATGCGCATCTCTGGTCTAAGTGACGCGGCCACAAGTGAATTGGTGGCCGCGCGAGTGGCTGAGGTGGGGGGCTGCCGCCCTGAATTGGTAAAGGTGGGCGTCATCAACCGCCCACCTGGCCGCCAGGGGACCGTGTGGGTCAAGTGCCCGGTCCTGGCGGCCAAAAAGATCACGGAGAGCGGTCGCCTCACCATCGGCTGGTCGGTGGCCCGGGCCGCGCTCCTCGATGCGCGGCCGCAGCGGTGCTACCGCTGCCTGCTGCCGGGACACCTGGGGGTGCAGTGCCGCTGCGAGATAGACCGCAGCGCGCTGTGCTTCCGGTGCGGCCAGCCGGGCCACGAGGCGGCCACATGCGTCGCCGACCCCTCCTGCGCCATCTGTGCGTCGGAGGGCGTCGACGCCGGCCATCGCCTCGGGCACAAAAAATGCCCGGCGATGGCCAACGCCAAAAATGGAAGAAAAAGGACGGGCGGGGGCAATCCAGGCCCCCCCGCCGCGTCCGTAGCAGCACCCAGAGCTGCAGAGGAGGTGATGGACACCGCCAATAATTAGATGGCTCCTAGGGTTTCCATCCTGCAGGCGAACGTCAACCACTGTGCGGCCGCACAGGATCTGCTTCTCCAGACGGCTGTGCAGTGGCAAATCGACGTCGCCATAGTCGCCGAGCCGTACCGCGTCCAGGCCCGTGACGACTGGGTGGGCGCCGACGATGGTTCGGTGGCTATCGTTGCCTGGCGGCGCGACGCTTCAAACCCCCCCTTCCGCAGGGTGCGGAGGGGGCGCGGGTGCGTCCTCGTGTCGCTGGGCGACGTTGCAGTGATCGGGGTGTACTTCTCCCCGAATAGGACCCTCGCCGACTTCGAGCGTCTGCTGGTTGAGGTCGGCGCTCTGGTCCAAGAGGTGCACCCCACCCCTGTGGTGGTCGCCGGAGACTTCAACGCCAAATCCCGTTCGTGGGGATCTCCGACGACCGACGCCAGGGGCGAGACCCTGGAGGAATGGGCGGTGTCGACGGGAATAGTCCTCCTGAATCAAGGGACAGTGCTTACGTGCGTACGACATCAGGGCGGGTCGATCGTCGACCTCTCGTTCGCGAGTCCCGCCCTGGCCTGCCGCGTTAGGCGGTGGCGGGTTGAGGAGGGGGTGGAGACGCTGTCGGACCACAGGTACATAAGGTTCGACCTAGTCCCATCCTCTTCGCATGTCATAGCGGTCGCTCTGGACTGTCCCCTGCCAGAGGAGGGTCCGCGGTGGCGGTTGGCCACGCTGGACCCAGAGCTGGCCACGGAGGCGGCCATCGTGGAGCGATGGGCCGCCGCAAATACCGGTCACGGCCTGAATGTGGACGCGAGATGCGAAAGGCTCTCTGGAGCACTATCTCGCGTCTGCGACGCGGCGATGCGCAGGGCGGGTCCCTCACAACCGCGCAGGCAGGTGTATTGGTGGAGGCCCCACCTTACGGGGCTTCGGGCCGAATGTGTCGTGGCACGCCGCCGGTACACCAGAAGCCGTAGAAGAAGCGCCAGGGACCTCGCCAACGAGGAAGCTTTGCTCGCCGCGTACCGAGCCGCTCGCGCGGCCCTGACCTCCGCCATAAAGGCTGCCAAGGCGGAGGCTTGGCAGGAGTGGCTCGACAGCATCGACAGGGATCCGTGGGGGCGCCCCTACAAAGTCGTGACGCGAAAGCTCCGACCCGCGGCGCCCCCACTGACGAGGACCCTCGAGCCCCTCCTGCTGGAGCGCGTGGTCAGCTCCCTATTCCCGAGCCGAGGAGTAGCGGAATGGGCGCCGCCCAGAATGGCGGCACCGACTCTCGAGGAAGGGCCGGCCGCGGGCGAGGTCGTTCCGCCCGTGTCCGAGGACGAGTTGGGGGCTGCGGTTCAGAAGCTCAAAGCGAAGAACCGCGCCCCGGGTCCGGATGGCGTTCCTGGGCGGATCCTTGCCCGCGTAATGCCGGTCCTCGGGGAGGAGACACTGTCCCTCATGTCCGAGGTAATGGTGTCCGGCACGATCCCACGGCGGTGGAAGACGGGGAAGCTCGTACTGCTTCCGAAGCACGGGCGGCCCCCCGACTCGCCGTCGGCCTACCGCCCAATCGTTCTGCTCGATGAGGCGTGCAAGCTCTTCGAGCGCGTGCTTGCCGCGCGCCTCGTCGGGCACCTGGAGGCGGTGGGCCCGAATATCAGCGACGGACAATTCGGGTTTCGCCGTGGGAGGTCCACGTTGGACGCCATCTCTCGGCTGCGGGACAGCGTTGAGAGTGCTGTCTCCCGGGGGGAGGTGTTGCTGGCGGTGTCGCTCGACGTTGCGAACGCCTTCAACACCATCCCCTGGGCAACAATTGGAGAGGCCCTGAGGTACCACAACGTCCCGTGGTACCTCAGGCGCGTCCTTGCGGACTACTTCGCCGACCGGGCCATCACATACCCGGTCCGAGAGCGAGTGGTCCGCAGGGCGATGGGATGCGGTGTTCCACAGGGGTCGGTCCTGGGCCCCCTCCTGTGGAACATCGGATTCGACTGGGCCCTGCGCGGCGCCAATCTTCGGGGGGTCGGCGTCATTTGTTACGCCGACGATACCCTGGTGACCGCGCGGGGCGAATCGTTTAGGGACGCGGGCGTTCTCGCCACTGCGGGCACGGCCCACGTCGCAAGCCGCATCAGGGCCCTCGGGCTGCAGGTGGCCCTCGAGAAGTCCGAGGCCATCTTCCTTCATGGGCCTCGGAAGAAACCCCCCCCGGGGTATTCTATTGTTGTGGGTGGCACCTCCATCGCTGTCGGCGGGACCATGAAGTACCTCGGTCTCGTCCTCGACAGCCGGTGGAGGTTCAGCGGGCATTTCCGCGCGCTGGCGCCTAAATTGGTCTCGTACGCGGGAATGCTCGCGCGCCTGCTTCCCAATTGTGGCGGGGCGGGAAGTGTCGGCCGCCGCCTATACGACGGAGTGGTTCGCTCTATGGCGCTCTACGGAGCGCCCATATGGGCGGCGGGGGCCCTCAGCGCCGAGAACGTGGCCCTGCTGCGACGCTCGCAGCGGGTCATGGCGCAGAGGGCTGCCAGGGCGTACCACACCGTCTCTTACGAGGCGGCGTGCCTTATTGCCGGGAGCCTCCCCTGGGACCTCGAGGCCGGGGTCCTGGCGGAGGTTTACCGAAGGAGAGCCTTGTTGCGGCAAACGCCGTCTGAGCCCCTCGCGGAAGAGATCGTTCGCTGGAGGAGCGAATGTCGCGACGATCTCTTCCTGCGCTGGGCAGAAAGGCTGGAGAACCCCTCGGCGAGCAGACGGCTCGTCGAGGCGGTCCGGCCCGTATTGCGCCAATGGGTCGAGGCGAGGCACCGGGTTCCCACGTACTGGCTCACCCAGCTTCTCACAGGCCACGGCTGTTTCAGCAAATACCTGTGGGAGCTGGTGGGAATCCTCCCGGAGCCCGTGTGCCATCACTGCGCGTCCGGCGCCGTGGACACGGCGGAGCACACTATGGCAGTGTGCACGGGTTGGGGCGCCCAACGCGCCAGGCTCGTTGGCGCCATCGGGCAAGACCTATCGCTGCCGGCCGTCGTCGCAGCCATGGCCGGCAGCGAACAATGTTGGGCCGCCGTCACCTCATACGCTGACGAGGTGATGGTGGCCAAGAGAGAGGCCCTGCGGGAGCGCGAGCGCGCCGGTGGCACACTACCCCCCCGCAGAGCCCCGGCCCGGGGTCGCCGCCGAGTCTAATGGCAGCCCCGGCCGGTATACAGTCCCTAGCGTGGCCTGTAAGGCCCGCGGCGGTGCTACGCAACCGCGAGTGCCAACGATCGCCCCTCTCCCGGTACTACTCTGCTCATCAGAGCTGACTGGTCGAGAGGGGTGGTCCTTCCCGGCGCTGGGTGCCGCTCCCCCGGACCTCCGTGTCGTCGGGGGACGCGCCGCGCCTTGAAGAGTGGCGAACGACCCCTCCCCAAGTGTTCCGGGACTGGGTCGTAGTGAAGAGGAGGAGACGGGAGGGCCAATTCTTTGCCCTCCCACCACGTCGGGCCCTGTTCAGCGGGCCCCACCCTTGCCGGGCCACGGTAGTACTACTGTGTTGTTCCCGCGGTCCGGTTGGGTAGAGGAGGAACACCGTGGGGGTTTAGCGGGTAGTCCGGCCAATAGGCCGGGAGTCCCGCACGAAGCCCGCCTTGCTGCTTGCAGCTTGGAGGGCGAAGTGCGTAAAAGCATTCCCCCATAGTTAAAAAAAAAAAAAAAAACCTAACCTAACCTAACCTAACCTAACCTAACCTAACCTAACCTAACCTAACCTAACCTAACCTAACCTAACCTTTTTTTTTTTTTTTTTTTTTTTTTTTCGCGGGGAATCCATTTACGGACATCCCGCCGCTCCGGGGGGAGGGGCGGGGGGGTGTGGGACTCCCTCACCAGAGTGGTGAGAATACCCACTAAACCCCGCGGTGGCCATCTTCGCGCATGTCTCGAGTCACCGGGATTTCTACAATAGAATGCGTCCGGTGAACTCGAGTGCGCAATGCCGCTTGCACAGCCCAGCTCGGAGAGAGTGATACCTCCCTCCTAACACCATCCAGTGTTACCCGGCAATGTGAGGCCACCCCACACTGCCGTCCTCCTCGGGGCCACTTGAGACGGAGCGCACAGCCCCCGCCGTGCACTCCTAGCGACCCCGAAGGCCCCCCTTTAGTCGCCTCTTACGACAGGCGGGGGGGAACCGTGGCCGTATTCTAACGCCCCGGACCACAGGGCGAAGGGGATTGCTGGGGCTTACATGCCACCACCCCGGCGTCGCCTTCTTCGCCTACTCGGATCCTCCTGCTCCCTGATCCTTTCGGCGGCCTCTTTTTGTGACATTACTGTCTCGCAGAAATTGGCAACTGCCGCCCACGACGTACTGCTTACTGATATTGTCTGCAGAACAGTCGGCAACGTCACGTCCCCACCGAGGACAGCGCTTAGTTGATCGCGCTCCTGACCCCATGCTGGGCACACTTCCAGAGTGTGCTGGGCAGTGTCCTCGGCACAGTCACAATGGTGACATCTCTCCGTGGCCTCTCTGCCGATTCGGCTTAGGTACCTGCCAAAGCAGCCATGCCCCGACAGAACCTGTGTCACCCTGTAGGACAGAGAGCCGTGACGCCGCTCAAGCCACAGTTTGAAAACTGGGCGAATTGCCTCCAAGATCCACTGGCCGGCTCCTGGAGCAGCCAGTCTGTTGTGCCAGATGGTATTGGCATCATTTTGGAAATTGGCCCTTTGGCCGTCAACCTCTTGGGGTGCTGCCCGGCCGCCCGAGGAACGCACATCCTCACGCCAGTAAAAAACGGCTGAGAGGGTCCTCGCGTCTAAATCCCAGGGCAGTTGGCGGGCTAGCACACATGCCGCCTCGAAGGAGATCGTGCGATACCCCCGTATTAATCGTATGGCCATCGCTCTCTGCGGCCTGCGAAGGATGGCGATGCTCTGAGGCTTCAGAGCGTCGGCCCATACGGGGGCCCCGTAGAGGGCAATGGATCGCACAATCCCGATGTATAGCTTCCTACACAAGTCACCTGGCCCAGATGAATTAGGCAGGATTCTGCTCAGCGCGCCTGCTGTCTTCAGCAGTTTCGGTGCCAGCTGCTCAAAGTGGGCGCGGAAATCCAGACGCCCGTCAAGGACTAGTCCGAGGTATTTTAGAGTCGACTTGACATCCAGGCGGACTCCACCCACCACAATATGGGAACCAGCTGGAGGGGCTTGCCGGGGCCCGTGAAAACACAAGACCTCGGACTTGTGCAGAGCCACCTCCAGTCCCAGGCACCGAATTCTTTTCACCACATGCGCCGTTCCCGCAGTGGCCAAAAGCGCTGCCTCTCGGAAGGTTTTACCACGGGCGGTGACCAGTGTGTCATCTGCGTAACACGTCACGCTGACACCCGGTAAATTCCCTCCTCGCAACACCCAGTCGTAACCGATGTTCCACAGGAGCGGCCCGAGGACCGAACCCTGTGGAACACCACACGACATAGGCCGTCTGCACCATTCGTCCCGCCCGGGGTACTCAACGTACCTCTCGGAGAGGTAGTCGGCGATGAGGGTCCTCAGGTACACAGGTACCCGGTGGTATTTGAGGGCCTCTCTGATGCATGCCCAGGGGATGGTGTTAAAGGCGTTGGCGATATCTAAAGATACCGCCAAGACGACCTCTCCCCGAGCTATAGCCTCCTCGGCTTGGGTTTTCACCCGCAAAATGGCGTGCACAGTGGATCTGCGCCGCCGAAAGCCAAACTGACAATCCGCCAGGTTTGGACCAACCCCTTCGATGTGCTCGACGATACGAGCAGCGATGATTCGCTCAAAAAGTTTACCCATCTCGTCGAGCAGAACGATGGGGCGGTAAGCGGACGGAGAATCCACCGGTCGCCCTTCCTTCTTCAACAGGACCAGCTTCCCGGTCTTCCACTGCCGCGGAAACCGGCCCTGTCTGAGACAGTCCGAAAAAAGGGTCCGTAGTCTTGGACCCAACCACTTAAGTGAAAGGGCCAAAGCACGTCCCGGTATGCCATCAAGGCCGGGCGCGGTGTTTTTGGCCCGCAGCCTCAGTACGGCTGCACCAAACTCGTCCTCGGTGACCTGCGGCGTCTCGAGTTCATCCTCATTCAGTGGGCCAGCGGAGGCCATTGGTGGAGGTGTAAAGTCACCCCTTGTTGGAAACAAGGTTGCCACCACATTGCCAAGAAGCGAGGGCTCAATGCTCTCCGTTAACGGGGGGGCCCACGGCCGGAGCTTGGCCATCGCCATACGGTAAGGCCGCCCCCACGGATCACGATTGAGTGTTTGCAAAAACTCCTCCCGCGCTTCTGATTTGGCCTTGTAAATAGCCACTTTCAGCGCCTTTTTGGCCTCCCGATAGGATCCGTAAAGGAGGGCCTCCTGCTCCTCATTTCGGTTTGCTCTGCGCCGGTGTCGGGCGTATTGGCGTCTCGCCCTAACGCAAGCGTATCTTAGCTGCGCTAGGTCTGCGGACCACCAATACACCTGGCGTTTCGCTGGAAGGGACCTGGCTCGGGGCATGGCCGCGTCACAAATATGCGACAGCGCCTCCCGAAACCACTCTGCCTCTCCTTCCACCTCAGACGGGCCGTCCAGCACAGGCACCCAAGCCTGGACAATGGAGGCTAACTCCAATGCCTCCTTATCAAGGCGCTTAAGCGCCCAGCGGGGGCAGTCCCTGGTCAGAGAGATTCGGTTCAGACCGGTATGGAGCGGCGGTGATGCGGAGACGTCAAACCGGATATACCGGTGGTCCGAGAACGTTTCCACATCCTCCACCACTCTCCAGTCCGATACACGGCGCGCAAGGGCCGGGCTCGCGAACGAAATGTCCACGATGGACCCACCCAGCTGTCGCACGCACGTGTGAACCGTGCCTCTATTCAAAACCACCAGGCCGGTGGCGATCGCCCACTCCTCCATAGCAAGACCTCGTGCGTCAGACGCCGGAGATCCCCACGTCAAGGATTTGGCGTTGAAATCCCCGACGACGAGCAGCTCATGGGAGCGGTTGCAGGCAATCAGCGCCTCCAGCCCCGAAAGGTGGCTCTCAAATTCCGCCAGCGTTTTATTGGGGGAAAAGTAGCTCCCGACGATGAACGTTTGCCCCATGAGAGCAGCCACCCATCCGCTGCCTCGCTCGACCCTGCCAAAAAGCGGGGCACCAGCAGCAGCCTGCCTAACGATGGCGACCACTCCGTCGTTATCGGCGACCCAGTTATCCCTCTGCGGAACAAAGTATGGCTCAGCCACCACGGCGACGTGCACCGACCACTGTAGAAGACTCTGATGTAAAAGGTCCTGAGCCATTCTACAGTGGTTGAGGTTCGCCTGTAAATAGCTAATAGCCATTTAGCTGGCGACCTCAGACATCTCCTCGTCCCTGATCGGAGGTGGGTGAGTCGTCTGCTGCTGGGTCTTGGCCACGGCGGCAGGCTTACTTCCTTTCTTAGGACGCAGGGCCGTGCAGGACTTGCTGCCGACCCTGTGCCCAGCGGGCTTTTTTGCAACTGCACAAAGTGTACAGTGGGCGGCAGCCCGGCAGTCGCTTGCTTTGTGGCCTAATTGACCACAGCGGTAACATTGACTACTGCGGTCAACCTCAGATGTGCAGCGTTCCCGCACGTGCCCAACCTCTAGGCAGCGGAAACACCGCATTTGGCGGGGCTCCAGCAGCTTGACTTGGGCTGCCACCCAACCCACCAGAACTCGCCGTTCTTCTGCTAGTTTTTTGGCGACTGTGACAGGACAGCGGACCCATGCCGTGCCTAGCCCTGAAAGGTCCTGGTCTTCAGGTACTGAGTCATCAGCCCTGTTTTCTAAAACATCATACCTATTCTTAACACTAAAACTAAAAGATAAAGGATCCATACTTATTCCCACGAGTATGGGGGATATAAAACGTCCATCCAGGCGGTGCCCCCTGCACCTGGGTAACCCTAATACTGCACGAGGGCGGGTGGTCTCGTGCAGTTGTCGACGCTAGCGGGTAGGCGATCTCCCATCCTACCACCTCGAGACCGAGGCGGCCGAACGTCACGTGACCAACGTCCGACCTTTTGGGGTTTTTTATTGAGGTTGACTCCTCTCGGCCCGGGCGACCAAGCCAAGGCCCCTACTTCCCGAGGGCTGCGAGACATGTCCACAACACCCTTCGGGAGCAGGTTGCCAGACGGTTGACCAAAGTCACCCACCTAGTCGCGCAATCGCGAGTGGTGGGCCCGTCCAGCCGCAGGTCTTGAAGACCCGCCATCCCACGAGTCGAAGCTCCGCTAGTCCAGAGGACTCCCACACGCAGTGTAAACTGCACGGCGACAGAACACCCACACCACGGTTGTCGCTAAAAGCGACCGCAAGCCTTGCAGGCCCGCCATACCACGCCATCACAAAAGATGGCCGCTGGGCCCCGTAAGCCCCGAAAGACACTCTCGGCCCCTCTTCAGAAAGAGGAGGGAGAATACACCTCCTCGACAGTTTTGGTCCGCGCCGGCCGAAGCCGGTACCCCCTATATCTAGGGGGCATTCCCCTATCCGCCACCTGGGGACGCGCCCGATGGGAGACTGTCAAACTCCACACGGGAACCTAACCTAACCTAACCTAACCTAACCTAACCTTTTTTTTTTTTTTTTTTTTTGACGCGGGGAATCCATTTACGGACATCCCGCCCCCCGGGGGAGGGGCGGGGGGGTGTGGGACTCGCTCACCAGAGTGGTGAGAATACCCAAACTAAACCCCGCGGTGCTCCTACGTTGCCATTTGTCGCTGAACTGTGGGAACGCTAATGCACACCATAATTCGGCAACGGCTGTCCTTCTTCAGGGCCCATCTATCAAACTGTTCATCGTGTTTTTTTTTTTTTTTTTTTTTTTTTTTTTTGTGGTCAAGACGTGTGAGGAGCACTCGACACGCCTTCCACCGTTTCACAGAACAACTAACAGCCCCCGCTGTTGTTGCCCGTATGTGGTCTAGTGCAGGATCTGGCGGTTGTGGTCTCGCCGTCTGCGCCCGGTTCTCCGGCGACGGAGCGGGAGAGACTCTAAGTCCTCCTCTCGGATACGCTCCGCTCCTTCCTTTCCTTCCATGACCTCCTCGCAAAAAGCGGCGAAGGCTTCCCATGATCCCTCGCTGTCGACCACAGATTTCACCCTATGGTACTTCAAAGCCGCCTTGATGCATTCCCAGGGGAGAGTGTTGAATGCGTTGGCGATGTCAAGAGAGACCGCCAAAACAATCTCACCCCGAGACACAGCCTCTTGCGTCGACGCCTTCACCTTCTTTATGGCATCAACTGTGGATCGTCCTCTCCGGAATCCGAATTGGTGTTCACTCAGATCCGGACCTTCGCTTCCCATGTGCTCAATGAGGCGAGCAGCTATGATGCGCTCGAAGAGCTTGTTGACCTCATCGAGCAAAACGATGGGGCGGTATGCCGATGGCGAGTCAGGCGGGCGGTTGTCCTTCCGCAGCAGAACTAGTTTGCCGACTTTCCACTGACGAGGATATCGGCCCTGTTCGAAACAGGCGCGGAAAAGGTTACGCACTCGCTGTTCCCAGCCTCCTTTCTTGAGTGCGAGTACCCAGGCTTTGCCAGGAATATTGTCCGGTCCCGGGGCAGTGTTTTTGGCCTGAACACGTAGAACCGCTGCTCCCAATTCCTCCTCAGTCACCTCCGGTATCTCCTCTGCCACCGTGTTGTTATATATGTTCGGTGGTGCCATCGGCGGAGGATCAAAGTTACCTCTGGATGGAAATAACGTTTCCACGACTTGCTGTACCAGCTGCGGTTCGAGACTGCTCGTCAAAGGAGGGGCCCAAGGGCGAATCTTCTGCCTCACCAACTTGTACGGCTTCCCCCAAGGATCTCTTTCAAGTGTTGCCAGCAGCTCTTCCCACGCATCCGATTTGGCCTTTGCAATAGCCACCTGAAGTGCTGTTGCGCACGATCTGTACGTGGCATACAGCTCAGCCTCTCTGGCCTCGTCCCGGCGACGCCTTCTGCGGGACCTGGTGTACCGGCGTCTAGCCATCACGCAGTCAGATCTCAGCCGCGTGAGATCCGGCGACCACCAGTACACCTGTTTTTTAGGCGGAAAAGGCCGGGCACGGGGCATCGCTGCATCGCATGCTTGCGACATGGCCTCGTACATCCAAGCAGCTTCCTCGTCTACGTCTACTTGTCCTTCTGGGATCGGCAGCCAAGTTTGAACTATCGCCGCTTCTACAAAAAGGTCCCTGTCTAGGCGTTTTAACGCCCATCTGGGACGCTCACCGTTCAGGGGCCGGGTTTGACTAATCAGAGTGTTAGTTGAAATAGAAACACTGTACCGAATATAGCGATGGTCGGACAGCGTTTCAACACCCTCCAGGACCTTCCAGTTTTGTACACGGCGGGCAACGGTGGGATGTGCGAAAGTAAGATCGACGATGGATCCTCCCTGTTGCCTCACGCACGTGTGCACCGAACCACGATTCAGCACCTCCAATCCGGACATAGCCGCCCAGTCCTCGAGCACCTCACCACGTCTGTCCGTCACTGGGGACCCCCACACTGTAGACTTGGCGTTGAGATCTCCTGCCACAATAACAGATTCCGTGTGGCCGATTAACGCAGTAACACGCAGAAGGTACTGTTCAAATTCCGCGAGCGGGCGATTAGGTGAAAAGTAAACGGCGACCACCATGAATCCTCTCAAAGAAACCGCTACGCATCCCTGGCCTTTCGCTACTTTTTCGAAAGACGGGGAGCCCGCAGTAGTCTGAGTGACGACAGCCACATCACCCGAAAGATCCCCAGCCCAGTTGTCTCTCGATGGAACTGTGTAGGGCTCAGATATCACAGCCACTTGGGTCACCCACTCCGCCATGCTCTGTGTCAGGAGATCCTGAGCTCTGGCGGAGTGATTGAGATTCACCTGCAACATGTTAATGGCCATTTATTCCGTCGCCATTGCTTCCTCCACAGCCCGTTCTGGTGGGCGAACTGACTGCGAGGGGGCCCTGGAGCCATCGCGAGTCTTAGTCCAAGACCTACTTTTTATTTTGCCAGGTTTGGGGGCAGAGCACGACTTGCCTCCCATCCTGTGACCCGCCGGTTTGTTGGCTGCTGTGCAAAGACTGCACGTTGGTATTGCAGTGCATTTTGCAGCTTTGTGTCCTAGTTGACCACATCTGTAGCACAACTCGCTGCGGTCTGTCTTCGACGTACAGCGCGCACTTACATGGCCTACTTCTAGGCACCGGTAGCACCTTAGAGGCCTGGGTTCGAGGACCTTGACCTGTGCTGAAACCCATCCCACCAAAAGTCGACCGTTTTCTGTCAATTTCTTGGCAGCGACAACCGGACATCGAAGCCATAAAACCCCAAGCCCATTGGTTTTGCTGCATTGGATTTCTCCACCCTTGATTGTGTCGACGGGGCATTCCCCGACACGGGCAACAGCAGCCACGACCTCCTCTACTGTTACCGAGTCATCCAGACCCGCCACCCTTACATCGACCGTTTTGACGGGCCTTGACACCTTCACATCTGCTTCATTGAGTATTTCCCGTAGCTTTGAGGCCAGGGCATCGGCTTTTACCCCGCTGGCCTCTCCCACCACTTCCAAAATCCTTCCCCCGGTCGCTGCGCATTTGATACGAAGGGGCGGTAGCCCTAGCGCCGCAATGTCCAATTTGGACTTGGCCTCTTTCATAATAACTTCGTAGGACAGTCCTCTTTCCTCCGCACCAGGTTGCAACGTTAAAGTGACTGCCGCTGAGCGAGGAGGATGAAGCTTTTTCTTCTTCTGGGTAGATGGCGCAGCCGATGGTTTGCTAACGCCTGCAGTCTTGAGCTTTTTGTTGCCCTTCCCAGCTACAACACTCCATTGCTCACTCGCAGGAGCAGGTGGTGGACGCAGCATGCGTGGCTCCCGTGATTCAGGATTCGACTGAACTTTCTGAGGTTTTTGAATTGTAGCAGCTTTCAAGACGTTATTTTTGGGACTTTTGTTCTTCTTTCCCTTTGCAGGAGGTGTAGCTGAGCCACTGGGAATACTATCCCCTGCTGGTTCGGCCCGGACTGGGCCGGGCTTAGCAAGAGGAGGCTTTGCAGCAGTAGATGCAGCTTCCTTTTTCTTCTCATGGGCCAGTGGCGGTCGTAAGCGCACCTCTGGTTTCCTTTCATAGGCGTCGAGTTTCGCGTCCATTTTGAGATCGATCATCACTATGACCTGCTGGACCACGGCACTAGAAACCTTCTCGACAACCACATCGATAAGTCCTTTTAAAAACTCCTCCGACACCAATTGCCGTTCCACTTCGTTGGTCGCTGTCTCCCGCAAGGTACAGGCGGCCCCGGGGGCATATGCTGGGAGCACATCTTCTTCCATTTTATAGGGCGAAGGAGCCCTCTTTTCTTCATTCCTATATGGACTCGCCCTTGCCTTTTCCAATTCCGCTCTGAGGCGGCTGTTTTCTGCCTCTAGGGCCATGGCCTTCTCTACCAGTGGCAGCTTTTTAATCTCGTCCACACCGCTAGCGATGGTGGACTGGGCTAAATTTAAGGCACCTTTAAACGTTCCCTTCAGGTTTTTAGAGCGTTCGTTTACTCCACCCACAATTTTCGCCCCGTCTACTATCTGCTTGAGCAGATCCAGCAAAGTCTTTTCCCCTTGCTCTTCTTCATTTTGGCCCTCGGAAGACTCTGAGAGCCGCGAGACCAACTTCTTGGCTCTTGTCTCCCTGACTTCTCTCATCTGTTCGGCCATCTCCCTTTCGGCTTGGAGCTCAAGCTCTAATACTTCAGCAGCCGCTGCCCGCTCTTTGGCTTGCGCCAGTCCTATGTACTGGCCAGTGGTTGGGGGTCGCCCCCTTCCCCTCCTGGCTGAGAATACCTTTGACAGTGGCATTGCATCATTGGTCGTATCATTGAGGTTTTCCCCATACCGCTTCCGCCGATTGTCCGGGCTCCGGGCATCGCTGGTGCCATCCGACTCCAGCTCGGGTACTGAGACAAAAGATGCATTATCTGAGTCTGACGATACGCCAGTCTCTAAAACACAGTCTGTCATTGTCACCTCGTTAGAGGTCTCCTTCTCTCGCTTCTTCCGAGCTCTTGCCTCCCTCTTTGTCTCCCGAGGTTTTGTTGCTCCGCCCTTGGATTTCATCCAGTGGGCCACTCCGCCTTTTCCATTCTCATCGAGAAGCACATCATCCGGCTTTTCACGGTCGGAATCGTCCTCACTGACGATTTTGTCTACTAAAGCTCCGCTGAGCGGGCTCATCTCCAAACGAACCAGCTCAATGTTGGGCTGTCCAAGTTGGAGGAAGTCGGGTGCATCTCGCCTTTTTGCAAATTTCGCGCGTGTGACACGGGCCGATGCTGAGCCCTGGTTCTCCGTCACTGCACTCTGGTTGAAAACGGGGTTTCCCCCGGAGCAGTTTTGTGCCCCCCCCAGTATACGAACGGGGGCTGCCCCCAGATTGCTCGTGGATCCCGAAATCGGGCTCCGCGAACGCTCCAGAGGGAGGGATTCCCCACTGCCTGAGGCAATGGGACCCTCCTGGGTAGTACTTTTCAAAATTGCTGCCATTTTCATCGTTTTCCCTTAAGGGCGGGTGTCCCCTCGCTAGTATTTACCCACCTTCGGCACGGTTAGACCTCCGGCTTCGTGATTTTTATAGTGGTTGTCATCCACGCGGGTCTGATAAGGTAAAAGGATGATTGAGCTGAGAACCCCGGAGCCGTATGCAGGTGCATGAAAACCATGCACAAGCAGCCGGACCCGAAACAAACAACTCAATAGGACAAGGGACTGGGAAAAATGGGAAGGAGAAAAAGGATAAAGAACACAGGAATTTGGGAAAAGGTAAGGAAAGGACAGACGCCCCGGTCCCAGTGCTGAAACACTACCCTTAACAGAGTGAACTCTGCTAAGCATCGTGCCCCGAATGCACTGGGATTACGGTCACATTCCCCCCCTAGAACAAAATCAACAGCAAGCGCGCCGGCCACCCCCCGAGAACAAAGAGTCTGACTCGAAACGAGACTCAAAGACCCGGGGTAAGCGGCGAGCACACCGTCTGCTGACTTTGTCCTGAGTCAGGCGATACTTCCGGACCGAAGTCCGTACTAATACCACCCTCCTCCCCTGGTTTCGGTCCACGCCGGCCACTGCCGGTACCCTCCATATCTGGAGGGCGTTCCCCTATCCGCCACCCGGGGGACGCGCCTGGTAGCAGAACCATACTGCCCCAAGAACCTAACCTAACCTAACCTAACCTAACCTAACCTAACCTAACCTAACCTAACCTAACCTAACCTTTTTTTTTTTTTTTTTTTTTTTTTTTGCGTCAGGAAATGCATTTAGGCATTCCCAAGGCCCTGGGTTCGGGACACCTGGGATATGTGGGACTCGGAACTCCTGGGAAAACAGAGACCCCTACCCACTAAAACCTGACGGTGGTCATCTTCGGCGCAGAATGGAAGGGACCCGGGATCCCCAACGAGGGAGAGACTCCTCGCAGGACCCTTCGGCGCGCAAGGCCGCCTGGCAGCCAGCCTCGGGAGGAGCAAGCTCAACTCCAGTGCACGATAACACAGACCACTGTGTCCGAAGACACGCGTTACCGTCATCCTCGGGATCGCAAACCGAAACACACGCAGGCCCCCCCGCGTGCGCTTCGCGACCCCAAGGGCCCTTTTAGTCGCCTCTTACGACAGGCAGGGATACCTCGGTAGTATTCTTGTCCCCTAACCGCAGGGAACCGCCGGGATTACGCACCACCACCCCGGCGGCCTCGCCTCTGACGTCGGGCGGGATTGTCCAGCTCGCGCTGGCGCTCGGCGCTCTCCTTCTGCGACACGACGGCGTCGCAGAAGGAGAGCACCGCATCCCACGAGCTCGCGCTCGCCACCATGGCAGAAACCACGGATGGCAGCGAGAGGTCGCGCCCGATCGAGGCGGTGAGCGTCTCGCGCTCGTTTGCCCAAGCTGGGCACACCTCCAGCGTGTGCTGAGCCGTGTCCTCGCTGGCGTCACAGTGGTGACAGGCATCGCTAGCCTCCCGTCCGATCCGGCACAGATAACTCCCGAAGCAGCCGTGCCCCGTGAGTATCTGCGTCAGACGGTACGTTACGGCGCCGTGACACCGATTCAACCACTGCGTGAGGACAGGGCGGATCGCCTGGATCGTGCGATGGCCCGATCCGGGATCCGCGAGCCGCACATCCCAGAGCTCCACAGCAAGTGTGCGGAACTCTTCCAGCCAGGATGAAACCTGGCTTGGGGTAACCCCGTGGACTGTGGACCGACGCGCCTCCTCCCGGTAGTGAAACACCGCCGAGAGGGTCCTCGCATCAAGGTCCCAGGGGAGTGTGCCAGCCAGCACACAGGCCGCCTCGTAAGAGATTGTGCGGTAGCCCCGTATGATCCTGACTGCCATCGCCCGCTGCGGTCTCCGCAGTTCGGCGATACACCGGCTTGTCAGGATGTCGGCCCAGACAGGTGAGCCGTACAGGGCCATGGACCGCACAACTCCCGCGTAAAGCCTCCGGCATGAAGCCTTCGGCCCCGCGATGTTGGGCAGCAATCTGCCTAACGCGGCCGCCGTTCGCACCAGTTTAGGCGCCAAGCGCTTAAAATGGGCGTGGAAGTTCCAGCGACTGTCGAGGACCAATCCAAGGTACTTCATGGTCGACTCGACACGGATCTGGACTCCACCCACCTGGATAGCCGAACCGGCTGGAGGTCCTCTCCGAGGCCCGTGAAAACAGGTCGCCTCGGATTTTTCTAGGGCCACGTGTAGCCCTAGGCGTCGGATTCTGCCGACGACTTCCGCCACGCCTGCTGTGGCAAGGACGGCTGCATCCCGGAAGTTGTTCCCTCTCGCCGTTACCAGGGTATCGTCGGCGTAACAAGTTACGTTAACGCCCTGGAGGTTGACTGCTCGCAGCACCCAGTCATAACCAATGTTCCACAGGAGCGGCCCAAGAACCGAACCCTGTGGGACACCGCACGACATGGGATAACGCTGCCAGTCATCGCGCCCCGGGAACTCGACATACCTCTCTGTCAGGTAGTCTTCCAAGATGAGCCGTAAATAAAGGGGGACACCGTGGTGCCGTAGTGCCTCCTTTATGCAGGTCCACGGCAGGGTGTTGAAAGCGTTAGCTATATCGAGAGATACCGCTAACACCACTTGACCCTGCGACATCGCCTCCCTGGCGATGTCCTTCACGCGGAGGATCGCGTGAACCGTGGACCGACGACGCCTAAAGCCGTACTGGCAGTCTGCCAAGTCCGGCCCCACCTCCTCGAGGTGCCCAATCAGGCGGCCAGCGATTATGCGCTCGAGAAGTTTCCCAACCTCGTCGAGCAGCACAATCGGGCGGTAGGCCGAGGGGGAGTCAGATGGTCGACCCTCCTTCCTCAGTAGGACGAGCTTCCCCGTTTTCCACTGGCGCGGAAAACGTCCCTGCGACAGACAGGCCGAATACAGGCTCTGCAGTCTCGGCCCCAGCCACTCAAGGGACAGAACCCAAGCGCGGCCGGGTATGCCGTCTAGACCAGGAGCCGTACTCTTGGCCCGTAGCCGCGAGACTGCCGCATCAAACTCAACGTCGGACACGGCAGGGACCTCGTCTACACCTACTCTCAAACCTGTGGGTGGCGTCATCACTGGCGGAGTGTGCTCTCCTCGGGTCGGAAACAGAGCCTGGACAACGTCGTGGAGCAAGGGAGGAGAGAGACTCTGCGTAACCGGGGGTGCCCAGGGGCGGAGCTTACTCAACGCCAACCTGTACGGCCTTCCCCACGGATCCGCATTAAGAGTCTCAAGAAACTCCTCCCTTGCCCTGGACTTGGCTCTGTTGATGGCGACCTTGAGCGCCTTTTTCGCCTCTCTATAGGCGTCATAAAGGCGGGCCTCATCGTCCTCAATCCGGGTGCGTCTGCGACGGTACCGGGAATACTGGCGTCTCGCCCTCACGCACGCAAAGCGCAAGCTCGCGAGGTCTGCGGACCACCAGTATACCTGCCGCTTAGGAGGGATAGGCCCGGCCCGGGGCATGGCCGCGTCGCAAATTTGCGACAGCGCCTCCCGGAACCATTCGGCCTCATCCTCCACCTCAGCAGGCCCATCCGGCACAGGCACCCATGCCTGGACGATAGCCGCACACTCCAACTTCTCGCGGTCGAGTCGCTTCAAAGCCCATCTCGGACTGTCTCTATGCCGGGTAGAACGGATTGGACCGGTATGAAACCTAACCTAACCTTTTTTTTTTTTTTTTTTTTTTTTTTTTTGGGGGAAAAATGCATTACGCACTATCCCGCTGCCTGGGTGGGGCAGCGGGGGAGTGTGGGACTCTCCGTCACTAACGGTGACGGCATACCCACTAAAAGACCCCCGGTATACCTCATCGCCTTGACGGGACGACATGGTGCCTAGTTCGGATTACCATGCCGTCCCTGGCGGACGGCCCAGCCTTCACGCCGGGCCTCCTCACGCAGCAGGGGCGTCCCGGTATACGGAGACACCCCCAGACAGGAGCACCGTGCAATGGAGTGAAAGCCCCCCGGCTTTCACCCCGGTGCTGCTTTAGGGAGCGGGGAGAAGGCGTGCAAACCGCCGTCTCCTCACTCCCCGCCGTCTGCGTCGGAGAGGGCCTGCCTGAGGATCTTCCTCCCGGGCCCTCTCCGCTGTCTCCTTCTGCGACATCACCTCTTCGCAGAAGGAGACCATCGCCTCCCATCCACTCTCGCTCGCCAGCATGGCCCGTATTAGGGCCGGGAGCGAGAGGTCGGTGCCGACCACATCCACTAATGTGCGACGCTGCACCGCCCAAGCAGGGCACACCTCAAGGGTGTGCTGGGCGGTGTCCTCCTCGGCGTCGCACTGGTGGCACCTCGGGGTGGGCTCCCTCCGGGCGATGTTATGCAGGTACTTCCCGAAACAGCCGTGTCCGGAAAGTACCTGCACCAGCCGGTACGTAAGGGGCCTCTTCTCCCTACGCACCCACTGGTCGAGGACTGGCCTGATCGCCTCTATGGTTTCTCGACCATAGAGCGGGTTGACCAGGTCCTCCGCCCACCTCCGCAGCAGCGCGCTCCGCGCACGCCGGCGCACCCCCTCAACTTCATCCCAGTACGGGCGCCCTCCACCCGCTCTCGCTGCTGTGCGGGACTGGTACACAGCAGCAAGAACGTCCGCCTCCAGTTCCCAGGGGGGCATGCCTGCTAGGACACAGGCAGCCCCCCCCGATACCGTACGGTAACCCCGTATGGCCCTCAACGCTATTTGCCTCTGAGGCGCCCGTAACAGGCGCCTGTTTTCAGCGTTGAGGGCCCCCGCCCAGATTGGCGCTCCGTAGAGCGCCATACTTTTAAGTATGCCGGCGTAGAGACGCCGGCATGACTGGCCCGGGCCGCGCTCGTTGGGTAAGAGGCGGCCCAGAGCACCCGCGGTGCGGATTAGGCGGGGCGCGAGGCGGGAAAAATGCGCTCTAAAATTCCACCGCCCATCCAATACTAGGCCCAGATATTTCATCTGGGCCTCCACCCTCACATTCACGCCGTTGAGGCGGACCACCGCACCGGGAGGCGGCCCCTGCCGAGGCCCATGGAAGAGGAGAGCCTCGGTCTTATTAAGGGCCACCTTCAGGCCCAACGCCTCGATGCGGCCAACCACCAGACTGGCGCCGACTTCTGCCAGTCTTTTCGCCTCCGGGAAGGATTTGCCTCCGGCAATGACTAGGGTGTCATCCGCGTAACATATGACGCGCATCCTCGGAAGGAGCGCGCCGCGGAGCACCCAGTCATAACCGAGGTTCCACAACAGGGGCCCTAAAACGGACCCCTGGGGAACCCCACACCTCATCGGCCGGCGGACCAACCGTCCTCCTCCCTCGTAGAGGACTTCCCGCCCTCGGAGGTAGTCCTCCAACAGTCTGCCGAGATAAGTAGGCACTTCAAAATACTGAAGCGCCTCCCTTATCACGCCGAACGGCAGACTGTTGAAGGCGTTGGCGATATCCAGGCTTATCGCCAACGACCGCTCGCCCTGAGCGGTTGCTACCTCCGTGACCTCCTTAAGTAGCGCCAGCGCGTCTATGGTGCTGCGCCCCGCCCTAAATCCAAATTGTTGGCCAGAAATGTTTGGGCCCCTCTCATTTAAATGCTGGATGAGGCGGGAAGAGAGGAGTCTCTCAAAGACCTTCCCAGCCTCATCCAGCAGTACAATCGGCCGATACGCGCCGGCAACACCTGGGGGCCTACCATCCTTCTGTAGGAGGCAAAGCCGCCCCTCCTTCCACAGCTTCGGGAACCGCGCTGATGTTAGCGCGGCGTTAAAAATATCCCGAAGCTGCTCCCCCAGGTGCTTCAGGGCCAGGCCGAGGACCCTGCCCGGCACTCCGTCGGGACCAGGAGCCTTCTTCTTGCCCTTGAGCCGATCCAGCACTGTCTCCATCTCCTCGTCGGAAACTAGTGGGATCGGCTCGCCGTCCAGGGCTCTCGTGCGAGAGGTCATTCTCGGAGGTGTGAACGGTGGGGGCTCTGGGAAAAGCTCCCCTACCACCCGCTCTAACACCTCCGGCTGGAGGGTCTCCATCACGGGGGGGCCTTGGAAGCGCAGTTTATCCCGCGCAGCGCGGTAAGGCCTCCCCCATGGATCTCGGTCCAGACCCTCCAGCATTTCGTCCCGCGCCCTGGACTTGGCCTGCCAGATGGCCAGCTGTAGTGCCTTCTTATCGGCTTTATAAGCCACGTACAGCTGGCCTTCCCTCTCCTGGTCCCTGTTACTCCTCCTCAGGGCCCTCGTATACGCCCTCCTCGAAAGGGAGCACATATCCCTCAATCGGGAAATTTCCGCGGACCACCAGTAAACCTGGTGGCGCCGCGGAGGGGGTCCTTGAATTCGGGGCATGGCGGCATCGCAGACCTTTGAGACGAGGTCTCGAAAATGGCCCGCCGCCTCATCGACCCCCGATGTTGTGGGGGTCGCGCCCCAGGCCGCCACTATGGCCGCCTCCTCGGCCAGCTCGGGATCCAGCTTGGTGAGGGCCCACCGCGGGAAAAATGCGTGGCCCTCCCGTCTACTCGGCGCCGCCGAGCCGTCGGAGGTGGAGACCTCGAACCTAATATATTTGTGGTCCGAGATCGTCTCCACCTCACTCAGCACCCGCCAGCCCCGGACGCGCCGTGCGAGGGAAGGGGTGGCAAACGTTACGTCCACCACGGACCCCCCGGCCCTACGCACACACGTGAAGGATGTCCCCTGATTGAGTGGGGACATCCCGGAGCTGACAGCCCATTCCTCGACGGCTAGGCCCCTCACGTTCGTTGACACGCTCCCCCAGAGGGTCGACCATGCATTCAGGTCGCCCATGACCAAAACTGGGAGAGGTGCCAACCGCTGGATCACCGGACCGAGCCCCCTCAAAAAGGACTCTAAACTGGCAAGCCCAGTGTTGGGGGAGACATACACTCCCACAACTGCCATGTTCCCCCAGGTGGCGGCCACATATCCGGCCCCCCTTTCCCGCACTTGTAGCGGCCGCGAGCGAGGCCCCGCTGCGACCACTATGGCCACAGAGCCAGATATATCCCCAGCCCAATTAGGCTGGGGGGAAACATAATAGGGCTCTGCAACCACCGCTACGTCAATCTCCCACTGCGCCATGGACTGCATGAGCAAGTCCTGGGCCCCGGCGCAGTGGTTGAGGTTCCCCTGTAAGAAGCTGTAATGGAGGACTGAACTCATTGCTCCATTACAGCTTCCGCTGGCGCTACGCACCTCCCGCTATCGGCGGCGGCCTGGGTCCTTGGTGCCGCCCTTGCTTTAGTGGGGGGAGGGTTGCAACTCCTCCCGCCCATCGTGTGGCCCGAAGGCCGACCCGCTTCAGCACACACGACGCAGTGCGCCGCCGCCATACATCCGGCGGCCTTGTGCCCCGGCCGACCACACCGGAAGCACAGGTCCACCCTCTCCTTATCGGACGGGCACAGCAGGCGCGTGTGCCCGATCCCCATGCACTTGAAGCAGCGCATGGGGAGTGCGTCTAGAGCTCGGACCTGCACCGAACTCCATCCGATGAGGAGACGACCTCCGCTGACAAGCGCCTTTGCCGCCGCAATCGGACACTTGACAACGACCGACCCGGTCCCTTTGGGCCCAAAGCGGATTTCGGCCGCCTTGACCAGGGCCGGGTCACAGCCACCCTTGGCCGCAACTGCGGCCACCACCTCCTCGCGGGTGACGGTATCGTCAAGCCCAGCGATGCGGAGGTCGACGCATTTTGTGGGCCGTGACACAGCGGCCACTCCACTAAGCGCCTCCGTCAGCTTGGCCGCCAGACGGTCAGCGGCCTCGGCGCTTTTAGCCCCCGCCAACTCGAGCATGCGGGCTCCTGTGGCCGTCTGCCGGACGGTGACTCCTGGTATGCCCAAGTCGGGCAACGACACCACCTCCCTTGCCTTCAACAAGGCCGACTTGTAGGTGAATCCCCGCTCGATGGCGTCGGGCTGCAGTGTCACCACTACAGCCGATGAGCGAGGGGGGGTCAACTTGACCGCCTTTTTATTTTGCGTCTGTTTTGGCGCTGGTGTCGACTGCGCCTGTCTGACGGAGGGTTGGGCAGGGGTTCGGGCTGCGGCGGGCGTGGAGGTCTTCCCCTTGCCTTTGCCTTTCCCCTTATTCCCAACCACCACATTCCATTGTCCCTCGCGTGTGGTCAGGGCAGCCGGAGTCACCGCGGACGACGGGCCGGCGACAGCGAGGGGTGCCTGTTGCGGAACCACCCTCGCTTTGCCCTTCCGAGTCCGCTTCGGCTTGGGAGCTGCAGTGGGTTGAGGCTGAGCCGGTGCAGGTACAGATGAGGCAACTGCAGCCTTGGCTGCCTCCTCTCTCCTCTTGTCGGCGGCAAGTGGAGGCCGCACGATTTTTGCGGGAGGAAGGCGCTCCTCAACCACCGCTATACGAGCGCTAATCATTTCCCCCACTGTGCGGCACATGGAGGCTTTGAGTTCCTCCGCCATCTCCTTCACCATCTTGGACATCTCGCCCATCAGGTGATTTGCCGAGATGCCCACAGGGTCTTGAGAGGGAAGGGCTGGCCGCGCCGGGGACTTGTCCCTCTGGGAGAAATCCCGGCGCATAGCCTTCACCTCTTTCTCAAGGTCCTCCACTTGGCGGCGAAGTCTGCGGTTCTCGAGACTGAGCCGCCTTGTCTCATCGGAGATCGTCCTCTCTGCGATCGTCTCGACAATCTCGTGGTATTCCGTGGCGAAATTCTTCAGGTCGCGCACGTACTCCCCCTTGAGATTGCCGGACTTGCGGGCAATATTGAAAATCAGGGACCTCAGATTACCCGCCCGGGCACGCAACGTCTCCGTGTCGACGGCTGCGTCCAACTCCGCGAGTGAGCATTCCTCGGGGAGTGGGTTCCGCGTGAAGTCGACAGGCTCCTGGCGGACGGCCCAGCCTTAACGCCGGGCCTCCTCACGCAGCAGGGGCGTCCCGGTATACGGGGACACCCCCAGACAGGAGCACCGTGCAATGGGGTGAAAGCCCCCCGACTTTCACCCCGGTGCTGCTTTCAGGGAGCGGGGAGAAGGCGTGCAAACCGCCGTCTCCTCACTCCCCGCCGTCTGCGTCGGAGAGGGTCCGCCTGAGGATCTTCCTCCCGGGCCCTCTCCGCTGTCTCCTTCTGCGACATCACCTCTTCGCAGAAGGAGACCATCGCCTCCCATCCACTCTCGCTCGCCAGCATGGCCCGTATCAGGGCCGGGAGCGAGAGGTCGGTGCCGACCACATCCACTAGTGTGCGACGCTGCACCGCCCAAGCAGGGCACACCTCAAGGGTGTGCTGGGCGGTGTCCTCCTCGGCGTCGCACTGGTGGCACCTCGGGGTGGGCTCCCTCCGGGCGATGTTATGCAGGTACTTCCCGAAACAGCCGTGTCCGGAAAGTACCTGCACCAGCCGGTACGTAAGGGGCCTCTTCTCCCTACGCACCCACTGGTCGAGGACTGGCCTGATCGCCTCTATGGTTTGTCGGCCATAGAGCGGTTCGGCCAGGTCCTCCGCCCACCTCCGCAGCAGCGCGCTCCGCGCACGCCGGCGCACCCCCTCAACATCGTCCCAGTACGGGCGCCCTCTTCCCGCTCTCGCTGCTGTGCGGGACTGGTACACAGCAGCAAGAACGGCCGCCTCCAGCTCCCAGGGGGGCATGCCTGCCAGGACACAGGCAGCCCCCCCCGATACCGTACGGTAACCCCGCACGGCCCTCAACGCTATTTGCCTCTGAGGCGCCCGTAACAGGGCCTGTTTTCAGCGTTGAGGGCCCCCGCCCAGATTGGCGCTCCGTAGAGCGCCATACTTTTAAGTATGCCGGCGTAGAGACGCCGGCATGACTGGCCCGGGCCGCGCTCGTTGGGTAAGAGGCGGCCCAGAGCACCCGCGGTGCGGATTAAGCGGGGCGCGAGGTTGGAAAAATGCGCCCCAAAGTTCCACCGCCCATCCAGCACTAGGCCCAGATATTTCATCTGGGCCTTCACCCTCACATTTATACCGTTGAGGCGGACCACCGCGCCGGGAGGCGGCCCCTGCCGAGGCCCATGGAAGAGGAGGGCCTCGGTCTTATTAAGGGCCACCTTCAGGCCCAGCGCCTCGATGCGGCCAACCACCAGACTGGCGCCGACTTCTGCCCGTCTTTTCGCCTCCGGAAAGGATTTTCCTCCGGCAATAACTAGGGTGTCATCCGCGTAACAGATGACGCGCATCCTCGGAAGGAGCGCGCCGCGGAGCACCCAGTCATAGCCGAGGTTCCATAACAGGGGCCCTAAGACGGACCCCTGCGGAACCCCACACCTCATCGGCCGGCGGACCAACCGTCCTCCTCCCTCGTAGAGGACTTCCCGCCCTCGGAGGTAGTCCTCCAACAGTCTGCCAAGATAAGTAGGCACTTCAAAATACTGAAGCGCCTCCCTTATCACGCCGAACGGCAGACTGTTGAAGGCGTTGGCGATATCCAGGCTTATCGCCAACGACCGCTCGCCCTGAGCGGTTGCTACCTCCGTAACCTCTTTCAGCAGCGCCAGCGCGTCTATCGTGCTGCGCCCCGCACGAAACCCGAACTGCTGCTCAGAAATATTCGGGCCCCTCTCATTTAAATGCTGGTTGAGGCGGGAAGAGAGGAGTCTCTCAAATACCTTCCCAGCCTCATCCAGCAGTACTATCGGCCGATACGCGCCGGCAACACCTGGGGGCCTACCATCCTTCTGTAGGAGGCACAGCCGTCCCTCCTTCCACAGCTTCGGGAACCGCGCTGATGTTAGCGCGGCGTTGAAAATTTCCCGAAGCTGCTCCCCCAGGTGCTTCAGGGCCAGGCCGAGGACCCTGCCCGGCACTCCGTCGGGACCAGGAGCCTTCTTCTTGCCCTTGAGCCGATCCAACACTGTCTCCATCTCCACGTCGGAAACTAGTGGGATCGGCTCGCCGTCCAGGGCTCTCGTGCGAGAGGTCATTCTCGGAGGTGTGAACGGTGGGGGCTCCGGGAAAAGCTCCCCTACCACCCGCTCTAACACCTCCGGCTGGAGGGTCTCCATCACGGGGGGGCCTTGAAAGCGCAGTTTATCCCGCGCAGCGCGGTAAGGCCTCCCCCATGGATCTCGGTCCAGACCCTCCAGCATTTCGTCCCGCGCCCTGGACTTGGCCTGCCAGATGGCCAGCTGTAGTGCCTTTTTGTCGGCTTTATAAACCGCGTACAGCTGGCCTTCCCTCTCCTGGTCCCTGTTGCTCCTCCTCAGGGCCCTCGTATATGCCCTCCTCGAAAGGGAGCACATTTCCCTCAATTGGGCAATTTCCGCGGACCACCAGTAAACGTGGTGGCGCCGCGGAGGGGGTCCTCTTATTCGGGGCATGGCGGCATCGCAGACCTTCGAGACTAGGTCTCGAAAATGGCCCGCCGCCTCATCGACCCCCGATGTTGTGGGAGTCGTGCCCCAGGCCGCCACTATAGCCGCCTCCTCGGCCAGCTCGGGATCCAGCTTGGTGAGGGCCCACCGCGGGAAAAATGCGTGGCCCTCCCGCCTACTCGGCGCCGCCGACCCGTCGGAGGTGGAGACCTCGAACCTAATATATTTGTGGTCTGAGATCGTCTCCACCTCACTCAGCACCCGCCAGCCCCGGACGCGCCGTGCGAGGGAAGGGGTGGCAAACGTTACGTCCACCACGGACCCCCCGGCCCTACGCACACACGTGAAGGATGTCCCCTGATTGAGTGGGGACATCCCGGAGCTGACAGCCCATTCCTCGACGGCTAGGCCCCTCACGTTTGTTGACACGCTCCCCCAGAGGGTCGACCATGCATTCAGGTCGCCCATGACCAAAACTGGGAGAGGTGCCAACCGCTGGATCACCGGACCGAGCCCCCTCAAAAACGACTCCAAACTGGCAAGCCCAGTGTTGGGGGAGACATACACTCCCACAACTGCCATGTTCCCCCAGGTGGCGGCCACATATCCGGCCCCCCTTTCCCGCACTTGTAGCGGCCGCGAGCGAGACCCCGCTGCAACCACTATGGCCGCAGAGCCAGCAGTATCCCCGGCCCAGTTAGGCTGGGGAGAAACAAAATAGGGCTCTGCAACCACCGCCACGTCAATCTCCCACTGCGCCATGGACTGCATGAGCAAGTCCTGGGCCCCGGCGCAGTGGTTGAGGTTACCCTGTAGGAAGCTGTAATGGAGGACTGAACTCATTGCTCCATTACAGCTTCCGCTGGCGCTACGCGCCTCCCGCTATCGGCGGCGGCCTGGGTCCTTGGAGCCGCCCTTGCTTTAGTGGGGGGAGGGTTGCAGCTCCTCCCGCCCATCGTGTGGCCCGAAAGCCGACCCGCTTCGGCGCACACGACGCAGTGCGCTGCCGCCATACATCCGGCGGCCCTGTGCCCCGGCCGACCACACCGGAAGCACAGGTCCACCCTCTCCTTATCGGACGGGCACAGCAGGCGCGTGTGCCCGATCCCCATGCACTTGAAGCAGCGCATGGGGAGTGCGTCGAGAGCCCGGACCTGCACCGAGCTCCATCCGATGAGGAGACGACCTCCGCTGACAAGCGCCTTTGCCGCCGCAATCGGACACTTGAGAACGACCGACCCGGTCCCTTTGGGCCCAAAGCGAATTTCAGCCGCCTTGACTAGGGCCGGGTCACAGCCACCCTTGGCCGCGACTGCGGCCACCACCTCCTCGCGGGTCACGGTGTCGTCAAGCCCAGCGATGCGGAGGTCAACGCATTTTGTGGGCCGTGACACAGCGGCCACTCCACTAAGCGCCTCCGTCAGCTTGGCCGCCAGACGGTCAGCGGCCTCGGCGCTTTTAGCCCCCGCCAGCTCGAGCATGCGGGCTCCTGTGGCCGTCTGCCGGACGGTCACTCCTGGTATGCCCAAGTCGGGCAACGACACTACCTCTCGTGCCTTCAACAAGGCCGACTTGTAGGTAAACCCCCGCTCGATGGCGTCGGGCTGCAGTGTCACCACTACAGCCGATGAGCGAGGGGGGGTCAATTTGACCGCTTTTTTGGTTTGGGTCTTTTTAGGGGCGGGATTTGACTGTGCCTGTCTCAGGGATGGTTGGGCAGGGGTTCGGGCTGCGGCAGGCGTGGAGGTCTTCCCCTTGCCTTTGCCTTTCCCTTTATTCCCAACCACCACATTCCATTGTCCCTCGCTGGTGGCCGGGGCAGCTGGAGTCACCGCGGACGACGGGCCGGCAACAGCGAGGGGTGCCTGCGGAGCCATCCTCGCTTTACCCTTGCGAGTCCGCTTCGGCTTGGGAGCTGCAGAGGGTTGAGGCTGGGCCGGTGCAGGTGCAGATGAGGCAACTGCAGCTTTGGCTGCCTCCTCTCTCCTCTTGTCGGCGGCAAGTGGAGGCCGCACGATTTTTGCGGGAGGAAGGCGCTCCTCAACCACCGCTATACGGGCGCTAATCATTTCGCCGACTATGCGGCACATGGAGGCTTTAAGTTCCTCCGCCATCTCCTTCACCATCTTGGACATCTCGCCCATCAGGTGATTTTCCGAGATGCCCACAGGGTCTTGGGAGGAAAGAGCTGGCCGCGCCGGGGATTTGTCCCTCTGGGAGAAATCCCGGCGCATAGCCTTCACCTCTTTCTCGAGGTCCTCCACTTGGCGGCGAAGTCTCCGGTTTTCGAGACTGAGCCGCCGTGTCTCATCCGAGATCGTCCGCTCCGCAATCGTCTCGACAATCTCATGGTATTCCGTTGCGTGGTTTTTTAGGTCACGCACGTACTCCCCCTTGAGATTGCCGGACTTTCGGGCAATGTGGAATATCTGGGACCTCAGATGACCCGCCCGGGCACGCAGCGTCTCGGTGTCAACGGCGGCGTCAAGCTCCGCGAGTGAGCATTCCTCGGGGAGTGGGTTCCGCGTGAAGTCGACAGGCTCGTCGGCTTCCACCTCTTGTGCATCCTCCCGCGATGCGTTGGAGTTTGACTCCAGGCGGTTCAAGGCGACTTGCGCCGCCTTGGCCCTGAGGAATTCGGCCGCAGTGGCAACTGCCGCCTTTTTGGCCGCCGCCTTTTTAGCCGCAGTGCCAGTCGCCGCCTTTTTGGCCTTTTTGGCTACGACCTTTTTGGTCGAAGCATTTTTTGGTGCCGTCGACCGTATCGTCGTGGCCACCTCCTCACTGTCTGAGACCGAAGCCTCAGACGCAAAAATGGGCGAGGCCGCCGGCCTCTTAGGGCGTAGGCTACGCAACGCCCGTGTGACCCTCTGGTCCAGCTCGTCCGCCGAGTTTACCTCGACTGCGAGACCCTCGACGGAATTAACCGAGTTACGTTCGGTAGACATAATTTCAAACGAAATAAAAATACAAAACAAAAAAAAAACAATCGAAAGAAAGAGAACTTTCGAAAGCAAAGAGCGCGTTATTAGGCCCCGCTCAACCTGCAACCGGAGATACCTCGACGGCCAGGGAGCTGAGAACACTAATATACACGAAGAATCAAAACACAAGAGTTTTGATTTGACCTCACGGGAAGCCTATTAGGGCCCGCTCGACCTGAAACCGGAGATACCTCGACGGCCAGGGAGCTGGGAACACTAATGAACAAAACCGCAAGGATTGCCCCAAGTGCTAGAGTTTAGTCACCAGCCTGGCACTGCGTTACCGTGCACAGGACTGGGAGAGCCAGGGGAGACGACGTGGACGTATCTAGCACTTACAAAACAATCATGGGGCCTCCCCCAACCTAACCTAACCTAACCTAACCTTTTTTTTTTTTTTTTTTTTTTTTTTTTTTTTTTTTTTTTCGGGGGAAAAAATGCATTACGTACTATCCCGCTGCCTGGGTGGGGCAGCGGGGGAGTGTGGGACTCTCCGTCACTGAAGGTGACGGCATACCCACTAAAAAGACCCCCGGTATACCTCATCGCCTTGACGGGACGACATGGTGCCTAGTTCGGATTACCATGCCGTCCCTGGCGGACGGCCCAGCCTTCACGCCGGGCCTCCTCACGCAGCAGGGGCGTCCCGGTATACGGGGACACCCCCAGACAGGAGCACCGTGCAATGGGGTGAAAGCCCCCCGACTTTCACCCCGGTGCTGCTTTCAGGGAGCGGGGAGAAGGCGTGCAAACCGCCGTCTCCTCACTCCCCGCCGTCTGCGTCGGAGAGGGCCCGCCTGAGGATCTTCCTCCCGGGCCCTCTCCGCTGTCTCCTTCTGCGACATCACCTCTTCGCAGAAGGAGACCATCGCCTCCCATCCACTCCCGCTCTCCAGCATGGCCCGTATCAGGGCCGGGAGCGAGAGGTCGGTGCCGACCACATCCACTAGTGTGCGACGCTGCACCGCCCAAGCAGGGCACACCTCAAGGGTGTGCTGGGCGGTGTCCTCCTCGGCGTCGCACTGGTGGCACCTCGGGGTGGGCTCCCTCCGGGCGATGTTATGCAGGTACTTCCCGAAACAGCCGTGTCCGGAAAGTACCTGCACCAGCCGGTACGTAAGGGGCCTCTTCTCCCTACGCACCCACTGGTCGAGGACCGGCCTGATCGCCTCTATGGTTTGTCGGCCATAGAGCGGGTCGACCAGGTCCTCCGCCCACTTCCGCAGCAGCGCGCTCCGCGCACGCCGGCGCACCCCCTCAACATCGTCCCAGTACGGGCGCCCTCCTCCCGCTCTCGCTGCTGTGCGGGACTGGTACACAGCAGCAAGAACGTCCGCCTCCAGCTCCCAGGGGGGCATGCCTGCCAGGACACAGGCAGCCCCCCCCGATACCGTACGGTAACCCCGTACGGCCCTCAACGCTATTTGTCTTTGAGGCGCCCGTAACAGGCGCCTGTTTTCAGCGTTGAGGGCCCCCGCCCAACCTAACCTAACCTAACCTAACCTAACCTAACCTAACCTAACCTAACCTAACCTTTTTTTTTTTTTTTTTTTTTTTGCGTCAGGAAATGCATTTAGGCATTCCCAAGGCCCTGGGTTCGGGACACCTGGGATATGTGGGACTCGGAACTCCTGGGAAAACAGAGACCCCTACCCACTAAAACCTGACGGTGGTCATCTTCGGCGCAGAATGGAAGGGACCCGGGATCCCCAACGAGGGAGAGACTCCTCGCAGGACCCTTCGGCGCGCAAGGCCGCCTGGCAGCCAGCCTCGGGAGGAGCAAGCTCAACTCCAGTGCACGATAACACTGACCACTGTGTCCGAAGACACGCGTTACCGTCATCCTCGGGATCGCAAACCGAAACACACGCAGGCCCCCCCGCGTGCGCTTCGCGACCCCAAGGGCCCTTTTAGTCGCCTCTTACGACAGGCAGGGATACCTCGGTAGTATTCTCGTCCCCTAACCGCAGGGAACAACCTAACCTAACCTAACCTTTTTTTTTTTTTTTTTTTTTTTTTTTTTTAACGGGGTAAAAATGCATTACGCACTATCCCGCCGCCTGGGTGAGCGGTGGGGGAGTGTGGGACTCTCCGCCGGTGAAGCCGGCGGCATACCCACTAAAAATACCCCGGTGTATCCCGCTTCGCTTTTAGCGGGACGATGTGGGATTCCCTAAGGATTTCGGCCACATCGTCCCAAGCGGTCGGCCCAGCCACTGCCGGGCCTCCTCACGCCACGGGGGGGTATCTTGATACACAACAGATACCCCCCAGACAGGGACACCGTGCAATGCGAGTGAGACCCCCCGGTCTCACCCGCTGGTGTCCTAGGGAACTGGGAGAAGGTGGGCGAACCGCCTTCTCCGGGCTCCCAGCCGTCTGCGTCGGAGCGGGGCCGCCAGAGGGTCGTCCTCCCTGGCCCTCTCCGCGGTCTCCTTCTGTGTCATAACCTCTTCACAGAAGGAGACCATCGCCTCCCACGACCTCTCGCTCTCGAGCATAGCTAGAATTACTCTTGGGAGCGAGAGGTCCCGGCCTGTTGCAGCAACTAGTGTGCTGCGCTGTACCTCCCAGGCCGGACACACCTCGAGGGTGTGCTGGGCATCGTCCTCGAGTGCGCCACATTCGTGGCACACGGGGGTTGGCTCTCTTCCGGCTATCTGGTGCAGGTATTGGCCGAAACAGCCATGCCCAGAAAGCACCTGCACCAGCCGGAAGGTGAGCGCGCCAAACCCCCTTCGACACCACCTTCGGAGGACGGGCCTGATGGCGTCGATGGTACGTGTACCGTATCGTGGCCCCTCAAGCTCGTCCTGCCACCGCCAAATTAGCTCATTTTGGGCTATGCGCCTCACCCTCCCAACCTCGTCGAAGGTGGGGCGCTGTCTTCTGGCCCTCGCTGCTGCACGGTATTTGTATACCGCAGCGAGGACCTCAGCCTCTAGCTCCCACGGGGGCGTGCCGGCCAAAACGCAGGCAGCCCCCATGGAAATGGTGCGGTAACCCCGCACCGCCCTGGTTGCCACCACACGCTGTGCTTTCCTCAGCATGCGTTTGTTGGTGGCGTTCAGGGCGTCCGCCCACACTGGCGCTCCATAAAGAGCGATGCTCTTCACGATGCCGGCGTAAAGTCGCCGGCATGTGGTATCAGGGCCGCCTTTGTTGGGAAGAAGGCGGCCCAAGGCACTCGCGGCACTGACAAGGCGAGGGGCGAGCCTGCTGAAGTGCTCCCCAAAACGCCACCGCCCGTCCAGTAGGAGGCCCAAATACTTCATTTGGGCCCCCACCCTCACCTCTACGCCATCGAGGCGTATTTTAGCGCCGGAGGGAGGTCCCCTCCGAGGCCCATGGAAAAGAAGGGCCTCAGTTTTTTGCAGGGCGACCTTCAGCCCCAGCGCCTCGATGCGCTCCACCACAAGGCTTGTGCCCACTTCGGCCCGTCTGGCCGCCTCATCGTAAGTCCCCCCTTGGGCTATGACTAGGGTGTCATCAGCATAACACAGGACACGCATCCCAGGAAGGAGCGTGCCCCGCAACACCCAGTCATAGCCCATATTCCAAAGTAGGGGTCCTAAGACGGACCCCTGGGGGACCCCACATGTCATCGGCCGCCGAACAGTGCTGCCGTCCGGGCCCACATAAAGCACCTCACGGCCAGTGAGGTAGCTTTTGATTAGCCGCGCTAAATAAGGGGGCACATCAAAATAGCGCAGCGCCTCCTTAATTGTGCCATAGGGAAGGCTGTTAAAGGCATTGGCGATGTCTAGTGACACCGCCAGTGACCTCTCCCCTATGGCAGATGCCTCCTGTGTCGTTGTCTTCAGGGCCTGGAGGGCATCGATGGTAGACCGACCAGCCCTGAAGCCAAACTGGTTATCGGACAGGCCCGGTCCAACGTCCGTCATATACTGGATGATCCGCGACGCTATTACGCGTTCGAATAGCTTCGCGGATTCATCCAGCAGAACTATCGGACGGTAGGCTCCAGCAGTGTCCGGCTGCCGTCCTTCTTTTTGAAGGAGGCATAACCTTCCCTCTTTCCATAGTTTAGGGAATTGTCCACGCGCGATCGCGACGTTGAACAATTCCCGTAACCTCTCGTCTAGGTGCCTAATGGCAAGACCCAGAACTTTCCCCGGAACCCCGTCGGGTCCTGGAGCCTTCTTTTTTAGCCGAAGGCCTGCCGCTGCTATCTCCAACTCCTCTTTTGTGACTGGAGAACCTAACCTAACCTAACCTTTTTTTTTTTTTTTTTTTTTTTTTTTTTTTTTTTTTTTTTTTTTTTTTTTTTTTTTTTTAACGGGGTAAAAATGCATTACGCACTATCCCACCGCCTGGGTGAGCGGTGGGGGAGTGTGGGACTCTCCGCCGGTAAAGCCGGCGGCATACCCACTAAAAATACCCCGGTGTATCCCGCTTCGCTTTTAGCGGGACGATGTGGGATTCCCTAAGGATTTCGGCCACATCGTCCCAAGCGGTCGGCCCAGCCACTGCCAGGCCTCCTCACGCCACGGGGGGGTAATCTGATACACGACAGATACCCCCCAGACAGGGACACCGTGCAATGCGAGTGAGACCCCCCGATCTCACCCGCTGGTGTCCTAGGGAACTGGGAGAAGGTGGGCGAACCGCCTTCTCCGGGCACCCCGCCGTCTGCGTCGGAGAGGGGCCGCCAGAGGGTCGTCCTCCCTGGCCCTCTCCGCGGTCTCCTTCTGTGTCATAACCTCTTCACAGAAGGAGACCATCGCCTCCCACGACCTCTCGCTCTCGAGCATAGCTAGAATTACTCTTGGGAGCGAGAGGTCCCGGCCTGTTGCAGCAACTAGTGTGCCGCGCTGCACCTCCCAGGCCGGACACACCTCGAGGGTGTGCTGGGCATCGTCCTCGAGTGCGCCACATTCGTGGCACACGGGGGTTGGCTCTCTTCCGGCTATTTGGTGCAGGTATTGGCCGAAACAGCCATGCCCAGAGAGCACCTGCACCAGCCGGAAGGTGAGCGCGCCGAACCCCCTACGACACCACCTATGGAGGACTGGCCTGATGGCGTCAATAGTACGTGTACCAAACCGTGGCGCCTCCAAGTCGTCCTGCCAACGCCAAATAACCTCATTTTGGGCTATGCGCCTCACCCTCTCAACCTCGTCGAAGGTGGGGCGCTGTCTTCTGGCCCTCGCTACTGCACGGTATTTGTATACCGCAGCGAGGACCCCAGCCTCTAGCTCCCACGGGGGCGTGCCGGCCAAAACGCAGGCAGCCCCCATGGAAATGGTGCGGTAACCCCGCACCGCCCTGGTTGCCACCACACGCTGTGCTTTCCTCAGCATGCGTTTGTTGGTGGCGTTCAGGGCGTCCGCCCACACTGGCGCTCCATAAAGAGCGATGCTCTTCACGATGCCGGCGTAAAGTCGCCGGCATGTAGTATCAGGGCCGCCTTTGTTGGGAAGAAGGCGGCCCAAGGCACTCGCGGCACTGACCAGGCGGGGGGCGAGCCTGCTGAAGTGCTCGCCAAAATGCCACCGCCCGTCCAGTAGGAGGCCCAAATACTTCATTTGGGCCCCCACCCTCACCTCCACGCCATCGAGGCGTATTTTCGCGCCGGAGGGAGGTCCCCTCCGAGGCCCATGGAAAAGAAGGGCCTCGGTTTTTTGCAGGGCGACCTTCAGCCCCAGCGCCTCGATGCGCTCCACCACAAGGCTTGTGCCCACTTCAGCCCGTCTGGCCGCCTCATCGTAAGTCCCCCCTCGGGCTATGACTAGGGTGTCATCAGCATAACACAGGACACGCATCCCAGGAAGGAGCGTGCCCCGCAACACCCAGTCATAGCCCATGTTCCAAAGTAGGGGTCCTAAGACGGACCCCTGGGGGACCCCACATGTCATGGCCCGCCGAACAGTGCTGCCGTCCGGGCCCACATAAAGCACCTCACGGCCAGTGAGGTAGCTTTTGATTAGCCGCGCTAAATAAGGGGGCACATCAAAATAGCGCAGCGCCTCCTTAATTGTGCCATAGGGAAGGCTGTTAAAGGCATTGGCGATGTCTAGTGACACCGCCAGCGACCTCTCCCCTATGGCAGATGCCTCCTGTGTCGTTGATTTCAGGGCCTGAAGAGCATCGATGGTAGACCGACCAGCCCTGAAGCCAAACTGGTTATCGGACAGGCCCGGTCCAACGTCCGTCATATGCTGGATGATCCGCGACGCTATTACGCGTTCGAATAGTTTCGCGGATTCATCCAGCAGGACTATCGGACGGTAGGCTCCAGCAGTGTCCGGCTGCCGTCCCTCTTTTTGAAGGAGGCATAACCTTCCCTCTTTCCATTGTTTAGGGAATTGTCCACGCGCGATGGCGACGTTGAACAATTCCCGTAAGCTCTCGTCTAGGTGTCTAATGGCAAGACCCAGAACTTTCCCCGGAACCCCATCGGGGCCTGGAGCCTTCTTTTTTAGCCGAAGGCCTGCCGCTGCTATCTCCAACTCCTCTTTTGTGACTGGAGGTGGAGGAAGTTCACCCTCATCTGGCCTCCTAGTGGGAGGAGCCATGGGTGGTGGGAAGTGCTCTCGGGAGTCCGGGAACAGCTCCTGCACCACCCTTTCCAACAGTTCGGGTTGGAGGGTCTCGATGACCGGGGGGCCTTGATAGCGCAGCTTATTGCGCGCTGCGCGATAGGGCCTCCCCCATGGGTCACAGTTTAACCCCTCTAAAAGCTCCTCCCGAGCCTGAGCCTTGGCTTGGCTGATGGCCAGCTGTAGCGCCTTTCTGTCGGAGCAGTATGTGGCATACAGCTGGCCCTCCACTACCAGGTCGCGGCTGGCACGACGCCGACTGCGGCCATATGCCCTCCTTGACCGTTGGCAGGTGCCCCGGAGGTCCGCGATTTCTTCGGACCACCAGTACACCCGCCGCCGAGGTGCTCCAGCCTTCACCCGCGGCATGGAGGCGTCGCACACCTCCTTGAGGGAGGCCTGAAAGGCACCGGCCGCTTCGTCGACCTCTAAGGACATAGGGGCCGAGCACCATGCCTGAACTATGGCGGCCTCTTCCGCTAGCTCTTTGTTGAGCTTGGTCAAAGCCCAACGCGGGAAAGAGGCCTGCCCTTGCCGCCGGGTTAGGGCCGCAGTGTCAGGTGAGGTGGAGATCTCAAATCGGATGTATTTATGATCCGATAGAGTCTCCACCTCGCTGAGAACACGCCAACACCGGACGTGACGTGCGATAGAAGGGGTGGCGAACGAAATGTCCACCACGGACCCCCCATTCCATCGCACGCACGTATGTTCTGTCCCCCGGTTCAAGAGGGACAATCCGGTATCGACCGCCCAGTTCTGGACGGTGCGGCCCCACGAGTTGGTGGTGGCACTTCCCCACGAGGAGGACCAAGAATTAAGGTCCCCCATAAGTAAAGTTGGGAGGGGTGCCATCCGCTGCAAGACATGCCCCAACGTGTCTAGTAGCACTTCCAGACCGGCCAGAGTGCCATTGGGGGAGTAGTATACACCAATGATGGCGTATTCTCTCCCCAAAGTGGCAGCCACATAACCTGACCCCCTCTCTTTGACATTGAGAGGGCGGGCAGCGCTTCCCGTCTTGACTGTGATAGCTACGGAGCCATCCGTATCCCCAGCCCAGTGTGGTTGAGGAGGTACAAAATAAGGCTCCGCCACGACCGCAACATCCACTTCCCACTGCGCCATTGCTTGAACCAAAAGGTCCTGGGCTCCAGCGCAGTGGTTGGCGTTAGTCTGTAAGAAATTGTAATGCCGACTTACACTCATACCGACATTACAATTTCCTCTGTCGCCGCTTCACGGCGCACATTTGTGGAGGCCTGGGTCCTGGCGGCCAAAGTTCCTCTTTTAGGGGGAGGAGCGCATTTCCTACCCCCCATCACGTGTCCTGAGGGCTTCCCAGCCTCGGAGCAGATGGCGCAACAGATTGCTCCCGTGCACTTTTCTGCCTTATGTCCGGCATGCCCGCAGCGGAAACATAGGTCGCTGCGGTCCTTTGGCGAGGGACACGTCTGTCTGGTGTGGCCTGTGCCCATGCATTTAAAGCAGCGCATGGGCTGGGCATCTAGGGCACGCACCTGGGCTGAGCTCCAGCCGATTAGGAGGCGGCCGGCTTCCACCACGGTTTTCGCAGCCGCCACCGGGCACTTGACTGTGATGGAGCCCGTACCAGAAGGGCCAGAGCGAATTTCTCCGGCCCGCACGAGCTCCGGACCACAGCCTCCCTTTGCTGCAATCGCAGCAATCACCTCCTCTTTTGTGATGGAGTCATCGAGGCCCCGCACCAGGAGATCCACACACTTTGTTGGCCTTGCGATGGTTGCGACATCTTTTAAAACCTCGCGGATTTTCTCCGCGAGGTTGTCCGCCTTGTCCTTGCATTGGGAACCAGACAGCTCGAGCATTCTGGCTCCCGTAGCTGTGGTGCGAGTTTTTATGTTGGCAATGCCAAGCTCGGGTAGAGCTATGCTCTCCCTTGCCTGGTTCATTACCATCGCGTATGTTACGCCCTTCTCGATTGCCTCCGGCTGTAATGTAATTATCACAGCCGAGGACTTTGGTGGTGTGAGTTTCGCCGCCTTTTTTTTAGGTGCCGTCTTCTTCTTAGCCCCATTTGTGGGTGCAGCGGCAGATACTGAGGGTTGAGCAGGGGTTTGGGCTGGGGCGGGCTTGGAGGTTTTCCCCTTGCCTTTCCCTTTCCCTTGCTTCTTACCCACAACACTCCACTCATCACGAGGGACAGGGATCGACGGAGGCAATGCTGATGACGGGCCGGCAACAGCGGGAGGTGCCTGTTGCGGAACCGCCATCGCTCTGCCCTTCCTGGTCCGCTTTGGCTTTGGGGCCGCAGCGGGCTGAGGCTGAGCCGGAGCAGTTGGGGAAACCACAGCTTTGGCTGCCTCCTCCCGTCTTTTATCGGCGGCAAGTGGTGGTCGCATGATCGGTGCGGGTGGGAGGCGCTCCTCAACCACTGCCAAGCGGGCGTTAATCATGTCGCCGACCGTGCGGCACATCGATGCTTTTAATTCCTCCGCCATGTCCTTCACCATCTTGGACATCTCGCTCATCAGGTCTTTCGACGAGATGCCCGCAGGGTCTTGGGAGGGAAGGGCCGGCCGCGCCGGGGATTTATCCCTCTGACAGAAATCACGACGCATGGCCTTCACCTCTTTTTCGAGGTCCTCCACTTGGCGGCGAAGTCTTCGGTTTTCGAGACCGAGCCGCCGTGTCTCATCCGAGATCGTCCGCTCTGCAATCGTCTCGACAATCTCATGGTATTCCGTGGCGTGGTTTTTTAAGTCACGCACGTACTCCCCCTTGAGATTGCCGGACTTTCGGGCAATTTGGAAGATCAAGGACCTCAGATTACCCGCCCGGGCACGCAACGTCTCGGTGTCGACGGCTGCGTCCAACTCCGCGAGTGAGCATTCCTCGGGGAGTGGGTTCCTCGTGAAGTCGACAGGCTCGTCGGCTTCCACCTCTTGTGCATCGTCGCGAGATGCGTTCGAGTTCGACTCCAGGCGGGTCAGAGCGACTTGCGCCGCCTTGGCCCTCAGAAATTCGGCCGCAGTGGCAACTGCCGCCTTTTTGGCCGCCGCCTTTTTGGCCGCAGGGCCAGACGCCGCCTTTTTAGCCTTTTTGGCTACGACCTTTTTGGCCGTAGCCTTTTTCGGTGCCGACGACCGTGTTGTCGTGGCCACCTCCTCACTGTCTGAGACCGAAGCCTCAGACGCAAAAATGGGCGAACCTGCCGGCCTCTTAGGCCGTTGGCTACGCAACGCCCGCGTAACCATCTGGTCCAGCTCATCGGCCGAGTTTACCTCGACTGCGAGACCCTCGAGTGAGTTGGCTGAATTACGCCGGGTAGACATAATTGCAGACAAAACGAAAACACAAAACAAGAATAAAGTCACAACAAAGAGTGCTTATTAGGCCACGCTCAACCTGCAACCGGAGATACCTCGACGGCCAGGGAGCTGAGAACACTAATAAACAAAGAGTGTTGATTTTCTAGAAAGAAAATCACCTCGCGAGAAGCCTATTAGGGCCCGCTCGACCTGAAACCGGAGATACCTCGACGGCCAGGGAGCTGGGAACACTAGTAAGCAAAAACCGCAAGGTTGCCCCAGAGTATCTAGATTTGGTCACCAGCCTGGCACTGCGTTACCGTAACCAGGACTGGGAGAGCCAGGGGAGACGACGGGGACGTACTAGATACTCGTAAAAACACTCATGGGGCCTCCCCCAACCTAACCTAACCTAACCTAACCTAACCTAACCTAACCTAACCTAACCTAACCTAACCTAACCTAACCAATTCACCAAAATCGGAGGAGAAAGAGAGGCCAAAACCGGTGACAGGCGTAAGGCGTAGTATTGGAGAGTGGGAGGCGGGGAAAGCTGGGCCTTCATCTGCCTACCCAACCAAGAAGACACAAACCATGCCTGCGCAACCACCGCAGAAACCAAAGCCTACAACGAAGCTGGCAGTACCACCCGTGCCAGCCCGCAGACTATCGGCGGAACCTCCTAAAGCCATGCCGAAAAACACCAAAAGCAAAACTACCAAAGCCAGAGAATGCATGATTAGAGGCAAACAGGCACTGGAGCAGTCCAGAAACACCAAAAAGGACATTGTGGCAGAGGTGAACCGCGCGCTCGAAGAACTCTACCAAATGGTGAAGGATGGTGAGGAAGAAGAGGGCAAAGAAAAGCCACCGAAAGACCATTATGAAGGAACAAGCAGCGTGGTATTGAGCGGAAATCCAGAAGAAAATGAAAACATTCATGAAAAGATCCTCGCGAAGCTGGAGGAGAATAATAGGCTCCTAAAAGAAAACGCTAAGAAGATAGATGAATGCAAGGAGGAAACGACAAAGCAGAAGACCACCTATGCTAGCGTAGCGGCTACGACACGCAGTCCGGAGAAAACCGCACTCCACTCCATTGTAATCACATCTAAGGACGAACAAGAGACGGGCGAGGAGGTCCTACAAAAAATAAGGCAGGCAGTGGACGCGAAGGAAGGATGGATCCGAGTGGGAAACGTAAGAAAAGGAAAAGACAGGAAGATCATTATGGGCATGAAGACCACCGAGGAAAGAAGAAAAGTTAAAGAAAGACTAGAAAAGAACAGCCAACTCACCGTGGAGGAAGTGAAAAATAAAGACCCTCTACTAATACTCAAAGATGTTCTCATCTTTAACAAAAATGAGGACATAGAGAAGGCTCTGAAGAACCAAAACAAACACCTTTTCCACGGCCTCGACGGTGAGGAGGACAGAATAACCATCAGATATAGAAGAAAAGCCAGAAATCCCCTGACCAACCATGTGGTGCTCAGCACCTCGCCAGCGCTCTGGCAGAGAGCTATAGAGGCGGGCTCCGTGCATATAGACCTGCAGAACATCAAAGTGGCAGACCAGTCGCCACTGGTTCAGTGCACCAGATGCCTTGAATACGGGCACGGAAAGCGCTTCTGTAAAGAAGCGGCAGACCTGTGCAGCTACTGCGGGGAGCCGCACATGAGTCATGAGTGCGCTGACAGGCTTGCCGGAGGGGAACCCAAATGCAAAAACTGTGTTAGAGCGAAAATGGAGTACAGCGCATTTAGCCAGCACTGCCCGGTACGCAAGCGGTGGGACGCACTGGCGCGCTCCACAGTAGCATATTGCTAAGGGCACCTCACGACCAACCAGGGCAAGCAACCCCATCAGGAGAGCGCCATACACCATAGCTCAAGCAAACCTACAACGAAAGGAGTTAGCGACGGCAGAGCTGATGCTGGAGGCCAGCGAGCGTAGGATCGCCTTCTCACTTCTCCAGGAGCCATATGTGGGCGGAGCCAGAAGGATGAAGAATTACCGTAACGCGAGAGTCTACCAGTGCGCGGACCAAGGAAGCGGGACTGTAAAGGCAGCGATCGTGGTTCACGATGCTGACCTCGATGTCATACAGTGCCCAGAACTCACCACGAACAACATCGTAGTGGTGAGGATCCGGACCAGCGCCTGGGAAATCACGGCGGTATCTTACTACTTCGAGCCAGACCACCCCATAGAGCCATACCTGGAGCAGTTGAGAAGCATACGCACAGCCCTGGGCCCAAACAGGATTGTCATAGGAGGTGATGCAAACGCAAAGAGCACCTGGTGGGGAAGCACAAGGGTCGACCACAGAGGCGAAGAAATGTCCGGGACTCTGGAAGAATTGGACCTCCAAGTACTGAACCATGGAAACACTCCCACCTTTGACACAGTGAGGGGAGACAGAGCGATCACCAGCCACGTGGACGTGACAGCCTGTTCGCTGGACATGCTGGACTTGGTGGAGGACTGGCGAGTAGAGCGGGGCTTCACAAGTTCTGACCACAACGGGATATTGTTCAATATTAAATTAGAAAAAGCAATAGGAATAGCTGTAAATAGAACAACTCGGACGTACAACACAAAAAAGGCAAACTGGGACCAGTTTCGCGAGAAACTGGGCCAGTTAAACCTACAATTAGAATATAAGAGGGAAAACATTGAAATGATTAGCGATAAAACCAATTTGGAAAACGTAGTAAAAAAATTTGTAAACAATATTAAAAAAGCCTGTAATGAACACATCCCATTAATCAAAAAATCGTCAAAACTTACCATCCCGTGGTGGAACGAAGAACTCGCAGCACTGAAGAAGGAAGTCGCCACCAAGAAGCGACGAATAAGATGCGCAGCAACTGTCCGAAGAGCGAGGGTTGTCACGGAGTACCTGGAAGCAAAACTAGAATATGAAAGCAAGGCAAAAGCTGCCCAGACCCGAAGCTGGAAGGAGTTCTGTGAAAAGCAAGACCGGGAAGGAGTGTGGGAAGGTATATACAGGGTGATAGGAAGAACAAAGAAAAGAGAGGAAGACCTACCCCTTGTGAAAAACGGAACCCCACAAAACCCCACAGAATCGGCAACCTTACTCGCCGAAACCTTTTATCCGGCAGACCTGGTGAGCATGGACAACGCTGACCACAGGTGGACAAGAGAAGCCGCTGACAGAGTGAACGAGTGGACACACGGCGAAAGCCATGACCCGCCGTTCACAATGCTAGAGCTGAAGACCGCCGTGGACGGGTTCAATCCCAAAAAAGCTCCCGGGGCGGATGGTTTCACTGCAGACATCTGCAAGCATGCCATTCTCCAGGATCCAAATGCCTTCCTTTCCCTCGCCAACAAATGCCTTGAGCTGTCCCACTTCCCGGACGTATGGAAAGAAGCCACAGTAGTGGTACTACGTAAACCAGGAAAGGACAACTACCTCCTCCCAAAATCCTATAGACCAATCGGCCTATTACCCGTCCTTGGCAAAATCCTGGAGAAGATGCTGGTAGCTCGATTGAAGTGGCACCTGGTTCCCCAGACGAGTACTCGCCAGTATGGATTCATGCCCCAGAGGAGCACCGAGGACGCCCTCTATAATCTAGTGAAGCACATCAGGTCCAAGCTGGACTGTAAAAAGATAATTACACTGGTGTCACTGGATATAGAGGGTGCCTTCGATAGCGCCTGGTGGCCAGCAATAAGAGTCCGACTGGCTGAGGAAAAGTGTCCGGTGAATATCAGGCGGCTGATTGACAGCTACCTGTCCAGCAGAAAGGTGAATCTAAGGTACGCCGGGGCAGAGACCTCCCGAAACACAACTCTGGGATGCGTACAGGGATCGATCGGAGGACCGATACTGTGGAACCTTCTCCTCGACCCCCTTCTACACCAGCTAGAAGGAAAAAACGTCTACTGCCACGCCTTTGCTGACGACGTCGTGCTGGCTTTTAGTACCGACACCGCCTTAGAGGCAGAAATGGAGGCAAACCCCGTACTAGAACATGTGCGGGCGTGGGGGGTCAGAAACAGACTCCGGTTCGCACCGCACAAAACATGTGCAATGGTGCTAACCCGGAAGCTGAAGTATGACATACCACGCCTGCACATGGGAGGGGTGGACATCGAAGTGGCGGGGGAAATAAAGCTCCTGGGCGTCACCATCGACGATAAGCTGACCTTTAACACCCATGTTGCCAGCCAGTGCAGAAAAGCCCTAAATATATACAAACAGCTCTCTAAGGCAGCAAAGGTCAGCTGGGGACTAAACCCAGATATCATAAGGACCATCTATAACGCCGCAGTAGAACCGGTCATAATGTATGCTGCTAGCGTATGGGCACCTGCAACCCGGAAGTTGGGAGTTCGGAAGCAACTCGACGCAGTGCAGAGAGGCTTCGCACAGAAGCTATGCAAGGCCTACCGGACCGTTTCTCTGAACTCGGCTCTGGCTCTGTCTGGGATACTGCCTCTCGACCTGCGAATACAGGAGGCAGCGTCACTGTACGAGGCCAAGAGAGGGTCACCCCCGGATGGACCAGGAGATCGGGAGACGGAGAGACCGGTGGACTTTGCAGAGCTTCCGCACCCGGCTACACATATGAACATAGAGTTCGAATGTCTGATAAACCAAGAACAGGTTGACAACCGAAACGCGCAGTCGGTGAGAATATTCACGGA
Organism: Udea olivalis; assembly: GCA_947369235.1. Classification (NCBI taxonomy): domain Eukaryota; kingdom Metazoa; phylum Arthropoda; class Insecta; order Lepidoptera; family Crambidae; genus Udea; species Udea olivalis. The sequence goes on along the minus strand of OX376362.1, from coordinate 16,818,373 downwards.
CGGCAGCAAAATTGATGGCAAAGTCGGAGCTGCTCTATCCCTGTGGGATAGAGAGGCAGAGACGAAGACCATCAAACTTTGCTTGCCGTCATACTGCACGGTTTATCAGGCAGAACTACTGGCCATATGTAGGGCCTCAAAAGAGGTACTCCGGATGGGAGAGGAGAGTTTTGGCGTCTATAGCGATTCGAGGGCAGCGCTGGAAACGATCGCAAACCCAAGCTCCCCTCATCCCCTCGCTGTGGAAACCCGACGCAACCTTGGCGAGGCATTAACCCAGAAAAAAGCTGTGACTTTCTTCTGGATTAAGGCTCACGCGGGGCTGCCGGGAAACGAGAGAGCGGACGAACTCGCAAAGGACGCAGCACTGAGATCGCGTAAAAAACCGGACTACGACCTATGTCCGGTCTCTTTCGCCAAGCGACAGATCCGGTCTAAATCGCTTGACGAGTGGAACCGGAGATACTGTTCCGGAGAAACTGCGTCCATCACCAAAATATTTTTCCCCAACGCAATAGAGGCCTATTCACTTATTAGGAAAATAGAGCCCGATCCACTGCTGGTACAGGTACTAACAGGACATGGTGGATTCTCCGAGTACTTGAACCGATTCAAGTGCAAGGAGAGTCCATCCTGCACCTGTGACCCCTCCGCCTCGGAAGGGGTCATGCACATTTTGTTGGAATGCCCAACGTTCTGCGTAGAAAGGTATGACCTAGAAAGCAAAATTGAAACAAAATTAGGAAAAGAAAACCTGCATACTATCATAAAAGACTGTAAATTAAGAAACAGCTTTCTTAACTACTGTAGAAATGTAACAAAAATAGTAAATAAAAGAAACAGCAAGTAAAAATTGACTACAATTTATTATAGAATAAAATGAGAGTCAACTAAACAAAACAAGAGTATAGCAATGCATAAGAAAGCAAAGTATGTTTATTATTGATAATCATTAGTAATAATGTATTATAAATAATAGCAATGTGTAATTAAGGTAAATAAATGTAAGCAAGTATAAATAAGACTAGATTATAGAAATTAGAAAACAAGAAAAGGGCACCAAGAAAGTGCGATAAAAATTATTTAAGTTAACAAAATTTAAGATAGTATGGCACAACAAAGTGCACTGAAACCTACTTCTTTAAATGTATACTAAGACGTAGAATAAGACAGAAAAAAGATTATAAAAAATTCTCTGGCCATCACACCAGGGGTACTAGAAAAAAAAAAAAAAAAAAAAAAAAAAAAAAAAAAAAAAAAAAAAACCTAACCTAACCTAATCCATTGACAATTCAAATTTTATATTCTGCTTAATTTCTATTCCATAACTACCAAATCCTCATTTTAAATCTAGTTAGTACTTTGTTGCATGTTTATTTTTACAATTTTAGTGTTTTAACATTTTATTAATATTTTTGGCTATTGCCCCATTGAATTATTAAAATCAATTTGTGTTTGGTTTATGTCTTTAACCCTTTAAGATTAAGTTTGATTTGTCTTAGGTATTCGGCCGCATTATATTATATTCTATTTAGGTAATTGTAGGCATTGTGCGGGTATCATGTCTCAGAGCTCTAAAACCAGCCGGGGCTCGGCGGGGTCAAAGACCGATCGACCGGGCAGAGGGTTGATCAGGCAGGCCCTCTCACAGGCGAAATCGGCCGCGGGTTCGGCGGGTGTCCGCTCATCTCGCCCGCCGTCTATTCCGGAGCGGGAGACGGGGCCGGAGGCGGAACCAGTAGTTGAAGAGTCTCAGGTAGCCTTGCCGGAGCCGGTACCGGAACCGATGGCGGGCCTGGCTTCGGACCTGGAGCCCTCCCGCCCTGATGACGCCGAGTCCTTCAGGGGCGATTACGCATTTTCCGATCTGGACTCGGAGGACAGCGCAGCTCCTGCGCGACGGCGGGAGAGCATCCTTCCCACCAGGTCGGGCGGACGGCATATTGGGGTGGCCATGGACCTGGCGACCCAAACGGCCAATGAGCTTATGCAGCTCGGCAAGGCGGCCCTGGAGAGGGCTACAAACATGAAAAAAGATTGTAAGATGGAGGCGCTGGAATCAATACAAGAACTTTATGAGATCGTGCTCAAGGTCTCGGATTCGCGTTCCCGACACCGAGTGTCGCTGGAGCAGGAGAGGGCGAGGGCGGCCCGGGAGGTGGTGCGCATCTCGCGAGCGCATGCAGCAGAGTTGTCAGCCCTGCGCACATCCCACGACGCCAAGCTCACCAAAATCCTAGAGCTGATTCAGACTAACCAGCGCAGTACGGATAGCGTTCAATCGTGGCTCAATTTCGAGCTTGATGGCCCGATTAAGGCGATTGGCGCTATCCAAAAAGAAGTCAAAAGACTATCTATTACCCCTCCAGTGGACCCGCGAGCGGCGGCGCCCGTGGCGGCCTCTCCCGCCGCCTCGCCTATGGACCTCGGCCCGGTAACGTCCGCCATTGACAGCATGGCTGATATGCTGCGGAGCATAAGGGTAGACGTGGAGAGGCTCCGCGGCGATACCGCTGATCTTGCGCGCGCTTGCGCGCGCAGCGACCGACCGGACGAGCCGGAAGCCGGGGCCGACCCTGCGGGGTTGGCGCCCAAATTGGATGCCATGTCCCAGAACATCCAGACCCTGGCGGGTGCGGTGGCGGGGGTGGTTGGCGTGGCGACCGCTGAGGCGCCTGCACACCCGGCCGTGACTAGGGAGGAGTTAAATGAGGAACTGAGAGAGGTGGTAGCGCCCATTACCTGTCAGCTGCGTACACTGCGGGGAGATCTGCAGGAGGTGCGTGACATCGCCCTCAGTACACCGCAACCCATCGCTCAGGCCATCGGGCTGGGCTCGGAGCTGACGGCCAGCGAAACTAGGACCATGCTCGAGCAGGCCATGGAGCCTATGCGGGCCAGAATGGAATCAGTCGTGTCTGCGGCAGAGAGGACCGTAGCGTCATATGCCCAGATACTGGCTGCACCGCCCCCGCCACGCGCTGACCCGCTGCTCCTGCCCCAGCCACAACAACAGAGACAGCGCAGGGCCCCAGAGGGGGCACCAGGGGCCAAGGCTGAGGGTCGTGATCCCGACGTGCGCCAGCGGTTCGGAATAATAGTCGAGTCCGTGGACCCCAGACACACGGGGGATGAAGTCATCAAATCGCTCAGGCGGGACGTTGATGTCATCGCCCTGGGGGTGGGGGTTTCGGGACTTCGCAAGCTCCGCAACCAAAAGGTTGCCGTCGATTGCGACACCGAGGGGGACAGGAGGGTACTCCAGGAGGCAGTTAAGAAGGCGGTACCTGGCCTTACGGTCAGGGACGCCCCTCGCCGGGACCCCCTCCTGCGCCTGATAGGAGTTGCTCGCGACCTTACTGACGCCCAGATCATCCAAGCGCTGCCGGCCCAGAATGCTGGGGCGCTTAAGGGAGTAGCGGAGCCGGACCGTAGGGGCAGAGTGGTGCGCCGAACAAGGGGTAGGACCGGGACGATGACAAATGTCATCGTGGAGACCAGTCCAGCCCTATGGGCGGCCCTGGCGGGTACTCGAGTCCGCATTGGGTACCAGATGGTACCCTGCGTTGACCAAAGCCCGGTAACCCAGTGTTACCGTTGCACGGCTTTTGGTCACAGAGCGGCTCAGTGCCCCAAGGACACACCAACCTGCGCCTACTGTGCGGCCCCCCATGACACCCGTGAGTGCCCCAACAGGGATATGGCGCCGCACTGCGCAAACTGTAAACAGGCCGGCGGCGAGAATACGCGTGCCCCCCATCCGGCCTACTCTACGGACTGCCCTGTCTGGGCCAAGTGGGACAGGATAGCGAGGATGGCGGTGGCGTATTGCTAGGGGCTCCCTGGCTGCGCCCACTGTTGCGCCCACTGCGCGTTCGAATACAGGCCCACCACGGATCAAGATTGCCCAGTTTAACGCCGGAAGAGGCAGGGCCGCCACCAGGGACATTTTGAACACGGCCGTACTGACCGGGGTGTCCCTTGTGTTACTCCAGGAGCCCTATGTGGGCTCCAATTGCCTCGTAACCTGCCCCTTTCGGGTGATCCAGGACGAGTCTGGGACATCCCCGGTCAAGGCCGCCCTGGTCGTACTGGACCCAAAACTAACCATCGTCGTGGACCCCGATTGCGTGACGCATAGTTGCGTGGTTGTGGGAGTCCGGCTGGGCTCTCGCGTAATGGCATTGGCCTCAATATATATGGAGGAAACGGAGCTGATCGAGGTCACCCTGCGCAGGCTGGACAACGCGCTTGACCGGCTAGGCGCCCGTACTAGTCTTTTGGGTGGCGACTTTAACGCGAAAAGCCCCTGGTGGGGATGCCCGGCAGAGGATGACCGCGGTGCTGCGGTGGTGGACTGGGCGGCGGAGAAAGGCCTCAATATAGTGAACTCGGGGACTACCGCCACCTTCCATGCGTACCATCTGGGGGTGGCGAGGACCAGCATCGTTGATCTTACTCTGGCGTCCCCTGAGGTTCACAGGTCGATCACCACATGGAAGGTCGACCCGGACTATTGTTGCCTTTCAGACCACCGCCCTATCCTATTCACTGTGGATGTGGGGGTGCCGCTGCCGGACATCCCATCGCCAACAACCAGGCGCTTTCAGACCCAGAAGGCCGACTGGGCTTCTTTTAGGGCCACCCTGACCCGGACCCTGGCGGAAGGCGCGGTCACCGTCGCCGACCTCAGCGGGCTCTCTACACCCGCGGAGGTAGACGCCATGGCGGAACGGGTCACGACGGCCATTGCGGGAGCATGCCTGGAGGCGATCCCGCTTGTAAAGCCCAAGGGCAGGCCTAAGGCCGCGGTGTGGTGGTCTGATGAGCTGGCTGCGAGCAAGGCGGAGGTGGCAAGGCTTCGTTCGAGGCTTCGCAGCGCCAACCCAGCCAGGAGACCTGGACTGCTGCAGGACTACCTGGAAGCTCGGTCGTCATATAAGGAGGCGATTCAGAACGCCATGACGGCCAGCTGGAAGGAGTTCTGCAGCAACCAGGACAAGGAGACGGTGTGGCAGAAGATTTACCGGGTCCTCAAGGTCTGCGGCGGTACCAAGGAGGACCAGCTGCTGAAGGACCCGGAATCTGGAGCCACTCTCTCCCCTCTGGCGTCTGCGGAACTATTGGCTGCCACTTTTTACCCTCGAGACGAAGAAGCTACCGACAACGCGGAGCAGAGACAGCTCAGGGCTGCGGCGGACGCACTTCGCGCGGACTATCGCGCCATCGACCCCAACCCCTTTACCCTGGACGAACTGATAACGGTCCTGGAAGGGATCAGTCCGAAGAAGGCACCCGGCGAGGATGGCTTTACGGCGGACATCTGCACTGTTGCAGTGCGTGCCGAGCCATCCGTCTTCGTCGAGTTGTATAACACCTGTCTTCGTATAGGACACTTCCCCAGCCTCTGGAAAAGGGCCGTTATCAAAGTTATACCAAAGCCAGGGAAAGACAATTACTCCGTCCCCAAATCATATAGGCCTATAGGCCTGCTGCCTGTTTTGGGTAAGGCCCTCGAAAAACTGTTTACCAGAAGACTTCTCTGGAGCCTCGGAAGCGGGGCGGAGCTTAGCCCAAGGCAGTACGGATTTATGCCACAACGCAGCACAGAAGACGCACTCTACGATGCCGTGGAGCTCATCAAGCGGGGCATCTCTCAAAAAAGGATGGTCGTCGTCGTGTCTATGGATATCGAGGGGGCCTTCGACAACGCGTGGTGGCCGGCTATCTTGACCGAGCTCAAGGCACGGAGAGTGGAGCCCGACATTCTAAGGCTGATCACTAGCTACCTGTCGGGCCGCTCTGTTGAGCTCAGATATGCCGGACAAACCACCCGGCGCGACACCAACAAGGGGTGCATCCAGGGTTCCACCTGCGGACCATTATTGTGGAACGTCCAACTGGATCCCCTTCTGCGCAAGGCTGACTCCCTCAAGGCCCATGTACAAGCCTTCGCGGACGACATCCTCATCATAGCCACGGCCAAGACCACAGAAGAGCTAGAGACGGATCTCGAAGCGGCACTAGCATGTGTTTCGGAATGGGGCAAGGCTTTTAAAATGCGCTTTGCAGCGCACAAGACCCAGGCCATGCTAGTGACCAGGAAACTGAAATACCGGGATCCAAAGGTCGTGGTAGAGGGCACGGATGTACCGCTGCAGAACTGCCTGAAAGTCCTGGGGCTCACCCTTGACCGCAACTTGAACTTCCTGCCCCACATCGAGGAGACGCACCGCAGAGCCGTTAACATATACAAGATGATAACGAGGGCGGCGGCGGCGACGTGGGGCCTCAACAGCCAGATCACCAGGCTGCTCTATGTGGCAGTTGTTGAGCCGGTCATGCTATACGCTGCCAGCGTATGGGCTGAGGCATGCCGGAGGAAGTTTATTTGTGCAAAGCTAGACCGGGTTACTAGGCAGTTCGCGATTCTCATTGCGAGATCGCATAGAACAACATCCCTCACAGCAGCGGTACTTATATCTGGAATCCTGCCCCTAGACATAAGAGCGGCAGAGCAGAGGGAATATTACGAAGCCAAGAGAGGCAAGCCTCTGCCCTCTTTGCCAGGGAGAGAAATGGAGCGGCGAGTGAGCACTTTTAGCCTCCCGCATCCCGCGCTTAGACACCCCATCAGCTTTGGACTAATTGAAAAAGAGGAAGAGTTATCCAAGCTGGAAGAGGGGTGGGCGCACATCTACACAGATGGTAGTAAGATCGAGGGGAAAGTTGGGGCAGCCGTATCCATATGGCGAAACGGCGGAGAAGTCCAAAGCAATATCTTCCGACTTGCGGACTATTGCTCAGTGTACCAGGCCGAGTTAGCGGCCATCCTTCGAGCGGTAGAGCTGGCCAGCAAGCGCAGGGACCTCTCCAGAGCATGCCTATGCAGTGATTCTCGTTCGGCCTTAGAGAGTCTGAGTGACCCCAACTCCCTCCACCCAATAACCAACGAGATCCGGGAATCTCTCCAGAAACTCGCAGACAGAGGGGGAGAGATCCGGTGGTATTGGGTGCGCGCCCATATAGGCCTCCCTGGCAATGAAAGAGCGGACGAGCTCGCCAAGAGAGCCGCGCTTAAAGATAAGAGAGCCCCAGCATACGATTGCTTCCCGGCGTCCACGGCAAGGCGCGTCATCAGAGAGGCCTCCATCGACGCCTGGCAGGAGAGATACATGGCTGCAGCGACGGGGTCGACCACGAAGCTGTTTTTCAGCGACGTCCGCCTGGCCCACAAAGCTCTCAGGGATACCTGCCATACAAACCTCCGGTCCCAGGTGCTCACCGGACACGGCGGGTGTCGAGAGTACCTGCACCGGTTTGGTCTCGTGGGAACCCCATTCTGCACTTGCGACGATGAGAGCGTGGAGAGTGTCGGGCATATCCTTGCGGATTGCCCGAAGTACGCGTCTCTCCGTCATGACTGCGAGAGCAGAATGGGGATCCCTATCGAGGTGGGCAGGTTCCCTGATCTTCTCTGCAACAAGGGCACAACGCAGACCTTCCTCGCCTTTTGCGAGAAGGTCATGCTACTTGCCAGCAGGGCCAATGGCGGAAGGTTGTAGGTCGGCCCGTCCTCTCTCCTCTCCCGACGCCTCTTGTCACCTCTGAAATGCTGTTTTAAATGTGTTAAGGATATGATATGATTGTTTAAATTGTTGGGCTTTTTACACCTTTGCTTTGTTTTGTTTTATTTGTAATTAATTTAATTGTGATTTTAAAATTTTAATTATATTGCATTTATTCTAATTTAATTCTAATTCCAGTGTATTTTATTATTAAAAATTTTACTTTATTTTAATTTAATTATACAGTTCATTGTCACGTGTACATTATTTTAAAATTAGACATAAGCCATTTTAATTAGTCTGTCAATTATTAGAGCTTACACTCCTGAGTTTTAAATTCCCAAAGTTTCCTAATTATTAACTCCTTATCCTTGCCATAGGGTCCAAGAGCCGAAGTGTACTAGCCAACCTGAAATGTCCCGTTTGTTTTACTGATGTATTGTTTTATTGTTTTACTTTTATTTAAATTTTGGGCTTTTTACACCTTTGCATTGTTTTGTTTTAGTTATAATTAATTTAATTGTGATTTTAAATTTTAATTATATTGTATTTATTCTAATTCTGATTCTAATTCGATTGTTTTTATTATTTAAATTTTACTTGTGTGAATTGAATTATACAATTTATTGAGCTGGCAAATAACGTGTAGAATGATTCTTGTTTTTAGAGTGTAAGGGTTTCTAAATTCAATATATTTATCGCATTTTCGTAATTTCATCACCTAGTGGGCCCCACACTCAAATTTTTTTTCTTTTCTGTACTCAAATTGTAACTGTCAGGGTGTGAGGGCAAATTTAGATTTTCCTCTTTATGTTTAGGCTAGCTCAAAAATTTTTAAAGTATGACAATGGTTAGGCTAGGGGGAAAGCTGCATCGCATGATAGTTTGTAAGGGGTAGGGCACGTAAAGGTGCACAGCATTATATGTTAGGTCTATGCATGGAATGATTGTGAATGTCTACAAAAAGAAAAGAACAGAATAACAGTAAGTTTGCAAAAAAAAAAAAAAAAATAAGTAGACATTAACTTTAAGGTAAATGATCTAACAGTTTCAAGCTGCCCACCAGCGAAAGGGCAGAGCAAGCATAGAGTAGGGTGGGGGAACAAAAAAAAAAAAAAAAAAAAAAAAAAAAAAAAAAAAAAAAAAAAAAAAAAAAAAAAAAACCTAACCTAACCTAACCTAACCTAACCTAACCTAACCTAACCTAACCTAACCTAACCTAACCTAACCTAACCTGGGGGAGGCCCCATGAGCCTTCGCCTTGTCGTGGCGGGGGGGCTTAGTACTGGTGGCAGGTGGAACCACCGGGAAGCTAAGAGGGCTCAGGCATGGCAGTGCGGTGGACTTCCCACCCACCCATTGCCTGCCGCCGGGCGTGGTGGTGGTATGGTGCCTACCACTGCCCGCCTAAAGGGGCGCCCACGGGCGCAGCGCCTTAGGGCGCGAGGTGGGAGCCGCGGTGCACAACCGTTTGGAGGGGGTCAGTGATCCGCGGCTGGCCCCCCCTGTGCACTGCGGCTCGGCGGGGCCGCACCGCCAGATGCGGCAGCGGATCCACCTTTTAGGTGGATCGTGGTTGCGGACCTAGTAGGGTCCGCGTACGGTGAGAGCCAGCGGGCTTGAGTACGGGGGTGCTTTTGCCCGCAATGCACGGCTTTCACCGCGACGGCGGAAGTACCTGTGTGCTCCAGGTACTTCCGTGGCCTCCCCCCTTCATTGGGGGGTCGGCTGGAGGGGGCCCCAATACGGGGAAGCACTGGCGGCGGGGCGTTGCGAAACTTTTTAGGGACCCCGCCTCGCCGCTGAAGTGTTGAGGTCGAGTACCGTGGGGTTTTAGTCGGTAGAAGTCCGACATAACCTCGTCGTTCCCCCGGGCGGCGAGGTATCCATGAGGATTTCCCCACGTTAATAAAAAAAAAAAAAAAAAAAAAAAAAAAAAAAAAAAAAAAAAAAAAAAAAAACCTGGGGGAGGCCCCATGTGAATTTGTGAGTATCTAGTACGTCCTCGTCGTCTCCCCTGGCTCTCCCAGTCCTGTGCACGGTAACGCAGTGCCAGGCTGGTGACCAAACCTAGATACTCCGGGGCAACAAGATACCTTATTTAAACATATCTTGTTTACTGCGGTCTTTTGCCAAATTAGTGTTCCCTACTCCCTGGCCGTCGAGGTGTCTCCGGTTGCAGGTTGAGCGGGGCCTAATTTCGCACAAGAACTTAAGGAAGTCATAATTTTATCGTTGGTTGCTTTTGTCTTTTTGATATCGATCATGAAGAACACAAGAAGCAGAACCAAAAAGAGCGTACGGAAAACGGACTCGGAAAACTCTTCCGGTGATGGGGTGAGGAGCCGGAGCCGGTCTTCCGGTAGCGATAGCTCCAGGGACCGGGCCTCGGCCCTGAAGATGCGGGTGCGTGTATCGCGCATCGATAAAGGAAAGCCGCTGCGCGTCGTAGAGACTGACGGCAGCGGCATATCAGTCGAGGAGAGCTCGAGGTCGAGCACCCCGACCGGCCGATTCTGGCAAAGGAAGCGGCCCTTGGACGGCGAAGAAGTGGCTTTAGCCAGAAGCATCACACCGTCCAAACGGGGACGAGGGCGCCCGCCTACGACAGGCGAGTACGTCGGCCTGGCGCGAGCCAAAGCCGACCTGAATGCTCAGCGCAAACGGGAAATGGAGCTGCTCGCTGAGCAGGAATTGGCGGCCGAGGTCGCCGAGAGGAAGGCGGCCCTGCGGGCCCGGTCTGCGGCGGTGTCGCCAACGGACTCTGCCCAGGAGGGGGCAGCAGCAGCCACGTGCGGGACCGAGGAGCTTGTGGGCACGGTCGATTCAGCATTAGAGCTGATCGGCTCGCTTGCCCGCAAGCAAACAAGAATGAAGTGCCAGCACGTGGCGGAGATAAGGAAGGCGGCTGCGACGGCGGCAGAGGCCGTGCACAAGCTCGCCGCGAAGAAGGAGTCGGAGGAGGTCGCCCATTTACGAGCGGAGATCCTCGCGCTCAGGGCCGAAATAGAGGCCCAGAGGCGAGTAGCGACCTCCATCCCCGTCCCCACAGCCGAGACGGCAATGACCAGGGAGGAAATCTTCTTCCTGATCGACGCCAGGTTGTCGGGGATCGAAGACCGGCTCCTTCCGGAGCCGCGGCTGCGCCCCTCGCTGGCGGCGGACGCGCGCAAGACGCCGGAGCGTAATTCCCGTGCTCCGGCAGTCGGCGCTCCCGCCTCCCCACCGGCGATGGTTTCCCCGGCGCGCAGCATCCCACCGGCGATGGTTTCCCCGGCGCGCAGCATCCCTGCGCCGAGGGCCTCACAGGAGACCCCTCCCTTCGCCCCCACCGCAACTTCTAATGCGGGGGCGAAGGGAAAGAAGAAGAGAGGGGGCAAGAGAAAGACCCTGGCGGCCCGCGAAGCCGAGGTGGCCCGCAAAGCGGCAACTCCTGCCGCGGCTCAAGCCGCCGTCCAACCCACCCGTCCATGGAATGTGGTGGCGCGGAGAGAGAGGGCGCCAAGGCCAGCTGCCCCGGCGCCTCAGGCGCCGGCTGCTCCAGCAGCCTCGCAAAACCAGCAGAGAGGGAGGCGCGGCCGTCGCCTGCGGGCCCCAAAATCAGCGGCGGTAGTGATTACGCTGCCGCAGGGCTCGACGGCGACCTACGCCGACGTGTTATCCAGGGCCGAGGGAGCTATTGACCTCGCGGCCCTGGGGATCAGCGGACTGCGCTTCCGCACGGCTCGCACTGGGGGCCGGGTGCTGGAGTTGGCCGGCGCCGAAAAAACCAAAAAGGCCGACGAACTCGCCTCTAAGCTGCGCGAGGTCGTTGGTGAGGTGGCCCGCGTATCCAGGCCAGAGCAGTGCGCAGAGATGCGCATCTCCGGTCTGAGCGACGCGGCCACCAGTGAATTGGTGGCCGCGCGAGTGGCTGAGGTGGGGGGCTGCCGCCCCGAATTGGTAAAGGTGGGCGTCATCAACCGCCCACCTGGCCGCCAGGGGACCGTGTGGGTCAAGTGCCCGGTCCTGGCGGCCAAAAAAATCACAGAGAGCGGTCGCCTTACTATCGGCTGGTCGGTGGCCCGGGCAGCGCTCCTCGATGCGCGGCCGCAGCGGTGCTACCGCTGCCTGCTGCCGGGACACCTAGGGGTGCAGTGCCGCTGCGAGATAGACCGCAGCGCGCTGTGCTTCCGGTGCGGCCAGCCGGGCCACGAGGCGGCTACCTGCGTCGCCGACCCCTCCTGCGCCATCTGTGCGTCGGAGGGCGTCGACGCCGGCCATCGCCTCGGGCACAAAAAATGCCCGGCGATGGCCAACGCCAAAAATGGAAGAAAAAGGACGGGCGGGGGCAATCCAGGTCCCCCCGCCGCGTCCGTAGCAGCACCCAGAGCTGCAGAGGAGGTGATGGACACCGCCAATAATTAGATGGCTCCTAGGTTTTCCATCCTGCAGGCGAACGTCAACCACTGTGCGGCCGCACAGGATCTGCTTCTCCAGACGGCTGCGCAGTGGCAAATCGACGTCGCCATAGTCGCCGAGCCGTACCGCGTCCAGGCCCGTGACGACTGGGTGGGCGACGACGATGGTTCGGTGGCTATCGTTGCCTGGCGGCGCGACGCTTCAAACCCCCCCTTCCGCAGGGTGCGGAGGGGGCGCGGGTGCGTCCTCGTGTCGCTGGGCGACGTGGCAGTGATCGGGGTGTACTTCTCCCCGAACAGGACCCTCGCCGACTTCGAGCGTCTGCTGGTTGAGGTCGGCGCTCTGGTCCAAGAGGTGCACCCTACCCCTGTGGTGGTCGCCGGAGACTTCAACGCGAAATCCCGTTCGTGGGGATCTCCGGCGACTGACGCCAGGGGCGAGACCCTGGAGGAATGGGCGGTGTCGACGGGACTAGTCCTCCTGAATCAGGGGACGGTCCTTACGTGCGTCCGACATCAGGGCGGGTCGATCGTCGACCTCTCGTTCGCGAGTCCCGCCCTGGCCCGCCGCGTTAGGCGGTGGCGGGTTGAGGAGGGGGTGGAGACGCTGTCGGACCACAGATACATAAGGTTCGACCTAGTCCCATCCCCTTCGGATGTCACAGCGATCGCTCTAGACCGTCCCCTGCCGGAGGAGGGTCCGCGGTGGCGGTTGGCCACGCTGGACCCGGAGCTGGCCACGGAGGCGGCCATCGTGGAGCGATGGGCCGCCGCAAATGCCAGTAGCGGCCTGGACGTGGACGCGAGATGCGAAAGGCTCTCTGGAGCACTATCTCGCGTCTGCGACGCGGCGATGCGCAGGGCGGGTCCCTCACAACCGCGCAGGCAGGTGTATTGGTGGAGGCCCCACCTCACGGGGCTTCGGGCCGAATGTGTCGTGGCACGCCGCCGGTACACCAGAAGCCGTAGAAGAAGCGCCAGGGACCTCGCCAACGAGGAAGCTTTGCTCGCCGCGTACCGAGCCGCTCGCGCGGCCCTGACCTCCGCCATAAAGGCTGCCAAGGCGGAGGCTTGGCAGGAGTGGCTCGACAGCATCGATAGGGATCCGTGGGGGCGCCCCTACAAAGTCGTGACGCGAAAGCTCCGACCCGCGGCGCCCCCACTGACGAGGACCCTCGAGCCCCTCCTGCTGGAGCGCGTGGTCAGCTCCCTATTCCCGAGCCGAGGAGGAGAGGAATGGGCGCCGCCCAGAATGGCGGCACCGACTCCCGAGGAAGGGCCGGCCGCGGGCGAGGTCGTTCCGCCCGTGTCCGAGGACGAGTTGGGGGCTGCGGTTCAGAAGCTCAAAGCGAAGAACCGCGCCCCGGGTCCGGATGGCGTTCCTGGGCGGATCCTCGCCCGCGTAATGCCGGTCCTCGGGGAGGAGACACTGTCCCTCATGTCCGAGGTAATGACGTCCGGCACGATCCCACGGCGGTGGAAGACGGGGAAGCTCGTACTGCTTCCGAAGCACGGGCGGCCCCCCGACTCGCCGTCGGCCTACCGCCCCATCGTTCTGCTCGATGAGGCGTGCAAGCTCTTCGAGCGCGTGCTCGCCGCGCGCCTCGTCGGGCACCTGGAGGCGGTGGGCCCGAACATCAGCGACGGCCAATTCGGTTTTCGCCGTGGGAGGTCCACGTTGGACGCCATCTCGCGGCTACGGGACAGCGTCGAGAGTGCTGTCTCCCGGGGGGAGGTGTTGCTGGCGGTGTCGCTCGACGTTGCGAACGCCTTCAACACCATCCCCTGGGAAACAATTCAAGAGGCCCTGAGGTACCACAACGTCCCGTGGTACCTCAGACGCGTCCTTGCGGACTACTTCGCCGACCGGGCCATCACATACCCGGTCCGAGAGCGAGTGGTCCGCAGGGCGATGGCATGCGGTGTTCCACAGGGGTCGGTCCTGGGCCCCCTCCTGTGGAACATAGGGTTCGACTGGGCCCTGCGTGGCGCCAATCTTCGGGGGGTCGGCGTCATCTGTTACGCCGACGATACCCTGGTGACCGCGCGGGGCGAGTCGTTTAGGGACGCGGGCGTTCTCGCCACTGCGGGCACGGCCCACGTAGCCAGCCGTATCAGGGCCCTCGGGTTGCAGGTGGCCCTAGAGAAGTCCGAGGCCATTTTCCTCCATGGTCCTCGGACGAAGCCCCCCCCGGGGTATTTTATTGTTGTGGGTGGCACCTCCATCGCCGTCGGCGGGACCATGAAGTACCTCGGTCTCGTCCTCGACAGCCGGTGGAGGTTCAGCGGGCATTTCCGCGCGCTGGCGCCCAAACTAGTGTCGTGCGCGGGAATGCTCGCGCGCCTGCTTCCCAATTGTGGGGGAGCGGGAAGTGTCGGCCGCCGCCTATACGACGGAGTGGTTCGCTCTATGGCGCTCTACGGAGCGCCCATATGGGCGGCGGGGGCCCTCAGCGCCGAGAACGTGGCCCTGCTGCGACGCTCGCAGCGGGTCATGGCGCAGAGGGCTGCCAGGGCGTACCACACCGTCTCCTACGAGGCGGCGTGTCTTATTGCCGGGAGCCTCCCCTGGGACCTCGAGGCCGGGGTCCTGGCGGAGGTTTACCGAAGGAGGGCCCTGAGGCGGCAAACGCCGTCTGAGCCCCTCGCGGAAGAGATCGTTCGCTGGAGGAGCGAATGTCGCGACGATCTCTTCCGGCGATGGGCAGAAAGGCTGGAGAACCCCTCGGCGAGCAGACGGCTCGTCGAGGCGGTCCGGCCCGTATTGCGCCAATGGGTCGAGGCGAGGCACCGGACTCCCACGTACTGGCTCACGCAGCTTCTCACAGGCCACGGCTGTTTCAGCAAATACCTGTGGGAGCTCGTGGGAATCCTCCCGGAGCCCGTGTGCCACCATTGCGCGTCCGGCGCCGTGGACACGGCGGAACACACCCTGTCAGTGTGCACGGGTTGGGGCGCCCAACGCGCCAGACTCGTTGGCGCCATCGGGGGAGATCTATCGCTGCCGGCCGTCGTCGCAGCCATGGCCGGCAGCGAACAGTGTTGGGCCGCCGTCACCTCATACGCTAATGAGGTGATGGTGGCCAAGAGAGAGGCCCTGCGGGAGCGCGAACGCGCCGGTGGCACATTGCCCCCCCGCCGAGCCCCGGCCCGGGGCCGCCGCCGAGTTTAGTGGTGGCCCCGGCCGGGATACAGTTTCACGCGCGGCCTGTAAGGTCCGCGGCGGTGCTTACCGCGAATGCCAACGATCGCCCCTCTCCCGGTACTACTCTGCTCATCAGAGCTGACTGGTCGAGAGGGGTGGTCCTTCCCGGCGCTGGGTGCCGCTCCCCCGGACCTCCGTGTCGTCGGGGGACGCGCCGCGCCTTGAAGAGTGGCGAACGACCCCTCCCCAAGTGTTCCGGGACTGGGTCGTAGTGAAGAGGAGGAGACGGGAGGGCCAATTCTTTGCCCTCCCACCACGTCGGGCCCTGTTCAGCGGGCCCCACCCTCGCCGGGCCGCGGTAGTACTACTGTGTTGTTCCCGCGGTCCGGTTGGGTAGAGGAGGAACACCGTGGGGGTTTAGCGGGTAGTCCGGCCGAAAGGCCGGGAGTCCCGCACGAAGCCCGCCTTGCTGCTTGCAGCTTGGAGGGCGAAGTGCGTAAAAGCATTCCCCCATAGTCAAAAAAAAAAAAAAAAAAAAAACCTAACCTAACCTTCGAGGCGAGGCACCGGACTCCCACGTACTGGCTCACGCAGCTTCTCACAGGCCACGGCTGTTTTAGCAAATACCTGTGGGAGCTCGTGGGAATCCTCCCGGAGCCCGTGTGCCACCATTGCGCGTCCGGCGCCGTGGACACGGCGGAGCACACTATGTCAGTGTGCACGGGTTGGGGCGCCCAACGCGCCAGGCTCGTTGGCGCCATCGGGCGAGATTTATCGCTGCCGGCCGTCGTCGCAGCCATGGCCGGCAGCGAACAATGTTGGGCCGCCGTCACCTCATACGCTAACGAGGTGATGGTGGCCAAGAGAGAAGCCCTGCGGGAGCGCGAACGCGCCGGTGGCACATTGCCCCCCCGCCGGGCCCTGGCCCGGGGCCGCCGCCGAGTTTAATGGTGGCCCCGGCCGGGATACAGTTCCACGCGCGGCCTGTAAGGTCCGCGGCGGTGCTACGCAACCGCGAATGCCAACGACCGCCCCTCTCCCGGTACTACTCTGCTCATCAGAGCTGACTGGTCGAGAGGGGTGGTCCTTCCCGGCGCTGGGTGCCGCTCCCCCGAACCTCCGTGTTGTCGGGGGACGCGCCGCGCCTTGAAGAGTGGCGAACGACCCCTCCCCAAGTGTTCCGGGACTGGGTCGTACAGAAGAGGAGGAGACGGGAGGGCCCAATTCCTTTGCCCTCCCACCACGTCGGGCTCCGTTCAGGGCCCCACCCTTGCCGGGCCGCGGTAGTACTACTGTGTTGTTCCCGCGGTCCGGTTGGGTAGAGGAGGAACACCGTGGGGGTTTAGCGGGTAGTCCGGCCAATAGGCCGGGAGTCCCGCACGAAGCCCGCCTTGCTGCTTGCAGCTTGGAGGGCGAAGTGCGTAAAAGCATTCCCCCATAGTTAAAAAAAAAAAAAAAAAAAAACCTAACCTAACCTGGGGGAGGCCCGGGGGAGGCCCCATGTGAATTTGTGAGTATCTAGTACGTCCTCGTCGTCTCCCCTGGCTCTCCCAGTCCTGTGCACGGTAACGCAGTGCCAGGCTGGTGACCAAACCTAGATACTCCGGGGCAACAAGATACCTTATTTAAACATATCTTGTTTACTGCGGTCTTTTGCCAAATTAGTGTTCCCTACTCCCTGGCCGTCGAGGTGTCTCCGGTTGCAGGTTGAGCGGGGCCTAATTTCGCACAAGAACTTAAGGAAGTCATAATTTTATCGTTGGTTGCTTTTGTCTTTTTGATATCGATCATGAAGAACACAAGAAGCAGAACCAAAAAGAGCGTACGGAAAACGGACTCGGAAAACTCTTCCGGTGATGGGGTGAGGAGCCGGAGCCGGTCTTCCGGTAGCGATAGCTCCAGGGACCGGGCCTCGGCCCTGAAGATGCGGGTGCGTGCATCGCGCATCGATAAAGGAAAGCCGCTGCGGGTCGTAGAGACTGACGGCAGCGGCATATCAGTCGAGGAGAGCTCGAGGTCGAGCACCCCGACCGGCCGATTCTGGCAAAGGAAGCGGCCCTTGGACGGCGAAGAAGTGGCTTTAGCCAGAAGCATCACACCGTCCAAACGGGGACGAGGGCGCCCGCCTACGACAGGCGAGTACGTCGGCCTGGCGCGAGCCAAAGCCGACCTGAATGCTCAGCGCAAACGGGAAATGGAGCTGCTCGCTGAGCAGGAATTGGCGGCCGAGGTCGCCGAGAGGAAGGCGGCCCTGCGGGCCCGGTCTGCGGCGGTGTCGCCAACGGACTCTGCCCAGGAGGGGGCAGCAGCAGCCACGTGCGGGACCGAGGAGCTTGTGGGCACGGTCGATTCAGCATTAGAGCTGATCGGCTCGCTTGCCCGCAAGCAAACAAGAATGAAGTGCCAGCACGTGGCGGAGATAAGGAAGGCGGCTGCGACGGCGGCAGAGGCCGTGCACAAGCTCGCCGCGAAGAAGGAGTCGGAGGAGGTCGCCCATTTACGAGCGGAGATCCTCGCGCTCAGGGCCGAAATAGAGGCCCAGAGGCGAGTAGCGACCTCCATCCCCGTCCCCACAGCCGAGACGGCAATGACCAGGGAGGAAATCTTCTTCCTGATCGACGCCAGGTTGTCGGGGATCGAAGACCGGCTCCTTCCGGAGCCGCGGCTGCGCCCCTCGCTGGCGGCGGACGCGCGCAAGACGCCGGAGCGTAATTCCCGTGCTCCGGCAGTCGGCGCTCCCGCCTCCCCACCGGCGATGGTTTCCCCGGCGCGCAGCATCCCACCGGCGATGGTTTCCCCGGCGCGCAGCATCCCTGCGCCGAGGGCCTCACAGGAGACCCCTCCCTTCGCCCCCACCGCAACTTCTAATGCGGGGGCGAAGGGAAAGAAGAAGAGAGGGGGCAAGAGAAAGACCCTGGCGGCCCGCGAAGCCGAGGTGGCCCGCAAAGCGGCAACTCCTGCCGCGGCTCAAGCCGCCGTCCAACCCACCCGTCCATGGAATGTGGTGGCGCGGAGAGAGAGGGCGCCAAGGCCAGCTGCCCCGGCGCCTCAGGCGCCGGCTGCTCCAGCAGCCTCGCAAAACCAGCAGAGAGGGAGGCGCGGCCGTCGCCTGCGGGCCCCAAAATCAGCGGCGGTAGTGATTACGCTGCCGCAGGGCTCGACGGCGACCTACGCCGACGTGTTATCCAGGGCCGAGGGAGCTATTGACCTCGCGGCCCTGGGGATCAGCGGACTGCGCTTCCGCACGGCTCGCACTGGGGGCCGGGTGCTGGAGTTGGCCGGCGCCGAAAAAACCAAAAAGGCCGACGAACTCGCCTCTAAGCTGCGCGAGGTCGTTGGTGAGGTGGCCCGCGTATCCAGGCCAGAGCAGTGCGCAGAGATGCGCATCTCCGGTCTGAGCGACGCGGCCACCAGTGAATTGGTGGCCGCGCGAGTGGCTGAGGTGGGGGGCTGCCGCCCCGAATTGGTAAAGGTGGGCGTCATCAACCGCCCACCTGGCCGCCAGGGGACCGTGTGGGTCAAGTGCCCGGTCCTGGCGGCCAAAAAAATCACAGAGAGCGGTCGCCTTACTATCGGCTGGTCGGTGGCCCGGGCAGCGCTCCTCGATGCGCGGCCGCAGCGGTGCTACCGCTGCCTGCTGCCGGGACACCTAGGGGTGCAGTGCCGCTGCGAGATAGACCGCAGCGCGCTGTGCTTCCGGTGCGGCCAGCCGGGCCACGAGGCGGCTACCTGCGTCGCCGACCCCTCCTGCGCCATCTGTGCGTCGGAGGGCGTCGACGCCGGCCATCGCCTCGGGCACAAAAAATGCCCGGCGATGGCCAACGCCAAAAATGGAAGAAAAAGGACGGGCGGGGGCAATCCAGGTCCCCCCGCCGCGTCCGTAGCAGCACCCAGAGCTGCAGAGGAGGTGATGGACACCGCCAATAATTAGATGGCTCCTAGGTTTTCCATCCTGCAGGCGAACGTCAACCACTGTGCGGCCGCACAGGATCTGCTTCTCCAGACGGCTGCGCAGTGGCAAATCGACGTCGCCATAGTCGCCGAGCCGTACCGCGTCCAGGCCCGTGACGACTGGGTGGGCGACGACGATGGTTCGGTGGCTATCGTTGCCTGGCGGCGCGACGCTTCAAACCCCCCCTTCCGCAGGGTGCGGAGGGGGCGCGGGTGCGTCCTCGTGTCGCTGGGCGACGTGGCAGTGATCGGGGTGTACTTCTCCCCGAACAGGACCCTCGCCGACTTCGAGCGTCTGCTGGTTGAGGTCGGCGCTCTGGTCCAAGAGGTGCACCCTACCCCTGTGGTGGTCGCCGGAGACTTCAACGCGAAATCCCGTTCGTGGGGATCTCCGGCGACTGACGCCAGGGGCGAGACCCTGGAGGAATGGGCGGTGTCGACGGGACTAGTCCTCCTGAATCAGGGGACGGTCCTTACGTGCGTCCGACATCAGGGCGGGTCGATCGTCGACCTCTCGTTCGCGAGTCCCGCCCTGGCCCGCCGCGTTAGGCGGTGGCGGGTTGAGGAGGGGGTGGAGACGCTGTCGGACCACAGATACATAAGGTTCGACCTAGTCCCATCCCCTTCGGATGTCACAGCGATCGCTATAGACCGTCCCCTGCCGGAGGAGGGTCCGCGGTGGCGGTTGGCCACGCTGGACCCGGAGCTGGCCACGGAGGCGGCCATCGTGGAGCGATGGGCCGCCGCAAATGCCAGTAGCGGCCTGGACGTGGACGCGAGATGCGAAAGGCTCTCTGGAGCACTATCTCGCGTCTGCGACGCGGCGATGCGCAGGGCGGGTCCCTCACAACCGCGCAGGCAGGTGTATTGGTGGAGGCCCCACCTCACGGGGCTTCGGGCCGAATGTGTCGTGGCACGCCGCCGGTACACCAGAAGCCGTAGAAGAAGCGCCAGGGACCTCGCCAACGAGGAAGCTTTGCTCGCCGCGTACCGAGCCGCTCGCGCGGCCCTGACCTCCGCCATAAAGGCTGCCAAGGCGGAGGCTTGGCAGGAGTGGCTCGACAGCATCGATAGGGATCCGTGGGGGCGCCCCTACAAAGTCGTGACGCGAAAGCTCCGACCCGCGGCGCCCCCACTGACGAGGACCCTCGAGCCCCTCCTGCTGGAGCGCGTGGTCAGCTCCCTATTCCCGAGCCGAGGAGGAGAGGAATGGGCGCCGCCCAGAATGGCGGCACCGACTCCCGAGGAAGGGCCGGCCGCGGGCGAGGTCGTTCCGCCCGTGTCCGAGGACGAGTTGGGGGCTGCGGTTCAGAAGCTCAAAGCGAAGAACCGCGCCCCGGGTCCGGATGGCGTTCCTGGGCGGATCCTCGCCCGCGTAATGCCGGTCCTCGGGGAGGAGACACTGTCCCTCATGTCCGAGGTAATGACGTCCGGCACGATCCCACGGCGGTGGAAGACGGGGAAGCTCGTACTGCTTCCGAAGCACGGGCGGCCCCCCGACTCGCCGTCGGCCTACCGCCCCATCGTTCTGCTCGATGAGGCGTGCAAGCTCTTCGAGCGCGTGCTCGCTGCGCGCCTCGTCGGGCACCTGGAGGCGGTGGGCCCGAACATCAGCGACGGCCAATTCGGTTTTCGCCGTGGGAGGTCCACGTTGGACGCCATCTCGCGGCTACGGGACAGCGTCGAGAGTGCTGTCTCCCGGGGGGAGGTGTTGCTGGCGGTGTCGCTCGACGTTGCGAACGCCTTCAACACCATCCCCTGGGAAACAATTCAAGAGGCCCTGAGGTACCACAACGTCCCGTGGTACCTCAGACGCGTCCTTGCGGACTACTTCGCCGACCGGGCCATCACATACCCGGTCCGAGAGCGAGTGGTCCGCAGGGCGATGGCATGCGGTGTTCCACAGGGGTCGGTCCTGGGCCCCCTCCTGTGGAACATAGGGTTCGACTGGGCCCTGCGTGGCGCCAATCTTCGGGGGGTCGGCGTCATCTGTTACGCCGACGATACCCTGGTGACCGCGCGGGGCGAGTCGTTTAGGGACGCGGGCGTTCTCGCCACTGCGGGCACGGCCCACGTAGCCAGCCGTATCAGGGCCCTCGGGTTGCAGGTGGCCCTAGAGAAGTCCGAGGCCATTTTCCTCCATGGTCCTCGGACGAAGCCCCCCCCGGGGTATTTTATTGTTGTGGGTGGCACCTCCATCGCCGTCGGCGGGACCATGAAGTACCTCGGTCTCGTCCTCGACAGCCGGTGGAGGTTCAGCGGGCATTTCCGCGCGCTGGCGCCCAAACTAGTGTCGTGCGCGGGAATGCTCGCGCGCCTGCTTCCCAATTGTGGGGGAGCGGGAAGTGTCGGCCGCCGCCTATACGACGGAGTGGTTCGCTCTATGGCGCTCTACGGAGCGCCCATATGGGCGGCGGGGGCCCTCAGCGCCGAGAACGTGGCCCTGCTGCGACGCTCGCAGCGGGTCATGGCGCAGAGGGCTGCCAGGGCGTACCACACCGTCTCCTACGAGGCGGCGTGTCTTATTGCCGGGAGCCTCCCCTGGGACCTCGAGGCCGGGGTCCTGGCGGAGGTTTACCGAAGGAGGGCCCTGAGGCGGCAAACGCCGTCTGAGCCCCTCGCGGAAGAGATCGTTCGCTGGAGGAGCGAATGTCGCGACGATCTCTTCCGGCGATGGGCAGAAAGGCTGGAGAACCCCTCGGCGAGCAGACGGCTCGTCGAGGCGGTCCGGCCCGTATTGCGCCAATGGGTCGAGGCAAGGCACCGGACTCCCACGTACTGGCTCACGCAGCTTCTCACAGGCCACGGCTGTTTCAGCAAATACCTGTGGGAGCTCGTGGGAATCCTCCCGGAGCCCGTGTGCCACCATTGCGCGTCCGGTGCCGTGGACACGGCGGAACACACCCTGTCAGTGTGCACGGGTTGGGGCGCCCAACGCGCCAGACTCGTTGGCGCCATCGGGGGAGATCTATCGCTGCCGGCCGTCGTCGCAGCCATGGCCGGCAGCGAACAGTGTTGGGCCGCCGTCACCTCATACGCTAATGAGGTGATGGTGGCCAAGAGAGAGGCCCTGCGGGAGCGCGAACGCGCCGGTGGCACATTGCCCCCCCGCCGAGCCCCGGCCCGGGGCCGCCGCCGAGTTTAGTGGTGGCCCCGGCCGGGATACAGTTTCACGCGAGGCCTGTAAGGTCCGCGGCGGTGCTTACCGCGAATGCCAACGATCGCCCCTCTCCCGGTACTACTCTGCTCATCAGAGCTGACTGGTCGAGAGGGGTGGTCCTTCCCGGCGCTGGGTGCCGCTCCCCCGGACCTCCGTGTCGTCGGGGGACGCGCCGCGCCTTGAAGAGTGGCGAATGACCCCTCCCCAAGTGTTCCGGGACTGGGTCGTAGTGAAGAGGAGGAGACGGGAGGGCCAATTCTTTGCCCTCCCACCACGTCGGGCCCTGTTCAGCGGGCCCCACCCTCGCCGGGCCGCGGTAGTACTACTGTGTTGTTCCCGCGGTCCGGTTGGGTAGAGGAGGAACACCGTGGGGGTTTAGCGGGTAGTCCGGCCGAAAGGCCGGGAGTCCCGCACGAAGCCCGCCTTGCTGCTTGCAGCTTGGAGGGCGAAGTGCGTAAAAGCATTCCCCCATAGTCAAAAAAAAAAAAAAAAAAAAAAAAAAAAAAAACCTGGGGGAGGCCCCATGTGAATTTGTGAGTATCTAGTACGTCCTCGTCGTCTCCCCTGGCTCTCCCAGTCCTGTGCACGGTAACGCAGTGCCAGGCTGGTGACCAAACCTAGATACTCCGGGGCAACAAGATACCTTATTTAAATATATCTTGTTTTCTGCGGTCTTTTGCCAAATTAGTGTTCCCTACTCCCTGGCCGTCGAGGTGTCTCCGGTTGCAGGTTGAGCGGGGCCTAATTTCGCACAAGAACTACAGGTAGTGGAATCATTTTATTGTTGGTAATTGTCTTCTTGATAACCTAAGTTATCATGAGGAACACAAGAAGCAGAAAGCAGAACAGCGACAATGGCGATCGGAAAACGGACTCGGAAAACTCTTCCGGTGATGGGGTGAGGAGCCGGAGCCGGTCTTCCGGTAGCGATAGCTCCAGGGACCGGGCCTCGGCCCTGAAGAGGCGGGTGCGTGTCTCGAGAATAGACAAAGGGAAGCCGCTGCGCGTCGTAGAGACTGACGGCAGCGGCATATCAGTCGAGGAGAGCTCGAGGTCGAGCACCCCGACCGGCCGTTTCTGGCAAAGGAAGCGGCCCCTGGACGGCGAAGAAGTGGCTTTAGCCCGGAGCATCACACCGTCCAAACGGGGGCGAGGGCGCCCGCCTACGACAGGCCAGTACGTCGGCCTGGCGCGAGCCAAGGCCGACTTGAACGCTCAGCGCGAACGCGAAATGGAGCTGCTCGCTGAGCAGGAATTGGCGGCCGAGGTCGCCGAGAGGAAGGCAGCCCTGCGGGCCCGGTCTGCGGCGGTGTCGCCAACGGACCCTGCCCAGGAGGGGGCAGCAGCAGCCACGTGCGGGACCGAGGAGCTTGTGGGCACGGTCGATTCAGCGTTAGAGCTGATCGGCTCGCTTGCCCGCAAGCAAACAAGAATGAAGTGCCAGCACGTGGCGGAGATAAGGAAAGCGGCTGCGACGGCGGCAGAGGCCGTGCACAAGCTCGCCGCGAAGAAGGAGTCGGAGGAGGTCGCCCATTTACGAGCGGAGATCCTCGCGCTCAGGGCCGAAATAGAGGCCCAGAGGCGAGTGGCGACCTCCGTCCCCGTCCCCACAGCCGAGACGGCGATGACCAGGGAGGAAATCTTCTTCCTGATCGACGCCAGGTTGTCGGGGATCGAAGACCGGCTCCTTCCGGAGCCACGGCTGCGCCCCTCGCTGGCGGCGGACGCGCGCAAGACGCCGGAGCGTAATTCCCGTGCTCCGGCAGTCGGCGCTCCCGCCTCCCCACCGGCGATGGTTTCCCCGGCACGCAGCATCCCACCGGCGATGGTTTCCCCGGCGCGCAGCATCCCCGCGCCGAGGGCCTCACAGGAGACCCCTCCCTCCGCCCCCGCCGCAACTTCTGATGCGGGGGCGAAGGGAAAGAAGAAGAGAGGGGGCAAGAGAAAGACCCTGGCGGCCCGCGAGGCCGAGGTGGCCCGCAAAGCGGCAACTCCTGCCATGGCTCAACCCGCCGCCCAACCCACCCGTCCATGGAATGTGGTGGCGCGGAGAGAGAGGGTGCCAAGGCCAGCTGCCCCGGCGCCTCAGGCGCCGGCTGCTCCAGCAGCCTCGCAAAAGCAGCAGAGAGGGAGGCGCGGCCGTCGCCTGCGGGCCCCAAAATCAGCGGCGG
The DNA here is from genome assembly GCA_947369235.1 of Udea olivalis. Taxonomy (NCBI): domain Eukaryota; kingdom Metazoa; phylum Arthropoda; class Insecta; order Lepidoptera; family Crambidae; genus Udea; species Udea olivalis. The sequence continues at coordinate 16,793,978 of OX376362.1, read as the reverse complement.
TAGTGATTACGCTGCCGCAGGGCTCTACGGCGACTTACGGCGACGTGTTGTCCAGGGCCGAGGGAGCTATTGACCTCGCGGCCCTGGGGATCAGCGGACTGCGCTTCCGCACGGCCCGTACTGGGGGCCGGGTGCTGGAGTTAGCCGGTGCCGACAAAACCAAGAAGGCCGACGAACTCGCCTCCAAGCTGCGCGAGGTCGTTGGTGAGGTGGCCCGCGTGTCTAGGCCGGAGCAGTGCGCAGAGATGCGCATCTCCGGTCTGAGTGACGCGGCCACCAGTGAATTGGTGGCCGCGCGAGTGGCTGAGGTGGGGGGCTGTCGCCCCGAATCTGTAAAGGTGGGCATCATCAACCGCCCATCTGGCCGCCAGGGGACCGTGTGGGTCAAGTGCCCGGTCCTGGCGGCCAAAAAGATCACGGAGAGTGGCCGCCTCACCATCGGCTGGTCGGTGGCCCGGGCCGCACTCCTCGATGCGCGGCCGCAGCGGTGCTACCGCTGCCTGGTGCCGGGACACCTGGGGGTGCAGTGCCGCTGCGAGATAGACCGCAGCGCGCTGTGCTTCCGGTGCGGCCAGCCGGGCCACAAGGCGGCCACCTGCGTCGCCGACCCCTCCTGCGCCATCTGTGCGTCAGAGGGCGTCGACGCCGGCCATCGCCTCGGGCACAAAAAATGCCCGGCGATGGCCAACGCCAAAAACGGAAGGGAAAGGACGGGCGGGGGCAATCCTGGTCCCCCCGCCGCGTCCGTAGCAGCACCTAGTGCTGCAGAGGAGGCAATGGACACCGCCAATAATTAAATGGCTAAAAGGGTCTCCATCCTGCAGGCGAACGTCAACCACTGTGCGGCCGCACAGGATCTGCTTCTCCAGACGGCTGCGCAGTGGCAAATCGACGTCGCCATAGTCGCCGAGCCGTACCGCGTCCAGGCCCGTGACGACTGGGTGGGCGCCGACGATGGTTCGGTGGCTATCGTTGCCTGGCGGCGCGACGCTTCAAACCCCCCCTTCCGCAGGGTGCGGAGGGGGCGCGGGTGCGTCCTCGTGTCGCTGGGCGACGTGGCAGTGATCGGGGTGTACTTCTCCCCGAACAGGACCCTCGCCGACTTCGAGCGTCTGCTGGTTGAGGTCGGCGCTCTGGTCCAAGAGGTGCACCCCACCCCTGTGGTGGTCGCCGGAGACTTCAACGCCAAATCCCGTTCGTGGGGATCTCCGGCGACCGACGCCAGGGGCGAGACCCTGGAAGAATGGGCGGTGTCGACGGGACTAGTCCTCCTGAATCAGGGGACGGTCCAAACGTGCGTAAGACACCAGGGCGGGTCGATCGTCGACCTCTCGTTCGCGAGTCCCGCCCTGGCCCGCCGCGTTAGGCGGTGGCGGGTAGAGGAGGGGGTGGAGACGCTGTCGGACCACAGGTACATAAGGTTCGACCTAGTCCCATCCCCTTCGGACGTCATACCGGTCGCGCTGGACCGTCCCCTGCCGGAGGAGGGTCCGCGGTGGCGGTTGGCCACGCTGGACCCGGAGCTGGCCACGGAGGCGGCCATCGTGGAACGATGGGCCGCCGCAAATGCCGGTAGCGGCCTGGACGTGGACGCGAGATGCGAAAGGCTCTCTGGAGCATTATCTCGCGTCTGCGACGCGGCGATGCGCAGAACGGGTCCCTCACAACCGCGCAGGCAGGTGTATTGGTGGAGGCCCCACCTCACGGGGCTTCGGGCCGAATGTGTCATGGCCCGCCGCCGGTACACCAGAAGCCGTAGGAGAAGCGCCAGGAACCTCGCCAACGAGGAAGTTTTGCTCGCCGCGTACCGAGCCGCTCGCGCGGCCCTGACCTCCGCCATAAAGGCTGCCAAGGCGGAGGCTTGGCAGGAGTGGCTCGACAGCATTGATAGGGATCCGTGGGGGCGCCCCTACAAAGTCGTGACGCGAAAGCTCCGACCCGCGGCGCCCCCACTGACGAGGACCCTCGACCCCCTCCTGCTGGAGCGCGTGGTCAGCTCCCTATTCCCGAGCCGAGGAGGAGAGGAATGGGCGCCGCCCAGAATGGCGGCACCGACTCCCGAGGAAGGGCCGGCCGCGGGCGAGGTCGTTCCGCTCGTGTCCGAGGACGAGTTGGGGGCTGCGGTTCAGAAGCTCAAAGCGAAGAACCGCGCCCCGGGTCCGGACGGCGTTCCTGGGCGGATTCTCGCCCGCGTAATGCCGGTTCTCGAGGAGGAGACGCTGTCCCTCATGTCCGAAATAATGGTGTCCGGCACGATCCCGCGGCGGTGGAAGACGGGGAAGCTCGTACTGCTTCCGAAGCACGGGCGGCCCCCCGACTCGCCATCGGCCTACCGCCCAATCGTTCTGCTCGATGAGGCGTGCAAGCTCTTCGAGCGCGTGCTCGCCGCGCGCCTCGTCGGGCACCTGGAGGCGGTGGGCCCGAACATCAGTGACGGCCAATTCGGGTTTCGCCGTGGGAGGTCCACGTTGGACGCCATCTCGCGGCTGCGGGACAGCGTCGAAAGTGCTGTCTCCCGGGGGGAGGTGTTGCTGGCGGTGTCGCTCGACGTTGCGAACGCCTTCAACACCATCCCCTGGGAAACAATTGGAGAGGCCCTGAGGTACCACAACGTCCCGTGGTACCTCAGGCGCGTCCTTGCGGACTACTTCGCCGACCGGGCCATCACGTACCCGGTCCGAGAGCGAGTGGTCCGCAGGGCGATGGCATGCGGTGTTCCACAGGGGTCTGTCTTGGGCCCCCTCCTGTGGAACATCGGATTCGACTGGGCCCTGCGCGGCGCCAATCTTCGGGGGGTCGGCGTCATCTGTTACGCCGACGACACCTTGGTGACCGCGCGGGGCGAATCGTTCAGGGACGCAGGCGTGCTCGCCACTGCGGGCACGGCCCACGTCGCTAGCCGCATCAGGGCCCTCGGGCTGCAGGTGGCCCTTGAGAAGTCAGAGGCCATCTTCTTCCATGGGCCTCGGAAGAAACCCCCCCCGGGGTATTCGATTGTTGTGGGTGGCACCTCCATCGCCGTCGGCGGGACCATGAAATACCTTGGTCTCGCCCTCGACAGCCGGTGGAGGTTCAGCGGGCATTTCCGCGCGCTGGCGCCTAAATTGGTCTCGTACGCGGGAATGCTCGCGCGCCTGCTTCCCAATTGTGGCGGGGCGGGAAGTGTCGGCCGCCGCCTATACGACGGAGTGGTTCGCTCTATGGCGCTCTACGGAGCGCCCATATGGGCGGCGGGGGCCCTCAGCGCAGAGAACGTGGCCCTGCTGCGACGCTCGCAGCGGGTCATGGCGCAGAGGGCTGCCAGGGCGTACCACACCGTCTCCTACGAGGCGGCGTGCCTTATTGCCGGGAGCCTCCCCTGGGACCTCGAGGCCGGGGTCCTGGCGGAGGTTTACCGAAGGAGGGCCTTGTTGCGGCAAACGCCGTCTGAGCCCCTCGCGGAAGAGATCGTTCGCTGGAGGAGCGAATGTCGCGACGATCTCTTCCTGCGCTGGGCAGAAAGGCTGGAGAACCCCTCGGCGAGCAGACGGCTCGTCGAGGCGGTCCGGCCCGTATTGCGCCAATGGGTCGAGGCGAGGCACCGGGCTCCCACGTACTGGCTTACCCAGCTTCTCACAGGCCACGGCTGTTTCAGCAAATACCTGTGGGAGCTGGTGGGAATCCTCCCGGAGCCCGTGTGCCATCACTGCGCGTCCGGCGCCGTGGACACGGCGGAGCACACTCTGGCAGTGTGCACAAGCTGGGACGCCCAACGCGCCAGACTCGTTGGCGCCATCGGGCGAGATCTATCGCTGCCGGCCGTCGTCGCAGCCATGGCCGACAGCGAACAATGTTGGGCCGCCGTCACCTCATACGCTGACGAGGTGATGGTGGCCAAGAGAGAGGCCCTGCGGGAGCGCGAACGCGCAGGTGGCACATTGCCCCCCCACAGAGCCCCGGCCCGGGGTCGTCGCCGAGTTTAATGGCGGCCCCGGCCGGGATACAGTTCCACGCGCGGCCTGTAAGGTCCGCGGCGGTGCTAAGCAACCGCAAATGCCAACGATCGCCCCTCTCCCGGTACTACTCTGCTCATCAGAGCTGACTGGTCGAGAGGGGTGGTCCTTCCCGGCGCTGGGTGCCGCTCCCCCAGACCTTCGTGTCGTCGGGGGACGCGCCGCGCCTTGAAGAGTGGCGAACGACCCCTCCCCAAGTGTTCCGGGACTGGGTCGTACGGAAGAGGAGGAGACGGGAGGGCCCAATTCTTTGCCCTCCCACCACGTCGGGCCCCGTTCAGGGCCCCACCCTTGCCGGGCCGCGGTAGTACTACTGTGTTGTTCCCGCGGTCCGGTTGGGTAGAGGAGGAACACCGTGGGGGTTTAGCGGGTAGTCCGGCCAATAGGCCGGGAGTCCCGCACGAAGCCCGCCTTGCTGCTTGCAGCTTGGAGGGCGAAGTGCGTAAAAGCATTCCCCCATAGTTAAAAAAAAAAAAAAAAAAAAAAAAAAAAAAAAAACCTAACCTAACCTAACCTAACCTGACCTCCGCCATAAAGGCTGCCAAGGCGGAGGCTTGGCAGGAGTGGCTCGACAGCATCGATAGGGATCCGTGGGGGCGCCCCTACAAAGTCGTGACGCGAAAGCTCCGACCCGCGGCGCCCCCACTGACGAGGACCCTCGAGCCCCTCCTGCTGGAGCGCGTGGTCAGCTCCCTATTCCCGAGCCGAGGAGGAGAGGAATGGGCGCCGCCCAGAATGGCGGCACCGACTCCCGAGGAAGGGCCGGCCGCGGGCGAGGTCGTTCCGCCCGTGTCCGAGGACGAGTTGGGGGCTGCGGTTCAGAAGCTCAAAGCGAAGAACCGCGCCCCGGGTCCGGATGGCGTTCCTGGGCGGATCCTCGCCCGCGTAATGCCGGTCCTCGGGGAGGAGACACTGTCCCTCATGTCCGAGGTAATGACGTCCGGCACGATCCCACGGCGGTGGAAGACGGGGAAGCTCGTACTGCTTCCGAAGCACGGGCGGCCCCCCGACTCGCCGTCGGCCTACCGCCCCATCGTTCTGCTCGATGAGGCGTGCAAGCTCTTCGAGCGCGTGCTCGCCGCGCGCCTCGTCGGGCACCTGGAGGCGGTGGGCCCGAACATCAGCGACGGCCAATTCGGGTTTCGCCGTGGGAGGTCCACGTTGGACGCCATCTCGCGGCTACGGGACAGCGTCGAGAGTGCTGTCTCCCGGGGGGAGGTGTTGCTGGCGGTGTCGCTCGACGTTGCGAACGCCTTCAACACCATCCCCTGGGAAACAATTGAAGAGGCCCTGAGGTACCACAACGTCCCGTGGTACCTCAGACGCGTCCTTGCGGACTACTTCGCCGACCGGGCCATCACATACCCGGTCCGAGAGCGAGTGGTCCGCAGGGCGATGGCATGCGGTGTTCCACAGGGGTCGGTCCTGGGCCCCCTCCTGTGGAACATAGGGTTCGACTGGGCCCTGCGTGGCGCCAATCTTCGGGGGGTCGGCGTCATCTGTTACGCCGACGATACCCTGGTGACCGCGCGGGGCGAATCGTTTAGGGACGCGGGCGTTCTCGCCACTGCGGGCACGGCCCACGTAGCCAGCCGTATCAGGGCCCTCGGGTTGCAGGTGGCCCTAGAGAAGTCCGAGGCCATTTTCCTCCATGGTCCTCGGACGAAGCCCCCCCCGGGGTATTTTATTGTTGTGGGTGGCACCTCCATCGCCGTCGGCGGGACCATGAAGTACCTCGGTCTCGTCCTCGACAGCCGGTGGAGGTTCAGCGGGCATTTCCGCGCGCTGGCGCCCAAACTAGTGTCGTGCGCGGGAATGCTCGCGCGCCTGCTTCCCAATTGTGGGGGAGCGGGAAGTGTCGGCCGCCGCCTATACGACGGAGTGGTTCGCTCTATGGCGCTCTACGGAGCGCCCATATGGGCGGCGGGGGCCCTCAGCGCCGAGAACGTGGCCCTGCTGCGACGCTCGCAGCGGGTCATGGCGCAGAGGGCTGCCAGGGCGTACCACACCGTCTCCTACGAGGCGGCGTGTCTTATTGCCGGGAGCCTCCCCTGGGACCTCGAGGCCGGGGTCCTGGCGGAGGTTTACCGAAGGAGGGCCCTGAGGCGGCAAACGCCGTCTGAGCCCCTCGCGGAAGAGATCGTTCGCTGGAGGAGCGAATGTCGCGACGATCTCTTCCGGCGATGGGCAGAAAGGCTGGAGAACCCCTCGGCGAGCAGACGGCTCGTCGAGGCGGTCCGGCCCGTATTGCGCCAATGGGTCGAGGCGAGGCACCGGACTCCCACGTACTGGCTCACGCAGCTTCTCACAGGCCACGGCTGTTTCAGCAAATACCTGTGGGAGCTCGTGGGAATCCTCCCGGAGCCCGTGTGCCACCATTGCGCGTCCGGCGCCGTGGACACGGCGGAACACACCCTGTCAGTGTGCACGGGTTGGGGCGCCCAACGCGCCAGACTCGTAAAGATAAGAACATGAGCCACCTGTGGCCAAGAGAGAGGCCCTGCGGGAGCGCGAACGCGCCGGTGGCACATTGCCCCCCCGCCGAGCCCCGGCCCGGGGCCGCCGCCGAGTTTAGTGGTGGCCCCGGCCGGGATACAGTTTCACGCGAGGCCTGTAAGGTCCGCGGCGGTGCTTACCGCGAATGCCAACGATCGCCCCTCTCCCGGTACTACTCTGCTCATCAGAGCTGACTGGTCGAGAGGGGTGGTCCTTCCCGGCGCTGGGTGCCGCTCCCCCGGACCTCCGTGTCGTCGGGGGACGCGCCGCGCCTTGAAGAGTGGCGAACGACCCCTCCCCAAGTGTTCCGGGACTGGGTCGTAGTGAAGAGGAGGAGACGGGAGGGCCAATTCTTTGCCCTCCCACCACGTCGGGCCCTGTTCAGCGGGCCCCACCCTCGCCGGGCCGCGGTAGTACTACTGTGTTGTTCCCGCGGTCCGGTTGGGTAGAGGAGGAACACCGTGGGGGTTTAGCGGGTAGTCCGGCCGAAAGGCCGGGAGTCCCGCACGAAGCCCGCCTTGCTGCTTGCAGCTTGGAGGGCGAAGTGCGTAAAAGCATTCCCCCATAGTTAAAAAAAAAAAAAAAAAAAAAAAAAAAAAAAAAAAAAACCTAACCTAACCTAACCTAACCTAACCTAACCTAACCTAACCTAACCTAACCATCTTAAAAACTGAACTTTTAGCTGAAATTCAGTCGTTCTTGCGCTTCTATAAGTTTCTAATCAGTAGTTTCAGCATTGTTACAGCGAAAGAAGCGAACTAAAATCGTATTTACTCCATTTTTTGGCCTTTTTACACTTTTTCATATTTCTTACATAGACACTCCATACTGTTCCATACTAAAATTTAAATTTTTCAAATTTTTCTTCGAATCTCAATATTTTTTGATTCAATATCATTCGCTGGGACCGTGTAAGCACATCGCCGTTGTTTTTGGCGCGCTGCTGCCCATATTGAATTAATTATAGATTTTCGAAACATCAAATTTTCATATAGAAATTAGAAAAAATTCAAAATCTTCCAAATTTGACCCATTTTGCAAATTGTTTTGATTCAGTATAACTCGCTCGGACTAAACAGACACGCCGCCGCTGTTTTCAGCGCGCTCCGATAAATACTGAATTAATTATTAAATTTAAACACATAGAAATATCATCTAAATACAGTTTTTCAGCTTTTTTCCAAATTTTTTCTATAGAACACCCCGTCGCTCTCTTCGGCAATCTTGTGCGCGCCGACGAGACCTACCCGTAGACACCCACTTTTCTACCCTCTGACGTCATCGGGGCGAAAAATCGCCCGCCCGCCCTCCCTTATCTCACTTACCACTAAGACTTTTTGGGTCGACGAGAGCTTTTTATTTTCGAAATATTTTATTTTTGAATTTATCCGTTTCTTGGGCTCACAGGAAATTTTACCGGTTTTTATAACAACAGCTTTCAGTTCAGTTTTTATTTTCGGACTTTTAAAAACCCTTGTTACTAAAAACTTAAACTCTAAGCATCAAATTTACGTAACATAAATTAACTTAAAAATTCATTAAAAATTCGTAGTCAAAATTTCATAAACTTTTATTCAACTCAAAATTACTTCACCCCGACCCCCCTCTGCCCTTATTTTCAACCCTTGACATTTTAACCCCCTACCCCCCCGAAATTTCCAAAACATCTTAAAATAATCAATTGCTCACAAAACAAACTACTTAAAAATCCTTTATAAAATATAGCACCACTAATTGTCATATAATACCCTATTGATTGCCACTAATTCTAAAAATATCCTATCAAAACTCATAAAAACCTGTATAATCCCTTAAAATCCCAATTGTTTCTTAAAAAACCTACTTCTGTGCACTATTAAAGGCAAAATGGCGGCCGCAAAAGAGCGAAGTCCATCACCGATCCAGATACGCCTTCGGCAGGAAAAGTGTGTTGACGTCCCGTCGCTCATTGAGGTCGTCCTGCACTTAAGCGGACAGATCAAGAAGGCCATAAAGGCCGGCAAATCTGTAACAAAAAGCCATAAGGAATTAATCACCGACGCTGCGACCGAAATTGACCAATGCATGGACCTGTTACCGACACTATACCATCCCGACCAATTTAATGAAGGGTGTATAAGGCAGTTGAATTTCAAGCTGGACAATAGCGTAGACGCAATGTTCAGCATCCAAAACGAGACGGCGATGGAGGTCCGACGAGAGGTCTCACAAAAAGTTGATGACCTGATTAAGCAGAATGAGCGCCTCGAGGACCTCGTACGCCTCTCGAGCAACATGCTGGCTGCCGCCCTTAAGGAACCCCCTATGGCGCACTCATCCATGACAGAACCCCAAATTGTTCCCCATCTTGAACCCCCAAAAGCACCTTCGTACGCCAGTGTCACGGCCAAACCCCTCCCACCAACTCCCGAAACGAACCCCGCCATAATTGTAAGTGCCTTCGACTGCACCCTCAAACCCCCGGATGTGGTATCCCTTTGGAAAAAGGAGATATCCTTCCGGAAACACAAGTATGCGCCAGTTAAAATTCTGCCGATTCCTAACGCCAAGCTGAGGGTCGAATTCGAGCGCAAGGAGCAGTGCGAAGAAACCATAGCCCGTCACAACGAAAGTCCTAATTTCGCCGCCGAACGTGCGAAGCGACGACCACCGCTCCTAATCCTCAAGGGAATCTCCAAGGACGTCACCCGTGAGGAATTAGCGGAGGTCCTCGTGACCCAAAATGACGTTGAGCTGACCCGTATCTGCTTCTTGACCTCGAACAGAAACCCGGTACTGTACAACGCGGTTGTAGAGGTGACCCCCGAGATGCGTAAAACCATCCTCGCTCTCGGGAAGCTCAACGTGGACCACAGTAGGGTCCACGTTGAAGACTTCAGCCGCTTTGTGCAGTGCCATCAGTGCCTCCAATTCGGCCACACGAAGGCCAAATGCAAAACGGACAAAAAGCCCTGTGCCCATTGCGCGAGTGTGGGACACCAGTTGTCAGAGTGTCCAAACAAAGACGACAAATCCAAGCTCAAGTGCTATAATTGTTCCGCACACCACCTCCGCATGGGCACCAAAGGAGAAGTCTCCCATAATGCATCCAACGCCCGAGAGTGCCCCCGAATTAAGTCCATGATTCTCCGGCTCCAGAACCAAACAGACTACGGAAACTAATACTTCTCATAATGAGAAGTAAAACAGTCTCCGAAAATACTCCTACTAAGTACATATTCCAAAAACCGTACATACTTATAGTCAATTCTTTTTAATAATTTAAAACTTAAAGTAGCTTTCTAAAAATAATCAAAATTCAAACTCAAAGTGTTTTAACTAATGTAATTTTATAAACTACAGACTATCATTTTCAAATAATGAAATTCAACTCAAAGTTTTCTATTCTTACCAATGTGACTTTCATCAGATATACTATTCCCTCAATTTACACCAAAAGTACCCTATACTATTCTTAAAAAACTCCCTTTTCTCCCAAACCATTTTAAAAAACCTCAGAAACCCTATCATCTACCACCACTGAAAAATGTAATTAAAGTCCACAACACAACATTTTGGCTTATCAATAAAATATTTCTAAATTTTCCGCTTCCAAATTGTTCCTAAAAATAAATCTACAGTAAATCTCAAACATATGTTTTTAAACCCAACAATATCAAAAACTTCAAGAGCAATCACTCTCTCCAAAATCTTATAGGATTTTTAGTCTCCTTCTTTTCAACTCAACTTCTCTGACTACAACTAGTAGCCCAAACACCCAGCTATTACAAAAGCTTTAAAAGTGGACTTTCAAGTCCACCTCAAAATTTGGCAGTGAACTTAAATAGTTTCAAAATTCTCCGTCTCCCAATTGTTCCCAAAAATAAATAAAGTGCAAATTTAATACTTAAATATGTTAAACCCAAAATGTTACAGGATATTCTTTCTCCTCAAACCTCTGACTACAACCAGTAGCCCAAACACCCAGCTACTACAAAACTTTCAAAAGTGGATCCTCAATCCACCTCAAAACTTTGGCAGTAAATTGAAATAGATTCAAAATTCCCGGTCCCAAATGTCCCCGAAACTAATCTCCATAATATTCCCCGAAAAATTTCCCAAATCCAAAACCTTAACCCCAAAAACCCCCCTGTCGTTTTGTCTCTGGTCTCCCATGCCAGAGAAATCGCCGATTTTGTTTTATCTCGGGTCACCCATGCCTGAGAAATACCATCTGCCTTTAATAACCCACGTTACGGAAAATGTTTGCATATGAAAAAGCCTTAAGCCTCAATTCAATTATTAAAAAAAAAAAAAAAAAAAAAAAAAAAAAAAACCTAACCTAACCTAACCTAACCTAACCTAACCTAACCTAACCTTTTTTTTTTTTTTTTTTGTTCTCCGGGTGTGAAATGCATTACGCACTATCCCACTGCCTGGGTCGGGCAGTGGGGGAGTGTGGGACTCTCCGCCGGTGAAGCCGACGGCATACCCACTAAAACACACCCGGGTATACCCTCACCGCTTTGGAATAGGGCGACATGGAGCCTTGCGGATTACCACGTCACCCCAGCGGTCGGCCTGGCCTATGCGCCGGGCCTCCTCACGCTGCGGGGGCGTCCCGGTATACTGGGGACGCCCCCAGACGGGAGCACCATGGAATAGGGTGTAAGCCCCCCGGCTTACACCCCGGTGCTACTTTTAGGGAGCAGGAGGAAGACGGGCGAACCGCCGTCTTCGTGCCCCCTGCCGTCTGCGTCGGAGAGGGGCCGCCAGAGGATCATCCTCTCGGGCCCTCTCCGCGGTCTCCTTCTGCGTCATCACCTCCTCGCAGAAGGAGACCATAGCCAGCCATGCCTCCTCACTCCCGAGCATGGCCCGTACTAGGGCCGGGAGTGAGAGGTCTTGCCCTACAATGGCCGCAAGGTTGCGGCGCTGATCCGCCCAAGCCACGCACGCCTCCAGCGTGTGCTGGGCGGTGTCCTCTTCAGCGCCACACTCGTGGCACGTCGGGTCAGGCTCTCTCCGGGCCACTTTGTGCAGATACTTTCCAAAGCACCCGTGCCCGGAAAGTATCTGCACCAGCCGGTATGTCAGTGGCCGCCGTTCCCGGCGCACCCACTGTTTGAGGACCGGCCTGATGGCGTCTATGGTGTGCCGGCCATAGACGGCTTCAGCCAGGTCCTCTGCCCACCGCCGAAGAAGCGCGTTTTGCGCTTGCCTGCGAACGCCCTCTATTTCATCGAAATAGGGGCGCTCGCCTTGTGCTCTCGCCACTGCCCTGCGCTGGTAGACAGCAGCGAGAATCTTGGCCACCATCTCCCATGGGGGCATGCCTGCGAGGACGCAGGCAGCCCCCGCTGAGATAGTGCGGTATCCGCGTATGGCTCTTACCGCCATCACCCTTTGTGGAGCTCGCAAAAGGGCGACGTTATGCGCGGTAAGAGCCTGTGCCCAGATTGGCGCTCCGTAGAGCGCCATACTACGGACCACTGCTGCGTAGAGCTTACGGCAAGCCTGGTCCGGGCCGCGCTCGTTGGGCAGCAAGTGGCCCAGCGCGCCCGCCGCGCGGATCAGACGGGGGGCGAGGCGGTTGAAATGGGCCTCAAACCTCCACCGTCCGTCCAATGTGAGGCCCAGATACTTCATCTGGGCCTCTACCCTCACTGTCTCGCCGTTTAGGCGGACTGAGGCACCAGGGGGTGGCCCCTGCCGAGGCCCATGGAAAAGCAGGGCCTCGGTCTTATTTATTGCCACTTTAAGCCCCAGTGCCTCAATTCGTCCAATGACGAGGCTGGCACCCACCTCAGCCAGTCTTTTGACTTCAGGGAAGTCCCTCCCTGTGGCTACGACCAGGGTATCGTCCGCGTAGCAAATGACGCGCATCCTGGGAAGGAGCGCGCCGCGGAGAACCCAGTCGTAGCCCAAGTTCCACAGCAGGGGCCCTAAGACGGACCCCTGGGGAACACCGCACCTCATCGGGTGCCGGACCAATACGCCGTCACCCCTCTGGAACAGGACCTCTCGCCCACGGAGATAGTCCTCCAACAGCCTGCCGAGATACGGGGGCACTCCGAAATAATGAAGTGCCTCTCGTATCACGCCGAACGGCAGGCTGTTGAAGGCGTTGGCGATGTCCAGGCTCACCGCCAACGACCGCTCACCCCGAGCAGATGCCAGCTCCGTTTCCTCTTTTAGGAGCGTAAGGGCATCAATTGTTGAGTGCCCAGCCCTGAACCCAAACTGTACCGGTGACAGATTGGGCCCTGTCTCCTGTAGGTGCTGGACGAGGCGGAAAGCGATTATCCTCTCGAACAGCTTACCCGCCTCGTCCAAAAGCACTATCGGCCGGTATCCACCTGCTTCACCTGGGGGTCTACCTGCCTTCTGAAGAAGGCACAAACGGCCCTCCTTCCACAGCTTCGGGAAACGCGCGGATGCAAGTGCAGCGTTAAAAATGTCCCGAAGCTGTGCCCCCAGGTGATTCAATGCAAGCGCAAGAACTTTGCCGGGCACTCCATCAGGCCCAGGGGCCTTTCTCTTGGCCTTGAGCCGGTCAACCACTGCCGCCATCTCCTCGTCGGTGACTGGTGGGACCGGCTCATCCTCGACTCTTCGCGTGGGAGGAGATATTGTTGGAGAGGTGTGCGCTGGGGGATCTGGAAATAGTTCCCGTACTACCCTCTCCAGGACCTCTGGTTGGAGAGTCTCTACCACGGGGGGGCCATGATGACGCAACTTGTCGCGCGCCGCGCGGTACGGCCGCCCCCATGGGTCTCGGTTGAGATCCTCCAACATCTCCTCCCGAGCCCTGGCTTTCGCCTGGCTGATGGCCAGCTGTAATGCCTTCTTGTCGGCGTTGTAGAAGGCATACAGCTGGCCCTCCACTTCAGGGTCTCTGACGCGTCTACGTCTGGCCCGCGTGAACGCCCTGCGCGACACAGAGCACTGTTCCCTCAAGAGCGCTATCTCCTCGCACCACCAGTAGACTTGGTGGCGGCGTGGAGGATGTCGACCCCTAATACGAGGCATGGCGGCGTCGCAGACCCCTGAGATCGTGTCCCGGAACCTACTCGCCGCCTCGTCGACCCCCGATGTTGTGGGGATCGCGCCCCATGCCGCGACTACGGCCGCCTCTTCCGCCAACTCTGGTTTGAGTTTGGTGAGGGACCACCGTGGGAAAAAGGAGTGGTTTTGCCTTCTGGGCGGCACTGCTGAGCCGCTCGAGGTGGAGATTTCGAACCGGATGTACTTATGGTCCGAAATCGTCTCCACCTCGCTCAGTACACGCCAGTTCCGGACGTGACGTGCTATGGAGGGGGTGGCGAACGAGAGGTCCACCACGGACCCCCCCTCCCTGCGCACACACGTGTACGATGTCCCCTGATTAAGCAGGGACACCCCGGAACTAGCGGCCCAGTCTTCCACGGCCAGGCCCCTCACGTCGGTGGACACACTCCCCCAAAGGGTCGACCAGGCATTGAGGTCGCCCATGACGAGGACTGGGAGAGGTGCCAACCTTCTGACCACCGGGTTAAGGTCCCGCAAAAATGCCTCAAAGTTTGCGAGACCTGTGTTGGGGGAGCAGTACACGCCTAAAATGGCAATACCCCCCCATGTTGCCGCCACAAAACCTGGCCCCCGCTCTCTAGCGACGAGCACGTTTCGGCCCGCCACCACTATCGCCACGGAACCGTGTGTATCTCCAGCCCACTGGGGCTGAGAGGGGACAAAGTACGGTTCCGCTGCCACCGCGACGTCAATGTTCCACTGCGCCATGGATTGGACCATGAGGTCCTGAGCCCCGGCGCAGTGGTTCAGATTGGTCTGGAGAAAGTTGCTATGAGGAACTAAACTCATTCCTGCATAGCGACCTCCTCCAGCGCAGATGCGCGCCTACCGCTTTCAGCAGCCCCGGTCCTTGGGGTTGCTCTCGCTTTGGTGGGGGGAGGGTTGCAGTTTCTTCCCCCCATCGTATGTCCTGAAGGCCGCTTTGCCTCGGCGCAAACCACGCAGCACGCCGTAGCCATGCAGCCTGCCGACTTGTGCCCTGGTTGCCCACACCGGAAACACAAGTCGTCACAGTTTCTGCTCAAGGGGCAGAGCTGGCGTGTATGCCCAATCCCCATGCATTTGAAGCAACGCATGGGGAGTGGCTCTAGGGCCCGGACTTGCACCGAGCTCCACCCCACGAGCAAGCGACCTCCGTTCAGCAGCACTCGTGCCGCCGCAATCGGGCACTTGATGTTGATTGACCCGGTCCCGTTGGATCCAAAACGGATCTCCGCAGCTTTAATTTGGGCCGGGTCACATCCACCCTTTGCTGCCACCGCAGCCACCACCTCCTCTTTAGTTGTGGTGTCATCGAGGCCCGTGATCCGCAGGTCTGCGCATTTTGTGGGCCTCGTAACCACCGCAATTCCCGCCAGTGCCTCCGTAAGCTTGGCTGCCAGGCGGTCGGCAGCCTCGGCGCTTTTCGCGCCCGGCAATTGGAGCATACGCGCTCCAGTGGCAGTCTGCCGGGTCGTCAGGCTTTCGATACCCAGTTCGGGGAGCGATATGGTCTCTTTGGCCCTTAAAAGGGCCGCTTTGTAGGAAACCCCTCTTTCTAAGGCCTCGGGCTGCAGTGTCAAAACTACAGCCGAGGACCGAGGAGGGGTTAGCTTTGCCTTGGGCTTAGACTTCGTCTTTGCGGGCGCAGCAGATTGCACCCTTTTCGGTACAGCAACGGATTGCGCTCTTTTAGGGGTTGCAGCTTGCTGTGCCGGTGTCGGCTTGGTTTTGGGGGCCAGCGGCACTTGGGCAGACTTCTTGCCTTTTCCCTTCCCTTTCTTACCGCCGCCCACCACTTGCCACCTTTCCTCGGCAGCGTTGCCAACAGCATTCTGGCTTGAGGAACCGGAAGTGCTAGCAACAGGAGGGGCCGCCGCTAGGGCATGCGAGGGTCCCGGGGTTTTTGGGCCCTTCCTCCTGGTTCTCGCCGAAACCGAAGCGGTAGCGGGGGCGCTTTCAGCTGGTGGCGGCATTTGCGCTGCGGCAGCAGCTGCTGCCCTCTTTTTGTCGGCCGCCAGAGGCGGGCGGGTGTCGGGGATTAGCGCCCCAGCGATACGGGCGCTAACCATTTCACCCAACGTCACCAGGAGGTCCTTCTTGAAGGCCTCCGGGTCGAAAGGCGGCGAAACTGGCTCCACCGGAGCCGCCACCTGCTCATTCTCCCTCCGGGTGGAGTAATCCCTCCGGAGGGCCTTCACCTCGACCTTTAGGTCGTCAACTTCGCGTCGAAGGTTGTTCTTTTCGACGCGAAGTCGACGACACTCCTCTGATGTGGTGCGATCTAGCGCCACACTGCAAATTTTGCCGAGAAGTCGGGCGTTCTCCTTAAATTCCCTTATAAAGGTACCTTTAAGGTGGCCCGACTTCACTGCAAGCTCACAGATGCGAGCAGCTCCCTTCTCGGCAGCTACTCGCATCTCCTCTAAATCAAAATCTTCTGGATCTCGCTCTGTAGTCGCAACCTCTTCCTCCTCCTCCACCACCGGTAAATCCTTCCGGTAGTACCGGAGGGATAACTTTTTGTTAAATGACTCCTCCGCCGCGTCCTCCTTACGCTGGCGGAGAGTCTCCTTAGCCCGGGCCAAGCCTGAAGCATGCCCAGGGTTTTTAACTTTGCCTCTCTTGGAGGCCGCCGCCCGAGTGGGCACGTTTTCCGTCACGGGTTGGGCGTCATCCATTTCCGACTCCTCGCCGGAGTCGAAAACGGCGGTCGCCGCACGTCGTTTAGGGAGGACACCCCTTGCGTCGGAAAAAACCTCCTCAGACACAAGGTTGTCCTCGTACAACCACGAGCCTCTTCGTATAGACATGATGTCTATACAAAAAGTGCAAAACAATCAGGTATGAAAAGCCAAGAAACAGTCGTGCAATCGAACAAGTCAAAAGAAAAGCCAAAGTCAAAATGTAGAAAGTCAACGAATTCCGGTTGGAGAGCCAAAAGTCGTTATAAAAATCCACAGAGAAAAATCACCTCACGTGAGCCTATTAGGACCCGCTCGACCTGAAACCGGAGACACCTCGACGGCCAGGGAGCTGGGAACACTAATACACAAAAACCGCAAAGATTGCCCCAAGTGCTAGAATTTAGTCACCAGCCTGGCACTGCGTTACCGTGCACAGGACTGGGAGAGCCAGGGGAGACGACGAGGACGTATCTAGCACTTACAAATTCACATGGGGCCTCCCCCAACCTAACCTAACCTAACCTAACCTAACCTAACCTAACCTAACCTAACCTAACCTAACCTAACCTAACCTAACCTAACCTAACCTAACCTAACCTAACCTAACCTAACCGAGTACTGAACAAATACCGACACGAGACCACGTCGCTCCGCGCAAAAAAATCCGGAAAATTGGATTCAGTGCTCGAAATTCGTGAAAAGTGTGTGTAGTGATAGTGCAGTGCCTGATTCACCAGGATTCATGTGGGCAACACTGTATCCCAAAGGACTCCGGAGTTATTAAGCCCGGACTTTGGAGCCGAATAACATCCCAGGCGTAAGTCACTCTCACACTTAAATTTCACACCAGGACGTCGCTGAGGAGCTGCGCGCCCTGAATCAAACTCCAGGACGAAACATCAACCCGTTGAGGAGATAGAGGGGTCCAAAGGTACGGAAATTTCCATACAAATCGGCGACCTACTTAACTAGGTTACACGTGCCGACAGTCTGGCGCCGCCAACTCAGACTTAGCCGCGCCTGAAGACCTCTCGGTGATCTCGAGGAGTGTGGAGGACCAGCGCTGAAGACAAGCCGCAGACCATATCAGCTCGCTGGAAGGCGAACGAGGGAACTCCTGAACGAGGAACAGCAGGGAAACGGGACTTCGAGCCTACATACCACCAGGTCAGGCCCTATCCCCCACCCCCGAGACACCCCTAAACTCCCAACTACCCCTACCCCCAACCCCTTTGCATAACACCCAACCCCACCCCCGCAAACCTCGCCCCTTAGACCCTACCCCCGTGCAACCCAACCCCCCACCCTACCCCCCCAACCCCCTCCCCCTCCCCCACCTCCCCCACTCCCCACGAGACCCACCACCTCCCCCTCCCCCTCCCCCCCACCTCCCCCCCACCTCCCCCACTCCCCACGAGACCCACCCCCCCCCCGATCCCCACCCTCACCCCCCTGGGCCTAACTTCGTCATTTCTGGGCGTAGAAACCCGAGATTGGGCTCGTTAGAATCGGGAAGAAATTTCCAATCTTTTGGCCCCAAGGGATTCGCCTAAACTCAAGTGTGAGCCCGGGAAAGTGGGAAGAAGTCAGGGGAAACATTCCAGAAGGCAAGGGAAAACTCAAACAAGGAAAATCCAGGGCAGCGGTCATCGGCTGCACAACCACCAGGGGAATACGCCCAGCGTCCACGTAGGGCGAGCACTCCAGAGGCAGAGATACCACCTTGCAACGGCCACCTCCTGTGTGTCGACTATAATAAGTAAGTCGTCACTAGCACACTAATTAGTACACACCCAGGGCATTTCTCCCCTATATTATAAGACAATGTCGACCCCAACGGAGTCCCAAACCACCCTTCCAATCACAACCTCGGAGGGAGGGTTGGCAGGAAAACCTACTGCCACAACAACCACACAGGGACCCAGCCGGGTCGCCCCGGCGCAGGACACATCCCGGACGGAAACCGTACATCCTAGGCTAAGACTAGGTAAAATCACGAAAATTAAAACAACGAAAACAACTGGTGCAGCGGCGAAGGGCCCCACGGACCTATGTCGCGCCATATCAATAATGCAAGGCAAAACGAAAAAAACCCAGACAGGCAGTCTCAGGCGGATGGCCACACTAAAGAGTGCACAACTGGCGGCCAGATCGTCGGCGGTAGACGATGTCAGGAACCTCTCCGACACGTCTCTCCTTGACGCATCGCTGACGACGGTGATGGAACCCCAATTGCAGGAGTCACCGCAGTCGCACACTAACAACAAAACAGACACAAAACCCACACTCACAGAAACACAAGCCGTGGAACTCCCTGAGCCGCAGGTAGATGTCAGCCCACCCCCACTCGCAGCACACGCGCGTACAGACCATTACAGCGTAGTAATATCGACTGCGCCGGTGGAAAGCGCATCAGCGGAAGGGGAGGGGGAGGAGCATGACGGAGAGCGGCATGAGCTCCCTGACGACGGTGCCGGGGTCCTGTCTGACAGCGACTGGACAGACGTCGAGTCGGACAGTGGTCGGCCCAGCATACTGCCACCACTGAAAGGACGCACCGGTGTCAGCAAGGACCTCGCCACGGAAAGGGCCAGGGAGTTCTACGAAGCAGGGAAAGGGGCCCTAGAGAGCTCGAAAACCCTGAAACGGGAACTCCGGGCGGAAGCAGTAGAGAGTATGTCCAATCTCTACGAACTGGTGCTCTGTCTGGCGGACTCCAGGAACAGACATAGGCTGAACCTGGAGACCGAGAGACTCAGAGCGGCCAGGGAACTGATGCGAGTGGAGCGGGCATACTGCCAGCAGCTTCACGAGCAGCAGAGGGATTTTCAGGAGAGACTAAGGGAGTTGTCGGAGGCACAGCGCAACACGCACAAAGCGGTGGAGGGGGTGCGCGGCTGGCTGAATTATGAGATGGAAGGAGTCATAAGACAGTCGGCCCCGCAACCACCTCCCCCCGCACCCTTGCCACAGCCACCCACCCCCCACACCACCACTACAACTACTAGCAACCAACCGGACTACACTAACACCCTCAAAGAGCTATCAGCTCAAATAACAACATTGGCAACCGAGCTCCATTACTGGAAGCTGGAGGCCACCCAAGGGGCAAGTCACACGAGGGAGCGAGAGCGCTCCAAATCCCCAGTCCAACAGGCCGTGCCAAGCCCATCCTTTGTTGAAGTAAGTGAAGGGGTGCAGGCGATGCGGGCGGAGCTAGCAGAAGTGCGTGCACTAATGCAAAACTCCAACCCAGCGACCAGGGCGGACCTCCAGGACCAACTCGAGAGGGCCACGGTACCAATAATGAATAAAACTACAAAAATACTGGAGGAGCTGATCGAGGTGAGGGACATCGCATTTACGGGAAGCCGTGAACTTCCCGATCCTATGGGTCTGGCGACTGAGATGGCGTTCACCGACACGGCGGCTCAGATAGAGAGCCTTATGAACCCTCTCAGAGCAGATGTGTCGGAGGTAGCCTCTCAGTCAAAAGCCCTGAACGAGACGCTCACCTTCATCAACTCCTCCTTCAAACAAAAGGAGCTCCCCCTGCTAAACCAGCAGAGATCACAGCCGCCACAGCAGCAATCCAACACCTTCGCTGCCATGGGTAAGAAGCCGAAGCCAGCCCCACCCCCCCACCACACTCTCATCATCTCATCCACGGACCCCACCAAGACCGGAGAGAACGTGATAGAGGAGGTGCAGGGGACCCTCGATTTTAAGACCACGGGGGTAACAGTGGACAGGGTGAGAAAGGCTAAAAACCGAAAGGTCATTCTTAGCTGTGAGAGGGAGGAGGACGCTCGGAACATCAGGGACCTCCTGAACAAAAACAAACACCTACATACAAAACAAGCAACACCGTCGAATCCGCAAGTTATAATAAAAAATGTGTTAACCTGTCACTCAGACGAGGACATTGTCGACCAACTCAAGGCCCAGAACAAAAAATTGTTCGTAGACCTAAAGGCCGACCTAAAGACAATGCGCCTACGCTACAGGAAGCGGGCAAGGAACACCCTGCAGTGCCACGTGGTGCTCGAGGTGACGCCAATCCTCCACAGCCGAATGCTGGAGGCGGGGACGGTCCACATAGGTCTCCAAAAGAGACCCGTGGAAGACCAGTCACCCCTAGTCCAGTGTTCGAAATGCCTCGGCTTCGGGCACACCAAAACTCTCTGCCAGGAGCGCGAACAACTGTGCAATTACTGCGGAGATAAACACTCATGGCAAGACTGCCCCAGCCGCTCTGCAGGCAGCCCTCCTAAGTGCAAAAACTGCACAAGGGCGAAGACGGACATGGCGACACTAACACCACACGTGGCCTTCAGCCCGCAATGCCCCCAATGGCAAATGTGGGACAGTATAGCCCGCTCAAAGGTAGCATACTGCTAAGGGCAACCCTAATGAAGGCTCAGCCACCCAAAATATAGGCGGACACACTAAACTAAAGTTCTTACAAGCCAACCTAAGACGGTCTAAGCAAGCTACTGTCGAACTACTCCAAGCGGCTGAGAAAAGCGGTGTGGCGATCGCACTAGTGCAGGAACCCTATGTGGGCTCCGCGGGCACACTTAAACAGTTCCCAGGCACTAGAGTGATTCAATGCACCATCAACAGGCAGAAACCAGTAAAGGCGGCCATAATAGTCTTTGGCGACTTGCTGAGAGTCATACACGACCCGCAGCTGGTAACCGAAACCGAATGTGCCGTACTGCTGGAGGCTGGCCCTCTAAAGCTAGGAGTGGTGTCCGTCTATTTCGAAGGTGACCAACCTATAGAGCCCTACATAGAACGCACCAAGGCAGTATGCCAAAAACTAAACACACAAAATATAATTGTCGGAGGAGACGTAAATGCCTGGAGCCAGTGGTGGGGCAGCTCAACTGAAAACCCTCGCGGTGAGGCGTACATCTCCTTCCTAGACGAGAACAATTTCCACGTCCTTAACATCGGGGACACACCAACATTCGAGGAGTGTCGGCAGGGACGCCTTTGCACTAGCATCGTAGATGTCACGGCGTGCAGCGCGTCACTGCTAGGGAAGATAAAAGAGTGGAAAGTCGACCGGACAATGACGACCTCAGACCATAACGCCATCAAGTTTACACTGGAAGTGGGAGCTAAACTGCATCCTGTAGTGAGACCCACAACCAGGAAGTACAACACCAAGAAGGCAAATTGGTCG
The DNA here is from genome assembly GCA_947369235.1 of Udea olivalis. Lineage (NCBI taxonomy): Eukaryota > Metazoa > Arthropoda > Insecta > Lepidoptera > Crambidae > Udea > Udea olivalis. The sequence continues at coordinate 16,772,580 of OX376362.1, read as the reverse complement.
GAGTTTGATCGACAACTACACAAATCCCTAGCAGATCTCAACATCACTGTCGACAGGATCCAAGAGGTCCAAACCCAAGAAGAGGTGGAGGGTATAGTCGCGGAGTACACTGCTGCCATAACAGAAGCATGCGAGCACGCGATACCCAAACTCGTCATAAGGAAGGGAGTGGCCACACCGCCCTGGTGGACGGCGGAGCTAACACAATTAAAAAAAGACGTTCTGAGGAAAAAGAGACGCATCCGGAACGCAGCCCCGCCACGAATAGAGGCCGTACTGCAGGAATATCATGAGGCCAAAGAGCTTTATGCTCACAAAACAATAGAGGCCCAAAACAGAAGTTGGAAGGAGTTCTGCTCGACGCAGGAGAGGGAGAGTATGTGGGACGGCATATACAGGGTCATTCGCAAGACATCGGGTAGACAGGAGGACATTCTGCTAAGAGGCGCAGACGGCAGGACACTGAGTCCCGAGAAATCGGCTCAGCTACTCGCCGAAACCTTCTACCCCAATGACTCGGTATCTACCGACATGCCGATCCACACACAACTACGACTCCGCACGTCGAGAGGGACACCGGAGGAGGAGCGGCTGTCTGAGGACGACCCACCATTCACGGTTGCCGAGGTGGAGGCTGTGCTTAGGGCACAAAACCCAAAAAAGGCTCCGGGGGCGGACGGGTTTACCTCCGACATTTGTGCCAGAGCAATCCGCAGTGAAAGGGAGGTGTTTATGGCAATTGCAAATAAGTGTTTAGCTGTACCACACTTCCCCAAACAGTGGAAAACTGCTCACGTAGTAATCCTGCGCAAACCAGGCAAGGAAGACTACACCCACCCAAAATCCTACCGCCCAATTGGACTACTATCAGTACTAGGGAAAACGGTAGAGAAACTACTTGTGGGCCGGCTACAGTGGCACCTTCTCCCAACCCTAAACACCAACCAGTACGGCTTCTTGCCACAGCGCGGAACCGAGGACGCCCTCTGTGACTTAATGGAACACATCGCCAAACAGCAGGCGCAAAAGAGATCAATAATAGTTGTTTCATTGGACATAGAGGGGGCCTTCGACAACGCGTGGTGGCCGGCTCTTAAAGCCCAACTAATCCACAAACACTGCCCAAGGAACTTATACAAGGCGGTGGACTCTTACCTATCGGACAGATCCGTAACGGTACACTTTGCGGGTTCGAGCAGCGGAAGAGAGACCAACAAAGGCTGCGTTCAAGGTTCCATAGGAGGCCCGACCTTCTGGAATCTTATACTCGACCCACTACTGCACGGACTGTCGAAGGAGAACGTACACTGCCAAGCGTTCGCGGACGACGTAGTCCTAGTTTTCTCCGCACCAACGGTGTCAGAGATGGAGGATAACATCGACTCGGTGCTCGGGAAAGTAGTGAAATGGGGGGTACAAAACAAGCTGAACTTCGCAGCTCACAAAACACAAGCAATGCTGCTGACCAGACAGCTGAAGTACAGCCCCCCCCAAATCTTCATGGCACAAACCCCAATCCCATTAGTCGATGAGATCAAACTTCTCGGACTTATCATAGACAACCGTCTGAACTTCGCATCTCATGTGTCGTCGGTCTGCAAAAGAGCGGCGGACATATATAAACAACTAGCATGTGCGGCGAGGGTCACATGGGGTCTAAGCGGGGAGATAATAAGGACAATATACGTCGCGGTCATAGAACCAATAATAACTTATGGTTCAAGTTCCTGGGCGGCAAAAACACAGCTCCAGATGAACAGGAAAAGGCTGGAGGCTATCCAGAGGGGCTTTGCACAGAAGATTTGCAAAGCGTATAGAACTACGTCTTTGACTTCGGTGCAGATCCTATCGGGTACCCTTCCGCTGGACCTGCGCATCCAGGAGGCGGCCACTCTATACATGGCGAAAAAGGGAAAGTCGTGTGATTACTTACCACCAGGTCGTAGACTCGAGGAGAGAGTGAGCCATAAAGACCTACCTCACCCATCAACTCAAGTCATCACAGAGTTTGAACTCCTAGAGGATATGGACCCAAAAACACAGGAAACGCTCCAAATCACAGGCCCTCAGGTTTACACCGATGGAAGTAAGCTAGAGGGAAGAGTGGGAGCGGCCCTAACGTGGTGGGAAGACGGGAAGGAGATATCGCACGACACCTTCAGCCTAGACGCCACCTGCACTGTATTCCAATCAGAATTATATGCACTCCACAGGGCAGTGCTGCGGGCAATGGAGGGGGACAGCCCAGTGGTCAACATACTGAGCGACTCAAGGTCGTCACTGGAACTACTGGGCAACCCTAGACTCCTACACCCGTTAGCGAAGGCTATAGAGGAGAATCTATTGGCAATACAAGCGTCAGGTAAACAAATAAGGCTATTCTGGCTCCGGGCACACGTGGGAACGGCGGGCAACGAGAGGGCAGATGAGCTGGCAAAAATAGCTACTAGCTCGACCAGCCAATCGCCGGACTACGCGGAAGTGCCGCTGTCATATGTCAGGAAAAAAATCAGGGAAGAATCGGTCAAGAAATGGCAGGACCGGTACACTTCATCTCCCACCGGTTCAGTGACGAAGACCTTCCTCCCAGACGTAGGTAATGCCTACCGCACGGTGAGAGCTTCCAAACTGACACCGACCCACATCCAAATCCTGACAGGACACGGCGGCTTCGGGGAATATTTGCACCGGTTCAGGCTCAGAGACAGTCCAGGGTGCGAGTGTGACCCGAACACAAGCGAAACAGTCTGGCATATATTACTGGAATGCCCGCGTTTCCAAGCAGCCAGATACGACCTGGAATGCCGCCTCCAAACGGAGCTCACAAAACAAAACATTCACGAGGTCCTCAACAACAAAACAGACAGGGAGAGCCTCCTAAACTACATGGAGTACGCAGCCGCAGTCGCATCAAGGCGCAACAGCTCTCTAGGGACCCAAATACCGGACTTAACAACAACACCAACACAACACCAACAAACACAACAAACTACAACACCAACAACAGTAACACACCATAAACAGCTAAATCTCCTGGCACTTGGGGAACCAGGGAAGCCAGGCATCAGGCTCAGAGGGGTCGCCCTATTCATGGACTCCAATTCGGAGAAAATAGGGATCGCATTCTGCAACGCCCTCGCCAAAAACACAGTCACCATCTCACCAGGCCTCGGTGCACTCCTAAACGGCAGCACAAGTAAAATCACCATGCGTCGCAAGGCGTATAACGAACTCGCAGTAGTGACATTAGAGAAGCAGACGTGCAGGATAGTGCGAAAGAGTAACAAGACTATCGCACTGTTCTCCACGGAGCTAGAAGTCACGGAGTTCGTCTTAGCCTGCAAAGTGCTGGCCGCAATGGGGGCAAGAGGAGAGGAGGGGACTGTGCAACCCAAAAAAATCAGTGTGGACGCCATGGTCGTGGGGTACTTAAAGGGCCAGACCGAGGATTACCTTGGAGCCCTGGCAGCCGCCAAACACCACGAGGTCGTAATTTATGAGGACAGGGGCCAAAACCTCAGTCACCTAATAGCCCGGCCTCTGGGTCAAGCGTCCACACAACACCCCACCGACTGCTGGGACCACCCGATTGTCGGAACCGACATCAGTGGCTCCGAGCGTCTCCAACAGAGGGTGCAACAGGAGAAGGACGAGGCTGCGCAGAGTGGCGCAGACCCCAGTGTGTTACAAACGATAAGACGTAAAATTACAACCATTACATCAACACTCGGCCAAGCAATTCTGGGGACCGCCGAGCAGAACAAAGCCAAAGTGAAGAAAATACGGGGGGCCGCAGCGTTGGAGGAGGCAGTGGAGCGATTTGTCGCCCCACCACCACCAAAACCAAAAGAAGCCGAACCTATTCGCACACGGGCGGACATGGGACAAGTGTCTCCCCCAAAATTACTACCAGTAAGAGAACCGCGGGACCACATGCTCAATGCCTTCCTGGAGTTCGTGGCGATCACGGAAGCGACGCGCAAAGTTAACACGGATAATTGCAAAACCATCTTGCAAACTTATAGGCGCGGAAACCGGGGTCTGCTGGAGACCCAACTACAGGAGGCGACGGCAGCTATATATGACAATGACAAGTCTGAGATTATTCAAGGACAAATGTCGGGGACATATATGGCTGCGTACAGCGGGGCGGGTGGCTTCGTGTGCCAGGACGAAGAAAGGAGTAAGGATGGGGGAAACCCGGTATTTAAGACACCACCTGGAGACCCAATTGTGGTAGTCGCCAAGTGCACGGAGGTAATGCTCGATGACAAGATCTTAGACATGGCCTGCAAAATGGCCGGTAGTCTATCACCGAGCGCGATGCCAGAGCACTGGACTATACCGACATTTGAATGGGTCAACGGGGTCCCGGGTTGCGGCAAAACAACGTGGGTAATGTCTCAAATCAACGTGGAGCAAGACATTATCGTCACGACAACCACCGAGGCGGCAAAAGACCTCCGGGAAAAGCTGGAACCACGCATCGGAGACAGGGCCAAAAAGAGAGTCAGGACTATGGCATCCCTACTAGTAAATGGTATGAGCGAGGGCGAAAAGTGTACACGCCTGATGGTGGACGAAGCCCTCATGAACCATTTCGGATCCATAGTGTTGGCCATCCAAATCGCGGAAGCCAGCGAGGTCATGCTGCTGGGAGACAACAACCAACTCCCATTTATCGACCGCTGCAACCTTTTCAAATTAAAATACAACAGGCCAAATGAGGTCACTGCCATAACAAAGGAGCTGTTATGCACCTACCGCAACCCACAAGACGTAGCGTATGCCCTTAGCGAAATCTACAGTGGTATATACTCGGCCAACACCCGAACCAAGTCTCTGGAGCTGAAGAGGTTCACAGGTGCAGAAATCCCAAAGTCGGAACGAACCTTATACCTCGTTCACACCCAGGCTGAAAAGGCTCTCCTGATCAGCCAGGGATACGGTAAGAACGAGGGATCGCGCACCATGACCATCCACGAAGCCCAGGGACAGACGTTCGAAACGGTGATAATCGTGCGGACAGTTCCGAAAAAATCACACCTCCTACAAAGCGTCCCACACGCCGTAGTAGCAATCTCGCGGCACACAACACGCTGTGTCTACTACACCGACAACGCAAATGACGATGCCACGGCAAGTCTTATACTTAAAGCGGAGAGAGTTACACAGGATAAAATACGGGACTACAATCTGAGGATGGCCATGCGACGGGGCGACGAGGCCACCATAGACAAAATAGTGGGAAGCATGAGGAGTGCCCAGCATACCCATAATACCCCTTCCACCGAGGTCCAGGCATCCTCCCTTCGAGACTCCAACGGGGTCGACAAGTAGAGGACTGTCGAACCTGCACGGCACTCTTCTTACCCTACTAATACCTGACTAACGTAGCAATAAGTACAAATTGTACAATTGGTAATACAACAAGAATTATTGTAATAATAATTAGAATAATAATAATGACAATAAGAGGAACATAATAATAATACTACTATAAAAAAAAAAAAAAAAAAAAAAAAATATATATATATATATATATACATAATTATAACAAAAAATAATAATAATAATAAAATAATAATAATAAAAAAAAAAAAAAAAAATAATAAAAAAAAAAAAAAAAAACCCACAATAACATAGCATAAGAACGAATGTAACTAACAAAATAAGAAATAATAATAATATGTAATCTATCAAACAGATACAACTATGGCTGGCTGGGAGTACCCAGCCAATAGCATAGCATGTATCTGCATTCTAATAATAATCCTGTAAACTCACTAACATAAGTTTAGTTCATAAGTTATAAATTTCGAAATTAGAATAAATAATAATATGTAATGTATTAATAGATATAACTATGGCTGGCTGGGAGTACCCAGCCAATAGCATAGCATGTATCTCCATCCTGATAATAAATGTAATAATGTAAACTCAATAGCATAAGTTCTTTTCATAATTTATGTAATGTTTGGTTCATGTGACTAGTGACGACTTTAGAATATAAGTCAATCTCATAAATGTTTTAATAAACTTAATTGTAATCTTAATAAATATGAGCCCTCTGCGCGGAGCGCCTTATTTTAACTAAATTAAAATCTTAATAATTAAATGTAAACAAAAAAAGGCACGGACCATAGAGTCTGTGGAACAGTCTTTCATTAAAAAAAAAAAAAAAAAAAAACCTAACCTAACCTAACCTAACCTAACCTAACCTAACCTAACCTAACCTAACCTTTTTTTTTTTTTTTTTTTTTTTTTTTTTTGTTCTCCGGATGTGAAATGCATTACGCACTATCCCACTGCCTGGGTCGGGCAGTGGGGGAGTGTGGGACTCTCCGCCGGTGAAGCCGACGGCATACCCACTAAAACACACCCGGGTATACCCTCACCGCTTTGGAATAGGGCGACATGGAGCCTTGCGGATTACCACGTCACCCCAGCGGTCGGCCTGGCCTATGCGCCGGGCCTCCTCACGCTGCGGGGGCGTCCCGGTATACTGGGGACGCCCCCAGACGGGAGCACCATGGAATAGGGTGTAAGCCCCCCGGCTTACACCCCGGTGCTACTTTAGGGAGCAGGAGGAGGACGGGCGAACCGCCGTCTTCGTGCCCCCTGCCGTCTGCGTCGGAGAGGGGCCGCCAGAGGATCATCCTCTCGGGCCCTCTCCGCGGTCTCCTTCTGCGTCATCACCTCCTCGCAGAAGGAGACCATAGCCAGCCATGCCTCCTCACTCCCGAGCATGGCCCGTACTAGGGCCGAGAGTGAGAGGTCTTGCCCTACAATGGCCGCAAGGTTGCGGCGCTGATCCGCCCAAGCCACGCACGCCTCCAGCGTGTGCTGGGCGGTGTCCTCTTCAGCGCCACACTCGTGGCACGTTGGGTCAGGCTCTCTCCGGGCCACTTTGTGCAGATACTTTCCAAAGCAGCCATGCCCGGAAAGTATCTGCACCAGCCGGTATGTCAGTGGCCGCCCTTCCCGGCGCACCCACTGTTTGAGGACCGGCCTGATGGCGTCTATGGTGTGCCGGCCATAGACGGCTTCAGCCAGGTCCTCTGCCCACCGCCGAAGAAGCGCGTTTTGCGCTTGCCTGCGAACGCCCTCTATTTCATCGAAATAGGGGCGCTCGCCTTGTGCTCTCGCCACTGCCCTGCGCTGGTAGACAGCAGCGAGAATCTTGGCCTCCATCTCCCATGGGGGCATGCCTGCGAGGACGCAGGCAGCCCCCGCCGAGATAGTGCGGTACCCGCGTATGGCTCTTACCGCCATCACCCTTTGTGGGGCTCGCAAAAGGGCGACGTTATGCGCGGTAAGAGCCTGTGCCCAGATTGGCGCTCCGTAGAGCGCCATACTACGGACCACTGCTGCGTAGAGCTTACGGCAAGCCTGGTCCGGGCCGCGCTCGTTGGGCAGCAAGTGGCCCAGCGCGCCCGCCGCGCGGATCAGACGGGGGGCGAGGCGGTTGAAATGGGCCTCAAACCTCCACCGTCCGTCCAATGTGAGGCCCAGATACTTCATCTGGGCCTCTACCCTCACTGTCTCGCCGTTTAGGCAGACTGAGGCACCAGGGGGTGGCCCCTGCCGAGGCCCATGGAAAAGCAGGGCCTCAGTCTTATTTATTGCCACTTTAAGCCCCAGTGCCTCAATTCGTCCAATGACGAGGCTGGCACCCACCTCAGCCAGTCTTTTGACTTCAGGGAAGTCCCTCCCTGTGGCTACGACTAGGGTATCGTCCGCGTAGCAAATGACGCGCATCCTGGGAAGGAGCGCGCCGCGGAGAACCCAGTCGTAGCCCAAGTTCCACAGCAGGGGCCCTAAGACGGACCCCTGGGGAACACCGCACCTCATCGGGTGCCGGACCAACACGCCGTCGCCCCTCTGGAACAGGACCTCTCGCCCACGGAGATAGTCCTCCAACAGCCTGCCGAGATACGGGGGCACTCCGAAATAATGGAGTGCCTCTCGTATCACGCCGAACGGCAGGCTGTTGAAGGCGTTGGCGATGTCCAGACTCACCGCCAACGACCGCGCACCCCGAGCAGATGCCAGCTCCGTTCCCTCTTTCAGGAGCGTAAGGGCATCAATTGTTGAGTGCCCAGCCCTGAACCCAAACTGTACCGGTGACAGATTGGGCCCTGTCTCCTGTAGGTGCTGGACGAGGCGGAAAGCGATTATCCTCTCGAACAGCTTACCCGCCTCGTCCAAAAGCACTATCGGCCGGTATCCACCTGCTTCACCCGGGGGTCTACCCGCCTTCTGAAGAAGGCACAGACGGCCCTCCTTCCACAGCTTCGGGAAACGCGCGGATGCAAGTGCAGCGTTAAAAATATCCCGAAGCTGTGCCCCCAGGTGATTCAGTGCTAGCGCAAGGACTTTGCCGGGCACTCCATCAGGCCCAGGGGCCTTTCTCTTTGCCTTGAGCCGGTCAACCACTGCCGCCATCTCCTCGTCGGTGACTGGTGGGACCGGCTCATCCTCGACTCTTCGCGCGGGAGGAGATATTGTTGGAGAGGTGTGCGCTGGGGGATCTGGAAATAGTTCCCGCACTACCCTCTCCAGGACCTCTGGTTGGAGGATCTCTACCACGGGGGGGCCATGATGGCGTAACTTGTCGCGCGCCGCGCGGTACGGCCGCCCCCATGGGTCTCGATTGAGATCTTCCAACATCTCCTCCCGAGCCCTGGCTTTCGCCTGGCTGATGGCCAGCTGTAATGCCTTCTTGTCGGCGTTGTAGAAGGCATACAGCTGGCCCTCCACTTCAGGGTCTCTGACGCGTCTACGTCTGGCCCGCGTGAACGCCCTGCGCGACACAGAGCACTGTTCCCTCAAGAGCGCTATCTCCTCGCACCACCAATAGACCTGGTGGCGCCGTGGAGGATGGTGACCCCTAATACGAGGCATGGCGGCGTCGCAGACCCCTGAGATCGTGTCTCGGAACCTACTCGCCGCCTCGTCGACCCCCGATGTTGTGGGGGTCGCGCCCCATGCCGCGACTACGGCCGCCTCTTCAGCCAACTCTTTTTTAAGTTTGGTGAGGGACCACCGTGGGAAACAAGAGTGGTTTTGCCTTCTAGGCGGCACTGCTGGGCCGCTAGAGGTGGAGATTTCGAACCGGATGTACTTATGGTCCGAAATCGTCTCCACCTCGCTCAGTACACGCCAGTTCCGGACGTGACGTGCTATGGAGGGGGTGGCGAACGAGAGGTCCACCACGGACCCCCCCTCCCTGCGCACACACGTGTACGATGTTCCCTGATTAAGCAGGGACACCCCGGAACTAGCGGCCCAGTCTTCCACTGCCAGGCCCCTCACGTCGGTGGACACACTCCCCCATAGGGTCGACCAGGCATTGAGGTCGCCCATGACGAGAACTGGGAGAGGTGCCAACCTTCTAACCACCGGGTTAAGGTCCCGCAAAAATGCCTCAAAGTTTGCGAGACCTGTGTTGGGGGAGCAGTACACGCCTAAAATGGCAATACCCCCCCATGTTGCCGCCACAAAACCTGGCCCCCTGTCTTTAGCAACGAGCACGTTTTGGCCCGCCACCACTATCGCCACGGAACCGTGTGTATCTCCAGCCCACTGGGGCTGAGAGGGGACGAAGTACGGTTCCGCAGCCACCGCGACGTCAATGCTCCACTGTGCCATGGATTGGACCATGAGGTCCTGAGCCCCGGCGCAGTGGTTCAGATTGGTCTGGAGAAAGTTGCCATGAGGAACTAAACTCATTCCTGCATAGCGACTTCCTCCGGCGCAGACGCGCGCCTACCGCTTTCAGCAGCCCCGGTCCTTGGGGTTGCTCTCGCTTTGGTGGGGGGAGGGTTGCAGTTTCTTCCCCCCATCGTATGTCCTGAAGGCCGCTTTGCCTCGGCGCACACCACGCAGCGCGCCGTAGCCATGCAGCCTGCCGACTTGTGCCCTGGTTGCCCACACCGGAAACACAAGTCGTCACAGTTTCTGCTCAAGGGGCAGAGCTGGCGCGTATGCCCAATCCCCATGCATTTGAAGCAACGCATGGGGAGTGGCTCCAGGGCCCGGACTTGCACCGAGCTCCACCCCACGAGCAAGCGACCTCCGTTCAGAAGCACTCGTGCCGCTGCAATCGGGCACTTGATGTTGATTGACCCGGTCCCATTAGATCCAAAACGGATCTCTGCAGCTTTAATTTGGGCCGGGTCGCATCCACCCTTGGCTGCCACAGCAGCCACCACCTCCTCTTTAGTTGTGGTGTCATCGAGGCCCGTGATCCGCAGGTCTGTGCATTTTGTGGGCCTCGTAACCACCGCAATTCCCGCCAGTGCCTCCGTAAGCTTGGCTGCCAGGCGGTCGGCAGCCTCGGCGCTTTTGGCGCCCGGCAGTTGGAGCATACGTGCTCCAGTGGCAGTCTGCCGGGTCGTCAGGCCCTCGATCCCCAGCTCGGGGAGCGATATTGTTTCTTTGGCCCTTAAAAGGGCCGTTTTGTAGGAAACCCCTCTTTCCATGGCCTCGGGCTGCAATGTCAAAACTACAGCCGAGGACCGAGGAGGGGTTAGTTTTGCCTTGGGCTTAGGCTTCGTCTGAGCGGGCGCGGCAGATTTCACCCTATTCGGCACAGTAACGGACTGCGCCCTTTTAGGGGTGGCAGCCGGCTGTGCCAGTGTCGGCTTGGTTGCGGGGGCCGGCGGCACTTGGGCAGACTTCTTGCCTTTGCCCTTCCCTTTTTTAGAGCCGCCCACAACTTGCCACCTTTCCTCGGCAGCGTTGCCAACAGCATTCTGGCTTGAGGTGCCGGAAGTGCTGGCAACAGGAGGGGCTGCCGCTAGGGCATGCGAGGGTCCCGGGGTTTTTGGGCCCTTCCTCCTGGTTCTCGTCGAAACCGGAGCGGTAGCGGGGGCGCTTTCAGCTGGTGACGGCGTTTGCGCTGCGGCAGCAGCTGCTGCCCTCCTTTTGTCGGCTGCCAAAGGCGGGCGGGTGTCGGGGATTAGCGCCCCAGCGATACGGGCGCTAACCATTTCACCCAAAGTCACCAGGAGGTCCTTCTTGAAGGCCTCCGGGTCGAAAGGCGACGAAACTGGCTCCACCGAAGCCGCCACCTGCTCATTCTCCCTCCGGGTGGAGTAATCCCTCCGCAGGGCCTTTACCTCGACCTTTAGGTCGTCCACTTCGCGTCGAAGGTTGTTCTTTTCGACGCGGAGTCGACGACACTCCTCTGATGTGGTGCGATCTAGCGCCACACTGCAAATTCTGCCGAGAAGTCGGGCGTTCTCCTTAAATTCCCTTATAAAGGTACCTTTAAGGTGGCCCGACTTCACTGCAAGCTCACAGATGCGAGCAGCTCCCTTCTCGGCAGCTACTCGCATCTCCTCGAGATCAAGATCTTCAGGATCTCGCTCGGCAGTCGCAACCGTTGTGATCGCCTCTGCCTCCTCCTCCACCACCGGTAAATCCTTGCGGTAGTACCGGAGGGATAGTTTTTTGTTAAATGACTCCTCCGCCGCGTCCTCATTACGCTGGCGGAGGGTCTCCTTAGCCCGGGCCAAGCCTGACGCATGTCCAGGGTTTTTAACTTTGCCCCTCTTGGAGGCCGCCGCCCGAGTGGGCACGGTTTCCTTTTCAAGTTGGGCGTCGTCCATTTCCGATTCCTCACCGGAGTCGAAAACGGCGGTCACCGCACGTCGCTTTGGGAGGACACCCCTTGCGTCAGAGAAAACCTCCTCAGAGACAAGATTGTCCTCGTAGAGCCACGAGCCTCTTCGTATGGACATGTTGTCTATACGAAAAGAGAAAAAGTCAAAATGATAGCCAAGTAAGCAGTAGTGCAATCAAACAAGTCAAAGAGAAAAAGCCAAAGTCAGAATATGGTGCGTCAACGGATCCGGTATGAAAGCCAAAAATTCGTTGAAAATCCACAGAGAAAAATCACCTCACGTTTGCCTATTAGGAACCACTCGACCTGAAACCGGAGACACCTCGACGGCCAGGGAGCTGGGAACACTAATACACAAAAACCGCAAGGATTGCCCCAAGTGCTAGAATTTAGTCACCAGCCTGGCACTGCGTTACCGTGCACAGGACTGGGAGAGCCAGGGGAGACGACGAGGACGTATCTAGCACTTACAAATTCACATGGGGCCTCCCCCAACCTAACCTAACCTAACCTAACCTAACCTAACCTAACCTAACCTAACCTAACCTAACCTAACCTAACCTAACCTAACCTAACCTAACCTAACCTAACCTGGCTGTTTCAGCAAATACCTGTGGGAGCTCGTGGGAATCCTCCCGGAGCCCGTGTGCCACCATTGCGCGTCCGGCGCCGTGGACACGGCGGAACACACCCTGTCAGTGTGCACGGGTTGGGGCGCCCAACGCGCCAGACTCGTTGGCGCCATCGGGGGAGATCTATCGCTGCCGGCCGTCGTCGCAGCCATGGCCGGCAGCGAACAGTGTTGGGCCGCCGTCACCTCATACGCTAATGAGGTGATGGTGGCCAAGAGAGAGGCCCTGCGGGAGCGCGAACGCGCCGGTGGCACATTGCCCCCCCGCCGAGCCCCGGCCCGGGGCCGCCGCCGAGTTTAGTGGTGGCCCCGGCCGGGATACAGTTTCACGCGAGGCCTGTAAGGTCCGCGGCGGTGCTTACCGCGAATGCCAACGATCGCCCCTCTCCCGGTACTACTCTGCTCATCAGAGCTGACTGGTCGAGAGGGGTGGTCCTTCCCGGCGCTGGGTGCCGCTCCCCCGGACCTCCGTGTCGTCGGGGGACGCGCCGCGCCTTGAAGAGTGGCGAACGACCCCTCCCCAAGTGTTCCGGGACTGGGTCGTAGTGAAGAGGAGGAGACGGGAGGGCCAATTCTTTGCCCTCCCACCACGTCGGGCCCTGTTCAGCGGGCCCCACCCTCGCCGGGCCGCGGTAGTACTACTGTGTTGTTCCCGCGGTCCGGTTGGGTAGAGGAGGAACACCGTGGGGGTTTAGCGGGTAGTCCGGCCGAAAGGCCGGGAGTCCCGCACGAAGCCCGCCTTGCTGCTTGCAGCTTGGAGGGCGAAGTGCGTAAAAGCATTCCCCCATAGTCAAAAAAAAAAAAAAAAAAAAAAAAAAAACCTAACCTAACCTAACCTCACTCGGGCGGGCGTGGCGCAGTGCGGGTGCGGCCTCACGCTGCGGCACCGCCTCCTGCAGCTCCACGCCAACTTCTCTTTTAAATTAAAAAAATGAGAATGCTTTTATAAATTTACTTTTAATTTCTATTCATTTCACTACTTTTTCTTCTCGTTTACAATACCTTAAATTATTAAAATGATTACTTAAGAAACTTTGTATTCGTTTCTGGAATATTTCTTGGTTGAATGGTGTTGAACAAATCTATTTTTGAGCATGCATTATAATAATGTTTAGTCGTTTGATTTAACTATTTTATTTCAAAATAGCAATTATCCGCCTTGGAGACACTAATAACTTATTCGTTATTTAGCTCGCGCAAGTAAGATTTTTCTTCCAATAATATGCCCACCTGAACATAACGACTGGAGTCAGAATCGAACATACAAGTGATGATGTATTGACTTATATCCAGACAAGTCTTTTATTCAGAACGGTCTTCTAGCATATCCAGACCAGAGACAAGTTTGAAAGTTTAATTTCGATCCCGTCGAACCCGGGACGACTTTGTAGTTATGAAGCGAAACTATGCTACAGTGCACTACGCCGATTATGTCGTTAACAATAAAACACAATTCAACTAATGGTTTTTTGTGTATCAGATAATCGGTATTTCTTTTGTGTTAATCAGTACAAAAGTTAAAGTTATTAAAGCTTCATCTACAAAAATCAAAGTAAAATTCAAAAAGCAAAAAATTTGATTAAAATGAATATTAAATAATTACACAGTGGGTACTTACATAAAATTATTCCGAGTAGGCTTGTGTGCTGTTAGTAGATGTAATCATTAACTTCAACAACCTCATCAGCATGAAGCACCAATCATCTGAGGTTAAACTGCAAAAATGTTATTACAACTTTAGTATAAATAGTTCAAACAGTAATTGAACCTCAAAGAAAATTCCAAATTTAGTTTACACTAATGACGCATCGTGTAAAACACACGCAAAATAAGGCTCCAATAAACCCACCATTTGCTTCTTACAACAGTGAAAGTGACGAAAATATATCGAATTTTGTTAAAAAATACATTGAAAATGTTAAGATGATGGAAAGTATAGTTGCAATCTGATAATTTTGTTTCCGGAATTATGACAATATGGGTTCACCATGAAAGTCTACTAGTCATGTATGTGGTGAGTTCTGGAAGTTGTTTTGAACTTATTGGGCTCTTGTATGTACTGTGGCAATCACATTATATAATAAATATCTCTGGAATAAATTTCACACTTTCCATCCAACCTGACTTCAAACAAAGCTTAGTAATTGTATTGAATACTTGATACATACAACACCCAGTCATAGAACCAATATAAATGTAAATGCACATTATGAATGTTTGTTTGGTTAGAATCAAACCCGCGACCCGCGCCATCGTGTTAGCAAACTAAGCCAAGCTTCTACTCGTACTATGGGTGTCAGAGACTGATAAAGAAAATGAAAAGACACATTAATGTTATTCCTAGGTAAAGGATCGAACGACATTTGTCGCAGTGGGCCTGAACCCATTGCGCTAATGCCCAAAAATAAGTTTTCACTTCTCATGCTCTAAAAGTACGCCAATATAAGGGAAGTATAAAGTGACCACTTTAGACCCTAGGGAGTAGAAAGTAATTAGTTTTTTAATTTGTGATGAAAATGTCAGAACTTTTGTCACGTGTAAATTTGTTCGGTTTTGAATGTTTTTGTTCTAAATTGACTATTTTTCTCGCACTCAAAGTCAAAAGTACAGTTTGCACCTCTAGACTAAACGCCAACTTAGTATACCCTCGGTTTCATTGACTCCCTCGCCCGCTCGGGAGTCAAACCACCTCTGGTATATTATGGCTTCGTTTAGTCCCTCGATATAAAATATACAAAAATATAAACATAGCCGTAGCGTTATTCGGCCTTTTTATGTAATGGAACGTAATAGTTCCACCTTTTGCCGCGAGCGCAAGAGCGCGCCACTTGAGCAGTGGCTGCCGCGAGAGAGACCGGGTGCGGCTCTCCGTTCTCGCGCCATCGGTAGTTTAAGCTAATATAACTGTGAAGCCTACACGGACTTCTAAATAAACGACTTTACAGTAATACGCTTAATAGCGCTCGACGTGCTAAAAATTTGAATTAAGTACATAATTGATAAAAAAGCTACCTGCCATCTCCCTCCTTCAGTCGGCTGCTATGGAGTATGCCGCTGCGCCGGCGCGCGGAGCCGAGCGCCTGCAACGCAGCATTACATATTTTGTCAGGTAAACTATTTTCAGTAATAATGAAGCATCATCGTAGGCGAATATTATACAAAAAAAAATAATGACTGAGTTTATTCTGAGACAATTCATATGTTATTTGTACATATTTAATATATTTAAACAAACATAAGTTACTATACGTTATTATTAAGAAGTAAAGTTTCTAACTTTGCACTATTCAGTATATCTACCGAGAGTTGCCATTACGTTCACGGCGATCGTTGCGTTCAGAAAGTTTGCCATTTTTGGTTCCTTTTTATATCACCAGAGGCGCCCGTATCGAAATCCCATATAAATACCACAAAGCGGTTTGCGCGATCGGCTGTCATTGGTGTCTACTTATGGTAGACATCCATACAGGCGTGACAAAGGCTATATTTTTTTGTTCAAGGCTATATTTAAAGGGAGAAATAATCGACGCGGGCGAAGCCGCTGACGGACAGCTAGTATTCGAATAAAATAAAAAAAAAGCATTTGTAAAGAAAACCACATAGAACTAACACAAACGTTCGTCATATTTATGGCCCCCATAATTAGAACCTCTACCCATTACACCCAAAAGTTAAGCAAAAATATAAAGTATGATGGTCACCAACCTACCATGGTTTGCCTTCAGGCGCAATGTCTTCCAACCCGTCACTTGGCTTCTGCAACGGCTTGCTCGGCACCGACCACCTGGAACCCATCATTAAACAGTTATCAGTTAAACAATTAATAATTAAGCAATTTTATAAGAGAACATGCAAAACCAAGCGTATTATATCAAAGTATTAGACAAAATATCATGATCACAAAATAAAATTACAGTTTAGCGATTTGAAGCATTTAGTATTTTGTGATTTTGCGATTTGAATATTTAGTTACATAAATTAGCTATACCTAAAATGAGTAGTAGCTTAGTAACTAGCCTATATACGGTCCCACTGCTGGGCAAAGGCCTCCATCATTGAAATCAAGTCATCGCTACAATTGATGGGTATTGGCTTGCCAAATGCGGGTTGGTGATCACAAACCCGTGCTGTGTTCCGAAAACACACTGGGAATTGAACCCGGGACCTCAGACTTTCGGGCCGAGCTCTGAAACTCGGCCACGAAGGCGTTACACATAATATCAAATATTGATATGAATTTATTAATTCATTTAATTTTAGATGCAGGTTAACAATTTACACTAAAACACCAGCAAGTCAACGAATATGTATATATGAGTGATAGGATATATATTTTGTACCACTTGTATGTTACTACTATAAAAGATATACTTAATGAAAAAAATATCCTAGCCTAATAAATATCCTGATCGTCAACCAAAATCATCTGACCCTAAAATTAGGCTAAGCTTGGACTATCAGAAACTGATTAGCATCATGCACATTATTAAATACAAAGCAAACGACATGATTGACGTAGTGTGCTGCACGATTTCCCGCCTTGACTTGCGTGGTGTCCCGGGTTCGATTCCCGGTCGGGTCAATTCAGGAAACGATCTTTCTAAATTGGCTCGGGTCTGGGTGTGCTGAGAGACGCCCCTGGCTTATTTCCTTGTTTGGGACCTCGTAACACAAGGATATTTATCCGTAATTCGAGACAATGACAAATTCACACAATTATACACATGCGGTTGTCATATGAACGTCCGCGCGGGGTCGACGCAGACCCGCGGCGCTACAGGCTGGACTTTAAATGGCTCTTACTGGGCAGTTTGTTCATGATTTGCGTGATAAATTCAATAAGTTTAGTTTAGTTTTAACCTAGGAATGTAGAGAAATACCTTTTTTTAGTCAGCCGTGTTTGAAAGTAGAATCTGTATCTTCTTATATTGCAACAGCATAAGCTCTACCTGGAACTGTAACCGAGCCTATCGCAGGGTGTCAGTGAGTGATAAACGTATAACACAAACAATAGATAAAACCGCTGATTTTTCGTCGATAATAGCTGCCCGTTTAGATGCAATATACCTTTGCTTTTTAAAAAAAAAAACTAAGCACTCATAACAGTGCCGCTATGGCAGTGTTGTGTTTATATTGCTGAGTAAGGTAGCCAGAGCTCATCGGAGAGATGTTGTTAATTCAGCTTAAAAACCCTATTTCTTCTTCCTATACCATAATAGTTACACTATACTATTCTGTCTGACTATACAAAAGTTACCCTTTACATTAGAGGTTCGGCAACGCGACTATACCTAATTACCCCCAGTGTTGCACGTGTTTACCTATAGCCCGCGGCAACCGCTGGACATCAGGTAGTCCGCCACCGAAGCATCTATACTGATATTATATAGGGGTAAAGCGTTTGTGAGTTTGTGTGTTGAGGTAGGTACCTAATCTCCGAAACTACGGAACCGATTTTTAAAACTCTTTCACCAAATATTAAGCTACATTATCAGGAAGACAGGCATAGGCTACACTGTTTTTAATTTAGGGTATATTTCGATGGGAAAGACTACGCGGGCGAAGTCGATGACGGACAGCTGGTATAAAAATAAAGCATAAACTCATGCGTAATTAATTATTTGAAAAAATATAGGTCCTACTAGTGTTATTTTTCATGAAATTCATGATTTTGTTATTCAATTCTGGCTTGTTGACTCGTGTAGTTTTGTTAATGTTTGTTGATGAGGAATGTATGAAACTACCTTAATCTTGCCCTTCGTTCTTGTTCCCTCGGTAGCACTCGCAGCGACACCCTTCCGGCACCAGCACCGGATCTACCTGGAACTGTACCCAACAACTGATTTCAGTTACAACCTCGTAATGTGTAACAATTTTTTTTCGTTCCCGTAGAAATTTTGAGAAATTCTCTTAGTACTCCATACACTCTCCAAGGAACTTACATCCAAATTAGTAATAACGGCTGAGCGTCTTCTATCGGTCACTCAGTAACTCAGTTTTATGTACGTAGTATAACATTATTATTTTAAAGCTGCATAGATAGGGTATTTATAAAATCGCCTTTACTTATTCAGCTAATTGATTTCATATTATCATACAAACAGCCAAAAAAATGTTCACGAGACGCCTACGTAAACAGATGCAGTTTTAAGATTGTAGGATATGTTTTACTTACGATTTTCAACTTCTGCAGCCTAACCCAATTTTAGCTTCGTTCGTTAAAGTGTATTTGCTTCCCGTGTAAGCACAAAACACCCACCACGCTGAAAAAGACAGAATACCCATTCAACCGAATAATCTATCGAAACTATAACTAGATTGTTAGAGTTTTTTGTTTCCTTAAATAAAAGGTGTCTCAGCAAGAACTTGAATTTAGAATTGAGCGCCATTTTCGACTTCGTCAATTGTTGAGTCAGGCATATTTGGTGTTTGTTTAATTAGAACATAGACATTTACGAAAATGGTGCGTTATATGGCTTGGAAGAACGTTGTTAATAGTGAAAAACCTTTTTGAATATGGGGAAGGTGCCGCCGTGACTATCAACGGCAATCTTTACCGGGCCATGTTGGCAGACTTTTTTTGGCAAGAATTAGACGGAATTGACCTAAATGAGATGTGGTTTCAACAGGATGGCGCTACCCGTCACACCGCAAGGGAAACAATGACTTTGTTACAAACCAAATTTTCAGGTCGTGTAATTTCTCGCTTTGGAGCCCTTACTAAATGTACTGCAAAATTTCGTCAAAAGAGTGCATACCTGCCAACAGTGCACAGATCGCAACAGTGCAACGCTGGCCGTTTAACCGATACTTTGCTTCATGTGTAAATGTCATCACTACCTCCATACATAATATGTAGAAAAAAGTTATAGTAAAATATATATTTTTTATTTTTAAAATTTAAGTTCATAATGAGACGCTCTTCACTAACCATCAATTTGTAGCGATGACTTGATTTCAATGATGGAGGCCTTTGCCCAGCAGTGGGAGAATATTAGGCTACCTAATTTTTTTACTGTGAATACTAAACGTACCTACTCGTAGGTAAGTCAGTCGGTCGTGGCTGCGCCGTGTGTAGGTTATACCGCGCACATCGACGCAACGCTGAGCTGCCTGTACTACGAAACATTAAATAAAACAATAGAAGATAATAGCAAAATAAGAATATCTTGGTCGTGAAAGTATAACAGCGAACATGGGAAATTTAAGTAGGTAAGTAAATAAGCAAACTTACTTTGTAAATGAGTAAACTTTTTTTTAGACCAATGTTCTTATTAAATACTGTACTTATGTTTAATTTTAATTGAGCAGCATTGCATAGTATAATACTATACTATTATAGCCATGACTAAACAGTCATAGCTATAATATTCTTTGGTTTAATAGAGTTTCTACACGACGCGTCGTCCGTCATATAAACCGCTTGTTATAACATAATGCAGTTTGCTGTAATTTCGTTTCGGAGCTCTACACTCACCTAAACGCCTTTAAGATGCACATTGCACGCTTTTAGCTTACATAATAAATTTCGAATTTCCCACTAAAGCACATAATTACGGAAGAATGACACTAAAGTACAGATAGTTTATCAAGAAAAGGTTTCATTTTTTTAAATTTGGTTTTGGTAATTTCCACAGACTATGGAAAGTATAAACTTTTCTCTGACAGCCCGCTTTGCCGCCAAATTGAGCGTTGCCTGCCGTGTAATAAAAAAAGTTATTAACCTTTTTTTTGTGGCAATGACAACAGTACCTACTCAGTTTACTTGTTTGAAGGGATTAAAAAAAGTTTGATCTGTGATACAAAAGGGATTGATTGTATATTTAGTAAGTTAAAAAAGCTGCAAACCTAATAAATTTGGTATGAACTTAGACGCACATTGGCTTTCCACCATCACGTTGTGGATATTCCAACTATTCGCACGAAGCGGTTCGCCTCTTATTTTATAATGTGAGCAGCTAAAGAGTGGAACTCGAACGTCTATTATGTATTTTATTTATTTAGGTATCTCAAAGATTATATTTATGTCAAACCCATAATCGCCAACTTCGCTCCTTTCACAATTTACTCCTCATAACTCCACCTTATCGCAAAGACACGCTTATTTTCTGATGAAGCGGCGAAGCTGGAATTCTCGGCCAGCCACGATTTTCATAACTTAGTTAGGCTAAACATAGTTTAAAGAAACATTGTTGTGAACATTGTTCGTAAGTATTTATTTTATTTGTGTTGATTGTATGTCTTTGCTATTATTGTATGTGTTTAGTATTACTTCTCCGTCACATTTTTTTGTGTCACTGCACACTACTTTGATGGTTTCTGCACTATCCGAAGGTTGCCTGTACCTACATTAAAATAAATAAACATCTGTGACAATTCACACCAAAATCATCTGACCCCAAACTAAGCAGAGCTTGTAATATGGGCGTCAGAGACTGATAAACATACTTAAATATTTCTAAATACATACTTAAATAGATAATAACACCCAGACACACAACAAATACAAATGTTCGTCACACAAATATTTGTCAAGAGTGGGGATCGAACCCACGACCTCCGGCGCTAAAGGCAGGATCGCTGCCATTGCGCCAACAGGCCAGTCCATTAAACATTATTACATTAAAGTTACATAAAATGAATAACTGAATATATTTTTTTTTTGATGAAGTGTTATAAAAGGGGCCTAACAATATCTTATTTCAAAAACTTATTCAGCTGCTGGTGACTGTACCGATTTTAAAATCAACTAGTAATCAGGGAGATTGAGATAAAAAGGTGATTGAATAAAAATATAAAGATAAAAAAATCTAATAATCGATTTATTAAATAAAATACATGTAGCTAAGGGTGGTGGTGGTCAGGTTACTGCTTGGTGGCGGCCTCGTGCAGCTTCTTCTGCACCTCCTGCGCCTGCTTCACGAAGTCGTCGTACGCCTCCTTGATCTTGGGCGCCAGCTTCTGGTTGGTGGAGTCCACGTTGGCGGCTACCTCCTTGGCGAGTTTCTGGGATTCCTGTCAACGATAAAATAAAATGACTCAATTAATTATTTAGCTTATGTACGGTCAACCGTACGTAAACATATTGTGAATTGCATGACAGCAATATTACGTGGTTATTTAGGTTACTTGTAAGTGTTAATAACCTTAGGTGATTAGTGCAATAAACGCATTAATACTGCGCATTGTATAATTCCCGCCCCAACCCTATATCATCACAAGTGTAGCCGCTTACAACTGCTACATTTTTTGTTCCTTCGAGCCGGATAGTATCCAGCCAAGCTTTGTTTGCTGGGCTATGGGTGCGAGAAGGTTGCCCTTAATGAGAACAACTGCAGAATCTCATCAAAAATCAAACGCTTGTGATTGAATCCGAGTATAACATACTGCGATGTAACAAAGATACTCGTACCATAAATAACCAGCTTGCCTTTATCAAACATCACATTGGTAACTTGACTGAAGAAATCAATCAAGTCCGTTTGGTAAATCAGAACGCTCAACAGATCACGTCTTCAATACTCGTGGCAAACATGATCCTGACAAACTTGAGAGGCATTCAACAAACACTGATTAACACAGTAACAGACATTATTGCTTACTTGCAACATGTTGCGTTTGGGGATGGATTGTTAATGTTGAAATGTACCTGCAGCTCAAGAAGGCACGTGAAGTCGTAAAACAGCGATGTCAGAGGCAACTTAGGAATGAAGGCACCGAAAATATTTAAGATTTTTCAAAATAGAACTTTTATGTAAGAAAGAAAAACTATTGATTAATTTGAGAACATTCAAGGCATACAACTGATAACGAAATTCAGCAAAACGGAGGCATTAAACGGAAAGTAAGGATTGGTTTAGTTAAGACTAGTGAAGTGAAGGAATACACAGGTTTTAATATAACCGACGGAGAGGCAGAAAGGTGTATGCGCCGAAGAAAACTTTCGAATAACTGAAACGTGAACCTAATTCAAAGTACGCAATAAAATTTGGTAAGAGCTGATTTAATACGTAGACATAGGTAATTCATTCAACGCAAGATAAAAATAATTCAAATTACCTGAACAGCGTTCTGGACAGCGGTCTCGAGCTTGGCCTTGAGTTCGGCAGCTGACTTCTCCACCTCGGGGTGCGCCTTGCGGAGCTCGTCGGCGGTCTTCTCCAGGTTGGCGCGCGTCTGCTCGACGGCCTCCTTGGCTTTGCCGTTTGCGTCAGCCAACTGCAAATAGGATAATGTTTTCAATGATGTGGTTGATTGAATGATTCGGTTATGGGTATGTGGAGTAGACCATGAAGCGTGGCTACATAGTATATCCTAATACTGTAGAATTTAGATACAATTTTAATTCTTTAATTCTTTTAGCAATTAATCAAATTCCTAGTACTTTTAAAACATTTGTAGTTATATTGCATAAATTCCGTTGTTTTTTTTTGTAAAATGACATGCAAGATGTTATAATTAACTTTACTGATTTCGTTCAGGAAATTCGACACCTATGGTTATAAAAATATAGATAGCGATAACGAATTGTGTAGATTTAAATAATTAATAAATAAAAAATAATAAGACCCCAAGGTACTGTCACTGAAATGTACTAAATCAAAACCGAAATAATCGATTTGTAAATTTCATTCACAAGCTTATAAAATTTGTTGTTCTTTTTACAAGTTTTACTATGCAGTTTCCCTATAGCACAGTATATTGTATGAAATCTTACTTAAATAGGCATAAAACAGGTTATGAACTTGGAGTTCAAATCACTACACGGTGACCTCCAGGAAAGTGATGTAATTATTGAGAAAGATAAGCCAAGACACGTAATGAGGTCTCGTTACGGAGAGATAATTTTGCACTGATAACCCGGGAACACGTAAAATAGGCAATATGATATAAAATTGACTGAGCACTGACCGCTCCTTGCAAGCTGCTGGAGAAGGCTGAGAGCTGCTGCAGTACTGTGTCGGAGCCGTCCTTGAAGGCCTTGTTGAGCTCCTGCGTGTTCTTTGAGTTGGCAAGCGCGTTCAACTGCTCACTAAAGGTCTTCTGGAACTCAGCGGCGTGTTTCTCCAGGTCTTGCAGAGCGGTGCCAGAAGCTGCGTCGCGGCGGACCATGCCAGCTGACGCCTGTGGAACAAATACACATTCAAAAATTGACAATTAGGTGCAATTGAACTGAACCAGGATGTTGCGATTAGATCATGATGAGGTTTTCCTGGAAATTAATGAACACGTGATTGTTTAGTTTGTTACTCACCAGGGCGAGGCAGGAGACGAGGACTACGAATTTAGCGGCCATTTTGACGTGGAGTTAGAAGTGGTTCGGTCTGCAACACAAGGGGTAGTGTGATGGGAGGCGGTGGTCGATAGCTTATATAGTCGCGCGGTAGTGCGGGCGCGGGGAGGGGTGCGCGGGCGCAGATAGCGCAGCTCCGGGAGGGCTGGGGCACATTCCCTGCGGTCACGCCCTTGCCCTCTGTTTGCAAACAAACATGCACCGTGCAATCACGGTAAGCACCGATAATGCCGCGTGATTCTTCCGCAGTTTAGAACCTATCGGTTTAATTAGAAATGTCTAATTTCAAGCCGTGATCGTGATGCGGGCAGTAAAGGAAAACATAACTGCGTAGTGTCAGATCACAACTTTACTATCCGGTGCTAGCATGTCCGATTAATTACATAAAAGTATCGAAATACTTTAAATTACTTCCTTGAAATCGACCCCCTTAAAGTAAAATTATTCTAATGAAGACTTTTCCAGTTTAATTATTTTGAATTGAAGCGGTCAAAATTCAAGAACCTTTGTTATCTAGTAATTTACCTGAACTTAGCTGTGAACTCCATAAGCTATTTTAATTTTTGTTCATTTTGTTTCGAGGAGAACCCACGTGGTATAAAAATATCCATTGTTACCATAGAAGCCCGGATTTTCAATCAACAAATACCATAAGTCATATTATTTTGAGATATTTGTTAGCAAGTAACAATGACGTAGATAAGCCGTATGGTCAACGTCTGAATGGCAATATAAAAAAAATTCTACTATTTAGCAGTAAGAGAAAAAGTGGCCAGTAACTCAGGTAAGTGAATAGTTTAGCTGTGAACATTATGTAAATTACAAAATAATAACAAAAATTCTGAACTTCAGACATATTGAATGAGTGACGTGGCTTTACCAAAGTCTAACTCTTACTCCTGTAGCAATTTATCTGTAGAAGTTTATGTAAAAATGACGCTGAATTTTATATTCATGTGTATAGTTGCTGTGGTGGCCGTAGTATTTTTTTTTGTACCTAACTGATTATTTATCTTATGCTATTTTAAATCAGTAAATTGTGACAGTTCCTAGAGTAGATATATATTATATCAAATGAGTCCAAAGCATTTCCTCTTTCCTATACAATATTGTGGATCAATAAACACCGTGAGTCACAAATATGTGGTGAGTAGTTACTTAGTAATACGAATGAATTCATTCGGGACGCAGTAGATAAGATAAGCAGGATGAGTGGAGATTGAGTGGTAGGTAAATTTGCAAATTTCAATCCTTATCGCACTCTTCGCACGATGACTGAAATTCAAGGTTGCTCCAGAGCAACATTATTAGCTGAATGAAATGAAAAAATCTGTATTTACAACACACAGAAGAAGAAAAATTTTTAAATGGTCAAAATTATAAAATACAGCAGAAAAGGATTAAATAATAACAAAGAAAATTATATTATAGTTATATAATATGAACATACATACATTACAGACCATCACGACTTTATCCTAAACGGGGTAGTCAGAGGCAAGTGACTGTGTCGTCATGGTGGACGAAACACTCAGAAGCCCACTCTTCACCAATGGTATTAGAACCCAACGCGCCAGGTGGTGAGCCTTCCGGTTGGTTTTTTATGGATGTTTTCCATCACCGGAGAGTACTCGTAAGTCCACAGATCACCCCCAAGTAAGTCGGATATTTAACAATGAAAACAAAGATTTTGGTTGTGGCCAGATTTGAACTCGGGACCACACGATCCACGATGTTCGGGTGCGGAACTATTAGGCCGCGACGCTCTCATATATGGTGATGGTGAGGAGATGTTACCGGCCTACTTAAAGTGTTTTTCTAGAGCGTGTGTAAACTAAGTGTTGATAACAAAAATTTAGAATATTATTTACAGTTAAGTGATTATAAATATGTTTCTACGAACCCAGTTAAGTCAGTAATTTATTTTGACTTATTTATTCGTCACGTATGTATGTCATAACATACATAGGTACGTGACGAATAAATAAGTCAAAATAACATATTTAACTAAAACATATTTAAGAACAGCAGGATATCCAAATAAATACAAAATGACCACGCATTTCTCGTATTAACGTCAACGATTATTTGGATTGTGACCATTCGATTTTTTTGAAGTCGATTTTAGTCATTAAACTGTTTATTTGTTCAAAAAAGTAATAGGTATAGGTAATCCTGATAAGTGAGATAACCTTTAGAATTGCTAACTACGAGTATACACGGGTCATACGAGAATTCGAAGATTCTCGCAATGACTCAGGCAATCCACACAATTGCTTCACACGCGAGAGATTTGTCTTGCTAAAATTTCATGTTATCAGTCACTGACACTAAATTTTTTGGCAGCTTCCGATTGTAGGTTTGGTATTACGAGTGGTATGTGAGTAGGTACCAACATAGTTGTAGTTCAAGCCGATAACAGGCGGCTGATCGCATCGCAAGGATCGGAAGCCTTTAAACTGACAGAACGTTATGATGACCAAAAGTTATCAGGGAATATTAAACAATGTCAATTGTTTTTTTAGGGTTCCGTACCTCGAAAGGAAAAAACGGAACCCTTATAAACCCTACTTTGTAGTCCATCCGTCCGTCTGTCTGTCTGCAAAGACCCTTTTTCTCAGGACCGCGTGGAGGTATCAAGCTGGAATTCATATCAAATACTCAGGTCTACTGCCCTTGAAGCTGTGAAAAAATCAAACTTCTAAGCCAACGCAATCAAAAGATACAGCCGTTTATGCCGCACATTTTCGACACTCGCAAGGAAATCCAAACCTACAGGGTACTTCCCGTGAACTTTGAATCTTGAAATTTGGTAGGAAACAACGTCTTATAGCACAGATAAAGGAAAAATTGTGAAAACCGTATATTTTCAGTTATATCATATAATAAAAATATTTTTAATAAATATACCTACAGGTTTGTACGACTCGCACTTGGTCGGTTTTCATATTTATTCATTCTCTTTGTCAGTGACATGGCAATTCAAAAAAAAATAAGTTCTGAACATTAATTGGAATAGATGACGCGAGTCTAAGTAGTCTAGAGTTTATGTGTAGGTACCTACATTTTTTATTAACTAGTTAATTAAATTAGACTATTCAAAAGTACATATAATCTTTGAAAGTACCTACTAAATGTGGTCTATTTGAATTTAAATATTTTTGATTTTGCGTTGAGTATCAAGTAAAGACTTGACAAAAAAAGAGTACCGTGTGCTTTTTTGACGCTGCTTTATTAAGTCCACGGTCAACCGATAAGGCATCAGATGTCAAATTACACATCAAGCCTCTTTTCATGTAGTTTATTAACATTGATTGAGGAATGACTGATTTCTATATATAAAACGCTGGCATGACGTCACAAGAAGCGTTGAAAAGTGAAAATCCAAAGCCATGGATATTATTCAAAATAGGTAACTGTCACCAGTTAGTTACCTATTTTGAATAATATCCGTATCTTTGGATTTTTGTTACATAACGGCCTTATTTTATTTTGTTCGTTGTCATCAAATTGCCCGTTTCGGAACCGTTTATTTTGTATATCTATATTTAGGATTCATGTTTTTCCAAATTATATTTTGACTTATTATTTTTTCACTTTAAACGTGAATATCACAAAATGGTGTGGTTTCGCTCTTAGTACCCGTTATTTGTGAATGTTTTTGTTTCTACATGCAGGACTATTCTAATTAAATATTTTCGTCTTATCTCACAAAATATATAAACTCGAATTTCATCTATTTTGATTTACTAATAAACTGTTTTATTGACTAAACTAATTATATCTCTGATGTATATTTAAAATGTGATGCAGTTTAACTGACCTTGATTCAATCGGAAAAGTACATGTCAACAGATTTAACAATAGAATAACATAAATAATGTTATGTACTTAGCGATAAACTACAAAGTTGTAAGGTTCAGTTGCCGCGGAGCCGAGCTACCAACACCGCGGTTTCTAAACCACGCGGCTAAAACTTCTTGTATTTTAAAAATATAAGTTTTCTCTTCGATGTTTTTTCTTGCAAATGATGGAGATGTGTAATATAAACGAGATTTAGAAAATACATTTTCAACACACTTGCTCATAAAGTGGCTCTTATTTCACCGCAATCAGGCCCATAATGACACCTAGTATTATTTTCTTCACAAGTGTGTTGAAAAACGTCGTTTGATACACGTGTGTATCTATTGATGATTACCTTCCTCGGCTCTCATAAGCCCCTAACGGCTCACCTAACGGCTCTGGTCTCAATGGCGCCTCAGCGCCACATTACACACTTGTACCATAATGTATTATTATAAAACTAATGGAAGATACAGAAACCAAAAAAAGGTAGTTTTTTCTAATAATACTATTTACAAACTCAGTTTAGTACACGCAGACAAAGTCGCTGGAAACTACTTCTATGAAAATGTTACCTTAGCCAATAGTTTAAACTACATTATTTATTTATTCATAAACACTAAAAGAAAGGTTTCAGTCATTATCATTCGTAGCCCAAAAGAAATTGTTGTTACGTTACATTACTTTAAACTTCATAAAGTTCTAAGATGTTATTTATGATGATAACTTAAATGTCATGTGAATGTACCTAATGTATAAATGAAATAAAATAAATTTAATAAATAATTTTCAGTTTATTGACGGTTATTTAATAATTTTCCCTAGTATGCTACTTTATTAAAAAAGGTTTTTAATAATTCTAATTCCCGTAGAAGATTTTTCATTAATGAATAAATTAATATAAGCGTTTAATGCACACAATACTCGATCCCTCTGAAAGAACATTTCCGTGTAGGTTAGTAATCACTCCCGGGTCAGGCTGGCCCCTTCATGCTGAAGAATGCTTGCTATAGTAGCTAACTATTGCAGTTCTGCTACTTCGTTTCTAGTGTTTTCCACGTGCAACGGGATGATATAATTTCATAATCATAGGTAGACTTTGGATTATACATAATGCCATTATTATGATGATAAGCAATCATGACCTGAAACGGCGATACTAAGATAATGAATAAAGCAACCTTATGATAATAGGCATACAATTAACAGTGTTTTTTTATTTTCTCGTAAAGCAGTAAACAGACTGAAAGATGAGACTGGTGTAGTTATTAATATAATAGAAAATGAAAACACCAACATCATTCGTAGCGAAGGCAGCCACCTGTTTCCTAAACCCCTATGAAATAAAACCTACCCACCGTTAAAGTTGATATTTGTGCATTTATTCTGGTTATTATATAAGTTAAAAAGCTTTTAAGGCCTTCAACGTTTTAAAAGTTTAATCGAATCTTCGCTGTTGTGTTTCTATAAATTCAATAGGTGTTTCGTTCACCATGACGGTAACAGTCACTTGCCTCTGACTACCCCGTTTGGGATAAAGTCGTGATGGTATGTTATGTTATGTCACTTTGGCAATATTGTTGACATCGCCCATACAAAACAGATGAATGTGGTACTATGAACTGCTAAAAAGTGTATTAGAAATAAGTAATGTAATCGCTAATCATGTATTTAGGAAAATATAAGTATGTTTATCAGGCTCTGACGCCCATAGTTATTTATTTATTTAAAGCAATATTATTTCATGATGACATCTATGAAAAATCTATTTTTTTGTTGAATATAAGTATGTCTAATCAAGTTTATTGTTGCTATGGCAATAACGGTTTTGCTTTGACAATCTTCATAGCGGCGCATACACACGGTTTACTTTTATTACAATATATTTGTATTATGAAGTTCAACTTATTTATTTACTCTTGCATCTAATAATAAAGTGGGTAGATACGTAAAAAACCATGCACACGTAAGTTCGTTTTAAAATGTGTTTATTTTATCAAGTAAATGAATACTTAAACATGACTTTTTCTTATGTTTTTATTTTTTTTTCAACATAAAAGAAACGCAAGAACTTCTACTCATGAATAGCATCAAAAGCTGGCATGCTTTTACGTTTAAAAAAAATGTGTTTACCCTATGAATAAAAGCAAAAAACCAACAGTGTGGCCAAACCTCTTTGCCAGTGACAATGACGACCTCATGTGACAGGCGCGCAGATTTAACGTTTTAATATATGTAATTATTTGGTAATGAGACCTTTATTTGATGCAAATATGGTTCTTTGAACCTGGCCTGTTGGTGGAATGGTAGCGATCCTGCCTTTAGCACCGGAGGTCGTGGGTTCGTTCCCCACCCATGACAAGCATTTTATGTAACGAACATGTGTGTTTGTCTTCAAGCTGGAGAAAACTCTCCAGCTTTGCTCTACAAAAGTTAAAGTATTATCATACTCGTCATTAAAAATTAATTAATTAGGTCAGGTTAATACACAAACAGTTCTTCATGCCACTACAAACGGCGGTATCGAGTTTTTAGTCCATGAAAGTGGATAAATACATATATCAAGAAATCGTCAGTTAATAGTCAAAAAGATGCCTTTAAAAACCTAAAATTGCTTAAAAAACCTTCGTTCTTTGTCAGCACTAAGCAGGACTGTTTATGTGTAGGTCATAATACGAATTTAAGCAATCATAGTTTCGCGTTGTTTGAGGATAGTAGGTACGAACTTGAGACTGTTTTTGAAACACCTTAAAGTGTCAGTAACAGGCCCCTGTTATTTTTTTATTTTCTTTTGAATTGTTATGTTTTTATCCAGTTTAGGTTTAGGTTTAAGACATTTATTTCTCAAAACAGAATACACTTCACTTACATTGAGAAACACGGGTTAATTAAAATAGTTTTCACTTCTCATGCTCTAAAAGTACGCCAATATAGAACTACGAAGCAGGCCTAAAGTGACCACTTTAGCCCCTAGGGAGTAATTAGTTTTTTAATTTCCTTCATGTGACACAGACAAACTCAAACAGCCAGTGAAAAATTGAAAATATACTATTACATGAATGAAAATGACGCCGGAGCGGTTAATCCGATAACACATCACAAGTATATAGCACTGGTTTTACATTTTCTTATTTTTACTTACTAATCTTTTACTACTTATCTAATTGAACATTGGAGAACATACAGTGAAAAAATTCTGAGCTTATACGAGACGCTATTGCTTTCCCAGTTGCGAGCAAGTTGTTAAAAGTTGCTTTCATTTTAAAATTGCTCAAGATTTAGGACTATTCATAAGTGGAATTATAGTGCCATTTAAAAAAGGGAAAAAGATTGTATTTCTTTAATATCTTTTGGCAGATTTTTATACAATTTGACACACTCATACATGATAAATTTATCATCTATTAAAACTATTAGTTGTGTGTGTGTATTACACCTGTGTTTGTCTCCTAACTCCTCATGGCTGAACCGATTTGGATAAAATATTGTGTGTACATTTCACTTAGGTGGCGCTGCAGCTGCTGTAGGCCATATGCAATTTTCTATACAAACTTCACTTGCTCCCTGCTGAGTCCCTAGGGATTACATCGGGATGAAATGTATCGTAGATGTTGAAGAGGCCTAAGGCCACATAAATACAAAAATATTTTTTTAAATACGTCCAGCGTTTTTTGCGTGAATCGCGACCAACAGACAGACAGAGAGACAGACAAAAATTTCAAAAACGACTCGTTTGGCTTCTACTACGTGTACGAACTCCCTAGAAAGCAATTAAAAAAAAAACTATGTACTGAATTCACCTCTCCTACAGTTTTATTTTATGTATATAGATGTTATATTGTGAAAAACAATAGGTTCTTAGCATTTGCTGACTATTTAGTCAGCTGTCAGCCGTCCAGATATAAAGGTGCACCCCGGGGTGGGGGTGACGCGGCGCACCTTGAACCCTCAGCCGGATAGCGAACACAAACATGATACTGGTAATGAGGTACACAAACAAACACTCACTGAGCTCACGATACACTTCCTGGTTCGTTAGGTACTCGTACCTACTCAGATTAATATAGAGAAATGCAGATCTAGCTGCCTAAAGGTCAATGAGATTATCTACTGTTATTTATCTATAAACCAATTAAATGGTCAGTGACTAATAGGCTAACTTTCAAATAAGAGTTTTTTTTTCTCATAATTTCATTAGTATTTTTTTTAATATGGACTAGTCAGTCATTTGATCACAACCACGCCGTGGTACGAGTAAGTGGCGATGTGGTCTATGATGGTGCATGTCTGCCGAGTAAATAAATGCCTATTCACTCTTGTCTTGATGACAATCGGCGGTCAATTGCTCAGTTTATGTTCTTAATAGAAGCACATCAAGTCAAACAAAAGATCAATCGCCTCATGAGTTGTGGCTTGATCACATAAAATATTGTTACATTTACAACTGTAAAAATGTACACCGATCACTTGAGTGCTTGCGGTTTCTTTGCCGATCTGCCGACATTGTGGCTTTACAAGAAACATGGCTGTTACCGCATAATTTGACATGTCTAGGGACTATTGACGACAGCTTCGCCTTTACTGGGAAATCAGCAGTAGATACCGCTAAAGGCATTCTTATAGGAAGACCATTTGGAGGAGTGGCACTATTGTCGGAAGTCTGCGTTCCCGTGTGTATCGGTAGTGGTATGTCAAAGTGTGCGGTCATCAGCTATTAAGATTCTCCTTAATAGTGGTGAGTCGATTTTAGTGATAACTGTGTATACGCCTACGGACACGGCAATGAATCTGCCGGATTTCACGGAGTGTATGGGTGAAATAAGTGCGTTAGTGGAGACGAACAACATCGAGTCGGTTTTCGTACTTGGAGACTTCAATGCACATCCCGGTGAGCAGTTTTCACATGAACTTTTAACTTTCTGTTCTGAACAGTCGTGGTTGTGCGGTGCGTTGATATGGAACTTTTACCAACAATATATATACTTATGTTAGCGAGGCTCACGGTTCCCGCCGATGGTTCGACCAATGTTCAGTGACAAGCGCCGCGTGACAAACTGTCGTTAATGCTTCAGTTTTATGTGATAATATTTATTGGTTAGATCATTATCCTTTGTTAATTGAATGTAATATCAATAAAATTCATACAAAACTTGTTACCTTTAATCAATCCTGTAATAATGTAAGATAGGGTGAAAGGAATAGTGATCAAATACAAAGATATCATTATACTGAAGCATGTCCCTAATAGTAAGTTACGTTTGGTAGACTTTCCTGAAGATTTTTGTAACTGTGCTGATAAAAAGTGTTCAAATGTAGACCATAAAAAGAAAATAACAGATATGTACCAAGAAATTGTATGTGTTCTCAAAGAATCGGCAAAAAGTACATGTAATGTTCGGAATGTAAGGAAACGTAACGTAACGTAACGTAACGAGTACATAGTTGATAGGAACAAGCATGTGAGTGTCGCTCACAGAGAGGCTCGGTTTTGGTATCAAACTTGGTTACAATATGGTAAAAACAATTCGGGTTTTATTTACGATAAGATGCGTCACTTTAAAACATAGTTTAAAACAAAATTTAAATATTGCCAAAAAACAAAATCAAATAAAATTGGATATTATTGCCGAGAATCACACTGACAAGATTTTAGTAAGTTTAGGATAAACACCAATAAACTGAATCCCAAACCGAGTCTTACTGCGAGTGTAGATGGTTCATAGTTTATAATACAAACCATCACCATATGAACTTTATATGAACCGATTGCCATAGCGAATCTT
Organism: Udea olivalis; assembly: GCA_947369235.1. NCBI lineage: Eukaryota > Metazoa > Arthropoda > Insecta > Lepidoptera > Crambidae > Udea > Udea olivalis. The sequence goes on along the minus strand of OX376362.1, from coordinate 16,739,395 downwards.
CCAGAAGCATTTTGTAGTTTCCCAGTAAGAGGGGAACCCTCTTACTGGGAAATCACAGATGTTTGATGCAGAGTGTCGCACTGAGACCACAAATATTAGATTTTCCACGAAAGTGGTCGCCTCCACAATAAAATAAATGGTCAGAGGCCATGACGAGCTCAGCATCGAGCATCTGAGGTACGCGGGGGGGCATTTGCCAAGAGTTCTTTCAATGTTCTTTAATTTGTGTCTGAGTCACTGTTACCTTTCGGAACACTTATTGTATACAATTGTAGAACCCATTTTAAAAAACAGAAAGGGGGATGCCTCTGACTTGTCCAATTACAGGCCAATTTTGTTAGCTACAGTTATGACTAAGGTATGATGATGGTCTGCTAGATAGAGCGAGCGAGCACATTAAAAGCCATGATGCGCAGTTTCGGTTCAAACCATGTGTCTACAGAGAGTGCCATATTCTGTCTTAAGCAGACCGTTCAGTACTACACAGGTAGAAAAACCCCGGACTATGATTGTTTTTTGGACTTGTCGAAAGCGTTCGATCTTGTTTCGTACGACGTACTATGGAAAAAACGGCATTCCGAAACTAGTCTGTCTCCGGAAGTCATATCCATTTTTAAATACTGGTATGAAAATCAGAAGAACAGTGTTAAGTGGGCTGGCTCGCAGTCGGATGTGTACGGGTTGCAAAGTGGGGTGAGACAAGGGGGCTTGAGCTCACCCAAGCTTTTCAACTTATATATTAACAAACCGATCGAGGAGCTCAGCAGCACTTATATAGGATGCCATGTAAGTGGAACGTGTAATAATATTATTAGTTACGCTGATGATATGGTTCCGCTGAGTCCCTCGATCGCAGATATGCACGGTGTAGTAAAGAAGTTAAACTGACGCTTTTTAAAGCGTACTGTCAGTCCTTCTACACGTGCAGTCTGTGGGTGAAGTTTACGCAGCGGACATACAGTACACTACGCGTCCAATATAATAACGCGTTCAGGATGTTGTTCGGCCTGCCACGTCATTGTAGCGCATCGTTCATGTTCGCTGAGGCGCGTACTGATTGTTTTTACACAATCATCAGAAAACGATGCGCCTCGCTGTGGGCGCGGATACGCGGCAGTTCGAACGGCATCTTGAGCGCGTTGGCTGATCGGTGGGACTCCCCGCTACTGCGGCGCTGGCTGCAGCTACACGCCCCTGTTACTGGCTATGAATATACATAGCATATTGGATATGTACAGAGTCTCATTGATTTTCCTCCTGTTTCACCTTTTACTAACATTAGATCAAGATCAATTAGTTACTAAAACTGTAGATTGAGATAATCTGAAATAAATTTATTTATTACTATTTTTCTCTCTATTTAGCATAAAACTTAGGTATAAAATTTGTACAGTATTCTTACAAAAACAAAGATTTACAACAATAAAAACAACATATGAATTATAATTATAAAAACTATATAATTACAATTATAAAACCTAACCTTAGAGTTATAAAAACAATGATTTATAAAAATACTATAAAAACCTTAACCTAGGGTGCCGCCGGCAGCGGGGCAGGCGAGGCCTAGACTACCGGTGATTAGGGCTGCAGAGAGAGGAACCTCCTGACAATACCTACGTGCCGTGTCCAAGAGTACCGCCTTCTGTACCTGACCCTTGATCCAGCCGCTAAGCGAGAGCCTCTCGAGGTGTTGGTCGAGGCTCTTCGCTATTCAGCCGTTTGCCGAAACCACTATCGGAAGATCGTCGAATCTACATCCCACATGGCGGTCACCTCGTGAGCCAAGTCAAGGTACTTGCAGAGCTTGTCCTTCTCGGCCTTCACGAGGTTATCGTCATGCGGGATGGTGATGTTGACGAGCACTGCCTGGCGTTGAGATCGGTCTACCAGCACGATATCAGGCTTATTGGCTACAATAGTCCTAGTATAGTACGGTACCTCCGATTCGACAAGGTCATATCGAAGAGCAAGTTGCTGGTGGATAATCCTGGCTACTAGGTTGTGCCTGTGCAAGTACTCACCGTTAGCAAGGTGAGAACAGCCGGAAATAACATGGCGATAGGACAGCGGCATGCCCGCCAAATGTCGACCGTACGGTCCTTCATAATGTATTTCCGGTAGTTATTCACCTTGATAACTTCGTCAGCAATTGCACAGACCAAACCCTCGGTTACCCCAAAGAGGCCCCTGAGAGATCCACATCAGGCCCTGTTAAGGTCCGATAGAACTTCCCATGTAGCTCCTTGCTCCTCCATATTTCCCTGCGGTCATCGGTGGTGAGCACCGGTGGTTGACGCCAGTTCTCATTTGCCAAGGAGAGCGGCGTGAGGCCCTTATCAACTGCCACAACATCGCGATGTATCCCACACTCGTTGCTGAGGAAAAACCTACTAAGACTGCACACCTCGCGGTTATGAAGATTCTTGGCATTTAAAAAGCCACGACCCCCACCTTCCGCGGGATGTACAGTCTCATGACAGACGAGCGTGGGTGTAACATACGATATGTTGTGAGCAATTTCCGGACCCGTACATCCAGGGCGTCCAGCTCGGTATTATTATTATTATTATAAGAGTTTTTGGGTCAGAAGGGTATGTGACATTAGACAAGAAGAGTACAAGGATGATGTTAGTAGGCTATGACCAAAACAATTAAAGAATGTTTGATGTTCAGGCAAATTAAGTCACTATTTCAAGGAATGTGCGATTTAATGAGGGAAATGTGCCTGTACTAAGAAAGAGCAGAAACCAAATTTCAATTTCAGGGAGCGAAACGATACAAAGAACCCCAGAACAGGAGACAGGGGCTTTACCCGAATTCATAGATGTACGAATAAATCAAAGCGCGGATGATGAGCATGATTTGCCATCTTAGGTATAATCTGCTCCTCTGCACAGTTTTTTGTTATGACTTTACTCTGTTAATTCAATTTCTGTGTATAAAAGAAAATTGAAAAGAGTAACCATCGAGTTTCTTGCCGGGGTCTTCTCGATCGGAAACAACCTCCGAACCGGTGGTAGAGTCAGATTATGTTTAATTATGATATTAACTATCAAAATATTATTGTAAGTTTATTTTTATTCAGTATATTTTTGCTACTAATTTTTTTTGTATATGACTAGTCATAAGTACTTTTTATAAGTCTATATGAATAAAGATCTTTTTTACTTTACTTTACTTATATTAACCGCCGGCTTATGTTCAGCTTAGTAAACAGGAAGAGCAAAATGTTAAATTAAGGCCGAGGCCACATCGTGTGAATGAACTTCACATATTGGAGTTCAGTACACCAATGACATACTACGACGAAGCTGTGCGTTGTTAACATAAATAAAAAGTAATATCGCGATTGAAGAATAATTACAATCATTTAAGGTGAAACGAGACATGGAAAATAAAAGAATTAGAAAATCAACGTCGGAATTGTATAAAACGGAATTTAGATTGGAGTGCAGATCGGTACAAAGCTCGCCTTTGTGCCCGTGGATTTACTCAGGTGGAATAAATAGATAAGAAGACTTTTTACCTACAGCCAGGTTTGACACAACTAGCGTTCTCCTAAGGCTAGCTGCCAGTAAGATATTTGAGATTGAACAATTTAATGTCAAGACTGCCTTCTCGTACCTTGAAGAGACCGTCTACATGGAAGTCCCTGAGGGTGTAGAGCAGAGATTCCCAGGCTGTAGAGGCTAATCCAGGAAGCATATAGAAGCAGTGGGAGCATTGATTCTTATCGTCAGTAAGTACCTACTGCCAAATTTGAAAATAACAGAAGCCAGGTATTGACTTCCGTGAATTAGTTAGTAGTGTGTTGTAGGGTTAGTAAGATGGTTTGTAACGGGTGTTAAGAATTTAAAGTTTAAGTGGAAGTATTATAATAGGATCTGCTGAGTGAGCGATCTGCTAAGATGAAGTTTTATTTTCTTTTCACTTGACTATAATGTTGTCTTTTTAAGTTCTGTCTATTGTTCTGTGAATGTCGTCTTGAGAACGTTGTGTTTTAGTTACTTGGAAGAAGTTAATAAATTAGTATAGAAATCACACTCCGTGCCTTTGATTTCAATAAGTTTAAAATAATCTATGTAATTATAAGCAAATAGTCTAGTCATCTAGTGCATGTGGCTTCAAAAAGAAGAGTTTATGGCTATTATCCATTTTTATATCCAACCAAGTTTTTGCAGGGGATGCTTGTAATGAAGTTAAATTATAGAAATCGCCTTTGGTATAGGTATCACCGCGATTGGAACCCGCAACCATGGGAATGCTCTACCAACTAATCTACCGACACCGCTAATTGATCGGGAAAGCTTCTCCAGTGGATTTTAGTTTGTAACCCAAAGTTGCTTATGTATCTGTAAACTTGTGTTAAATGTAGAATTATATATTCACGTGGTGTTTCTAATGCAGGTACTGTTAAAGTCTCACGGGTATTATCACTTTCTTGGTACTTAGATAATAAATAGTCGGAGAGCCATTATTTTAACAATGGTATTTGCCCGTGCGGGGAATACAGGTACTCGATCTAATTGTTATAGCAAAAAACGTTTAGTAAAAATATTTAAAACTTCATTCTGGGTCCTATACTGGGTGGAGCCTTTTCTTTGAAATATGATTTTGGGTTTTCGTGATAATGCAATTTTTTTGAAACAAGTAAAAATGGGTAAAGTGAAGTGCTGAATAGAAGATAGACATTCAATAGACCGTGATTATTGTATTGGAAGTGTTTGTGAAGGACTCTGTTTCAAATTCGTTGTTCGTATATTTCTTTCATTGATAATGATGATTACTTTTAAAATACTAACTAGTACTAAAATGAAAGCACTTACACGATTCGTCTCGTAAAATGCATTTTAGGACTTGTGCAATACAAAAAAACAACTTGTGCATAAAATAAACTTATTTGAATGCTTAGTTGAAAAATACCATTCTAGATATTATACATATTGCACCATTGTGCGTCATGCTCAACGGAACAATTGGAAGCCTTTAGCTTAGATAAATTAACATAATGTTATCGCCATTTTGATCGCTCTCTCAAGTCGAAAACTTGCCTATAAGGAAGGAAGGAGGATCTCAAAACAGGAGATGAAATCATACATATGAAGCTCGAGTTCTGGATGCCTACTCTCGTTAATCAGAATACGAAGCATGTAAATCTACCTGCGTCAAAAAAAATGCAAAAAAAAGTTTTCATTGGCTTTTTGTCTTTAAACTTCGAAAACGTTGCACCGGAGTAGATATTCTGGTTATGAATAGTCCCTGCAGTTGCAGTTAACTCTACGACCAATTACTGTTCGATTTGGAGACTTAAACTTAACTTGCACTTACTTGTGTTAGTAACGTTGCGTCGCCGGATTCCAGTGTGCTTCCTCCCGTGGTCACCGCGCGTGTCACCTGAGTGAGGAGCAGGCCGGAGCGACAACACACAACGCACTACAGGCAGCATTGTCCCCCTTATACAGATTCACGAGGGCTGTGCTATGGACAGTCTGTTTCAATCCGCCAAGTGCGAGAAAGGAATAAAGATGATATGACTCTACATTTTATAGCTTGTCAAATTCGTGGTTTACTTAAACGAGCATAATGGATGATTTCTTTTTGCACTGCACGCTAGCTCTATTTACAAACACATTAAACACAATTAAGATGTGCTAATGCAGACAGTTTATGAAAAATATCAAGTCACGATCTACTGTCGGTGTAATCCGTAAAATCTAATAACAACCATGATAAAATAGTAAAATGACCAAAATGTTTCTGGCCCTTATCGTCAAGGGGTACATGACATTTTACCGAAGTCCACGGTGAAGTTACTCATGTCTCTAACTTATATTTGTTATTTGTTAATTGTTAACGTTTATTGCAGAGAAACTAGAAACTTTAGAAAATCAACAGATGGGCTCATAAGCTGCTCATAAGACAAACGAATACTAACTATAAAAAATCATTAAGCTCCTTTTCTCACAGTAACTTACCAGAAATCGATTATTGTCAATCGATATCAATCAATCGAATAGAATTCTAAGTATAGATGTGATTCAAAGGAATGAACAATCAGTTAGTGAGTTTTATTGATGGAAAATAAACCTGTTATAAGTGAAATTGGAGTCGTAAGTCTTGCCTACAAAATGATGACTCTTACAAACAAGTTTTATACTCTAGAGCAATAAAATGACAGACAGCCCTGCTCAGTACTCCCAAAATCGTAGGGACAAGGCCGAGGCCGCCATCCGCAACGTGGGCGTACAGTCACCCGCGTTACGAACGCTACAAGCTGACCCCTCAACGCTATGAAATCGCATACTACGCGCGGACGGCACAAAGACGAGGGTTGACTGCACCATAACAATAATGCATGTTTCTATTGTTAACTAACGCTGGATAATCGAGCCTCATCCCAATGTACTAAAAATAAATAATAGTGCGCTAGACAACCCACCAATTGTCGTAGCTTCGAATACCACTCTCATCTCTGGGACGGTTCTGCCAAGTATTTGCTCGAGGCTCTCGACAGGTTGCAGCGTCGTGTTATCCGCATTATGGGAAACCCAAAGGCATTTACGATCCTTGAGCCTTTTCAATTGCGTAGAGACATTACCACGTTAAGTGTTCTCTAGATCGCTTATAGAATAGGGAATGCTTTGAAGAGTTATTCCAACTTGTTCCACACTCACCCTTTCACTCCCGTACCACGCGTGCTGGACTACGGCGTCATCCACACACAGTCCAGCATTTGTTTCCACGCACGAAAAGGTTCGGTGACTCTTTTCTTCTCTTCCAGCGCATGTGTTTCCTTCCTCTTATAGTCTTGGCCTCTTATGGTCTTCAAGCGGGGCGTGAAAAGGCATTTTTGCAGGCCTTCAAGATGAGATTGACCAGCTCAGCGATTGCTTTGCATTACTGTGCTTGTCAGCCTCATATCTGGACCTTGCGACCGCTTTCCATCAGATGGAGTGAGGTCATCTTAACGGGCATTATTAAAAAATTAAGTAAGGAAAAATAATTATTGTGTTATGTGCTATCAGGCAAGAATTTAAGCCAAGGGCGACTCCCACCACACCACGACTCGAGCCAATTTGGATAAGTTCGTTTTCTGAATTGACCCGAAATTAAATCGAACCAGCGACATCGAGCAAGTCAAGGCAAGAAATCTCCCACTGAGCCAAGCTAAATTTATCTGAAAAATAAAAACAAATAGGTATCTGGAACATCTTACACACACACGCCAGAAGATTCACTTTACTACAGTTCCTAGGTTCTTCCCATTTGTTTAGTGTATCGACTGGCCCGTTCATTGATCCAATTGGTCCGATTCCGGGTTCGATTCCCGAACTAGACAAAATATTCATGTATTTTTTTTATTGATACATTAATATTTGTTCAGTTAGGGAATGTATGTGTGGTTCACAGAAGGACCGCTCTCGCCTTTTTCTAACAACTTGCGCAATTGTAGGTAATTATCAAATTCAACTATGAATTCCGAAATATAGGCAGATGATCTTGTTTGAAGAAGTGTAAATAAATGTTGTTGTTTAAATAAGTATAAATAGCGGCAGACCACACACAACTTCTCACGGTCTCAGGGTAGGGATAAATATTCTGGCATTACCTACGAGGCACCAGACAAGGAATTGAACCAGGGGCATCTCCTAGCACACTCAGACCCGAGGTAATTAAAAAAGATTGTTTCCCGAATCGACTCGAACCCTGCTACAGCGCACTACGCAAATCATGTCAACAATGTTTATGGACTTTGACTTTTTTGTGTATTTATTCAAGTATCCACTAATAGAGGTTTAAAATGTTGGCATAGGCTAGCTATGTAATTAATACCCTTTGCCAGGTGTTAGATCCTACATCGACTAAAAATACATTTTAAATCTATAAATGCTATCATCTTTACTGGCAAGACCTGGGATGAGGTTAGGCTAAAGGCTGAGAGGGGGCTAGCTAGAGTTAGTCGCTGGCTCAGTGAGAATCTTCTTACTCTTAACACCCAAAAAACAAATTATGTAAACTTGTTTTCAACCGACTTCAAAAAAAGGAGGAGGTTCTCAATTCGACTGTATGTTTTTTTTTTGTTACCTCATAACTTTCGACTAAGTGAACCGATTTTGATCATTCTTTTTTTATTTGAAAGCTGGTGCTTCCCGAATGGTCCCATTTTAATTTGGTCTAATTCTGACAGTGGCATCTATGAGAAAACCATATGAGTCTTAAATCTAGACAGACAAATGCGCGAAAAATGGACGAATTACTTAATATTACGCCAACCGATTTTGATAATTCTTTATTTATTTGAAAGCTGATGGTGCCCGTGTGGTCTCATTTTAATTTGGTTCAGTTCTGACAGTGGCATCCATAGGAAATCCATATAAGTCTTAAATCTAGATAGACAAAATGCGCGACAAATGGACGGGTAACTCAATATTACGCCAACCGATTTTGATGATTCTTTTTTTATCTGAAAGCTGATGCTGCCCGTGAGGTCCCATTTTAATTTGGACCAGTTCTGACTGTGGCATCCATGGGAAATCCATATAAGTCTTAAATCTAGATAAACCAAATGCGCGACAAATGGACGAATAACTTATTATCACGCCAACCGATTTCGATGCTTCTTTTTTTATTGGAAAGGATATACTTCAAGGGTAGTTTGATGAGTGTTAGGTTCTGACTATGGGATCCATGACAAAGTAAAGGAACTCTTCAATTCTTAGGAGTAATTGGACAATACTTTTTCGATGTGATGTGATGATGATAAAATAAATAAGAACTATTCACTGAAAATCAAGAAATAAACAAAAATTTTAACAAAAAAAAACCAACTTAAGAAAAAACTATTCCAAAACAAAGCACTAAAAAGTAAAGAAATAATTGCGTATTCTTCTAAATTTATACGATGATATAATGTAGGTACAATTATTGTTATTGTTGGAGTCGGTGTCAGCCAATGTAGGTTTGTAACTACCTACATACATACGTAAACGTGATATGTAAGGTATATTGCTAGGTATATTGTAGTGTTTCCTTGGCTGACACCGACTCCAACAATAACAATAATTGTACCTACATTATATTATTTCCGCTCTTCCATTTCATATGATATGCACTGTAATGGAAGAGCGGGGCCTCCTATCACAGCTGTTAGCATTTACCTACTTGGTAGGTCCCAACCTTGGTTATGTATTTGCAATTATGTTAAGGAAATAAACATTCTACTCCATTAAGGAATATATAGATATAAAAATTATTGAATCCATGTTTGATTTTTAAATATTTTGACTATTTGCATTTCGATAATTTTCAATTTGTAATTTAATTGAATTTGTACTTGTATTTTACTATGTTTATTATTTCTACGCCAACAAACAATGGCAGAATATGTCAAATATGATTTTAGTATAAGAACCTTTGTACCGTATTCTTGGAAATAAATTCTATTCTATTCAAATTTTAATTTGATAAAAAAGACACATCTGATGATTTTTATAAAAAATATTTTTTTAGAAATAAAATGTTATACCTAATCAAAACCTTTTATTCGAGGTTCATGCTTGAGGATGCCCTAGTTTACTCACCTCTGAGCTTCCATTTTACACTATTTTCTGACCTGTATATTGAAATCTAGCAAAAATAGTACGTATTACATGGACCTACAATGTTTGATTCAATACATACAGTATATTTCACGGGTATCCAATTACCCATCACATGCAAACTTCTACTCTCTTCAAATGTTTTTCTTTGTAGGTATCTATACTTCATTCATTATAACAATAGAAATAAGAAGCAGGGGGGCTAAAATGAATGGCAATTTGCATTTGATGTTGCCATGACGATAACATACCTGAGTATAACCTGGCTAAATTGAAAACCCCTTCCGCCACAACGTATAAAAGGATTATGTAACATTTTATATTTCGTAGAGTTATAGTGAAAGTAAAAATGAAAACCCCTGCCTGTTTTAGGTTTTTACATCGACAATAATTAGTTTGATGCAAGACAAAATAATTTATTTAAGCAAAAGCCTCATAAATTCTGAAGTTCTTTTACTTTAAATGAGAACAATTAAGTGTGACAGCTGCTATTTATGTAGATTTTAATAAATTTGGCATAAATCCTAAAAGTAATGATGTTTACTGTACTTTTACTACAAAGTGTGCCCTAAAAAGAACCTTTTTTACTTCTGTCTAATGCTGTAATGAATGGAGTACCTATAGGTACGAGTATTTTACAAAACATCACAGTTGATTTTTAATTTTTCTCTTTTCAATTTTTCTTTCAAGAAAGCCATCCATGCTATCATAGCCACATCGTAAGAGGTAATTATTCTATTTAATAAAAAAAAATAACCTATTGCTGTGGAGAGCTGACCGAAGCGCCATCTGAAGGGATTCTCCGTATGTTTGGTTTCATCGTTAAACATATAGATGGCGTTATGAACGATCGATATTGACATAGATCTTTTAGGATTTCTTTGAACGTCAGTGAGTTCCATGCTAAAATTTTTAAATAATAATGTCGCCTTCGCGGATGAAAAGTGTATAATCTCATAAATTTCAAATTTTACGGGAGAGCATTTTTAAAGTTCAACAGTAGATAAAAATGTACTGAATGAAGTTTCGTTGATGCTTCTTCAGTTTTTAACTTTTATTTCTTTGAAAAATTGTCGCTTTGACTTTTCTTTGTTTGAAGAAAAGAGAGCAAAATCCCACCCATTTAAAAATAATCAATGCTTCCTCAAGCGGAGATTTTTGGAACTATCTTATTTCATATTCATATTCATTCATATTCATTTATTAATTGCATAGTCACATTACATTGAATAAGGTCTTAACAATAAATTGTAGGTAGGAAATGTGACGCCCTGCAAGGGCGTAGCAACTCTTTAAGAAGGCTATTATAACTAGCTCATCCACTATAAAACACCTTAAAATAATTAGTTTTACAGTGAATGGGTACATACATGAAATTAAATAAAATTATTGTTACTATATTTAAACATAAATTCAACTTTTAAACACAACATTTAAACCATTCTATGCCATCATATGCAAGGTACTGAACAACTCAAGTGCAATTTATTTGGTGTCAAAAAATTCCTGTAAACTATAATAAGACCTTTCAATAAGGTACATTTTCAATTTTTTGTTAAAAAGTGTAGAAGTTTCTAAATTTTTTATGTTGTTTGGTAAGTGGTTATATATTTTTATTACCATATTATGAGGACTATGTGAAACTAATTTAAGCTTGGAGAAAGGTACGTGAAGTTTATTTAGGTTTCTATCGTTTCGTTTAGTAATTCTTTCAACTGGGGAATACTAATTCATGTGTTTTCTAGCAAACTTACAGGACTCGAAAATGTATAGAGACGTAAGTGTCAGTATTTGGTGTTTGACAAAGTGAGGCCTGCAAGATTCCAATTGGTCGATATTTGTGAGAATTCTAACACATTTTTTTTGTAGAATAAAAACTCTTTCTGATTCGCAAGAATTACCCCACAAAATAATGCCGTAAGCAAGTCTTGAGTGCGCATAAGCGTAGTAGGCCGTTAGAGCCGTATTAAAGTCTGTCACTCTTTTAAGGTGTTGGAGAGCGTAGATAAAAGATGACATTTTATTTAATAGTTTTTGGATGTGTCGTTTCCAAGTTGTACGATATTTTCAGCGCAGCCTCTAGATAGGGTTTAAATTGGATAATTTTAGTTTTATTTAGATTAAGTTGCAGATGGTGAGATTCTAGCCGATTAGAAATTTTTTCCAAGGTTGCATTCAATTTTATTTCCAATTCTCTAACATTGGAACAAGGAAGCAAAACTGAGACGTCGTCAGCAAAAAGAACACAATGGTCGTCTAAAATATCAGGAAGATTGTTGATGTAAATCAGAAACAAAAGGCACCCCAGGACGCTACCTTGGGGGATAGAGCCTGTGACAGCGACTCTATCAGATCTAGTATTGGTTATTTTTCCTGTATTGAAGTCTGTGTTTACAATTTCTACATGTTGAAAACGGTTACTAAGGTAAGATTTAAACCAATCGTGGGCTATTCCCCTGATACCTGTTTGATACAATTTATTCAACAAGATTCCAAAATTGACTCTATCATATGCCTTGCTCATGTCAAGTAAGAGACCTATAGCGTATGTCTTATTATTTATTGCATCTAATATATTTTTTACATATTCATATACTGCTAGGGTCGTCGAGCGATTTTTCCTAAAGCCGTTTTGACTCTCGTGTAATATTTTAAATTTTTCGTAAAAGGAATTTAGGCGGTTAACCATAGCCGTTTCAAATATCTTAGCTGAAGTAGGTAATAGGGCTATAGGACGGTAATTATTAATATCCGTAGATTCCCCTTTCTTATGAATGGGTTTAACAACAGATATTTTTAAAGCATCAGGAAAGATTCCATCTGAAAAGGACTGATTAATCAACAAAGTAAATGGAAACGTTAATATATCAGCACAATGTTTTACTACACTTGGGGGAATTTCATCGATGCCAAAGGATGTTTTATTTTATCTTCTTTTTTTATAATCCATAGAAATAATGTAGGCGATTCTGAGGATTCCTGTAAGTCTATTAGGTTGAGTTTTGGAAAAATTCGACATTACTTTTCATTCGGAAAGGCGATATCGACTAACATTATTAGCTTAAATAAATTAAGACAGCTATCTACGATCACCGTTAAAGCGCTTTTTGAACACTACATCCCACCAAAAACATTCTGTAAAAAACTAGCCAAGTCTCGATGGAGCTGCTTGTTTATCTCTAAAAAGTAATGAAATCTAGACAAAGTCGTGCCAAGTCTAAGGTTCCTTACTGCGATTTCTTTATTATTATAGTTAATGTTGTGTGACTTGGCCGTGGCAAGTCAAATACATAAACGGGCAAGACACATATTTCGACTCAGTTGTAGAATTTGCTATAGCTTGTCCAATTTAGGATGATAATTTTGACAGTTCATGCCTATGAAGTATTGCATTCTTTTCCGGTAAAGTGTCTGTACTACAGATAATATCGTACTTTATTGATTGGTACCGCCCACTTAGTGAAGTGCCTTGCAAACAAATAACAAAAAAATCGGAAATCTATAGAAAATCGGTTGTGAAAAAAAAAATCTAACAGGCTTAGGTATATGGTCGTAATATATTTATTTAATTATCTCTCTGTCGATTGGAAGTTCTATGAAATAGTGATTCGATAATCAAATCGATTCACTAACGATTATAAACTGCCCCATCCCTATTGTGAGCTGTCAAAATTATCATCCTAAATTGGACAAACTTTAAGATACGGCTTGAAGAGTGAGGGTTAAGTAGAGTTACCAGTCTATTTAATGTTCTCTATGTGTAGAGTTGGAAGCTTGGTTCTATTTGATAGCTTCTGACAGTGCAAGCTATAATTTACGGTCCCGCGTTAGCAAACATTTTATATGAAAATGTTTTTGTGGGATTTTCAGGATTATGGTTATTAAAATTGGGTATGGGAACAAAAATCAAACATGTCCTTAATCGAAAACCATTTCGAGGTATTTGTATTTTATACCTTATTTAAATATTTAACATTTCTAAAAGCAAAGGATCTAGGATATTTTTAATGAAATACCTTGCCAAACTGGGGTCAAATGAATGAGTTTGCCAACGTCCGCAAAGAGTATATTATGGTTCTTATTGGTCTCTTGACGGTAATCAAATTGACATCTCACAATTGAAACCTATTGGGTCGTATAAACGTCCTTTCACGTGATTGGTTTAAAATCTTTTTTTTTTTTTTTATACTACGTCGGTGACAATCAAGCACGCGGACCGCCTGATGGTAAGCGGTTATCGCGGCCTATGGACGCGTGCAACACCAGGGGTATCACTCGCGCGTTGTCGACCCTGTAAAAACCTTTTCAAACCCCTCTTGAAGAACTCCATACTATAACTCATCGGGAAAACCTCGGCAGGGAGTTCATTCCACAATTTAAGCGTCCTCGGAAGGAAACATCTCTGAAACCGAATTGTACGAGACCATTGCGGATTCAGAGTGTGAGGATGAATGCCCTGAACTATAATAATAACTAATCTATCCATCAACCAATCAAATGACGCGATCTGTATCATACGTAAGACTTTTAGCTAGGTGATTCTACTGCATGGTATTGATGGGGTTTCCAGATAGCAGATTTTAAATTCCCCCAGGTGAAATATATTTTTCTACTAAGTTATTTTTAATAATACGTACATTAATTTACGCTCATTGCCCAGACTACCTTAAAATAGCCATTCGCTATAATCCCAACGCTTTCAGGTAGGGCTTGGTTTCAGAACCTGACAAAATGAATTGTATCTGAAGTCTACTTCTCACATTCTCGTGAGATTGTACATGATGAACGGCGAGCTGTTTCAGTCGTAAGTGCAGTAAATCAGTAATTTTCACCTTATAATTTATTTACGATGAATCCGGGAAAAAACACATGTGGGAACACTAAGTGAATCTGTGACTTCATGAGTTCGCAATGTTTAAAAATGAATAAAATATTGACCATTGGCTAGATCAACGAAATATTCAAATTATTTAAGTACTTAAAATAGTAAAAGGTATTTTTTTAAAATGAAAAAAAATAAAAAAAAAAGTAATAAAAAAAATGTTCCCATACCCAATTGCCTTTTCTAGTTTTCATTTCAATTAACGTGATTTTAAATAGTTTTTATATGTTTATGTTAATTTTTATGATTGGTTCCAAGCATTCATTTGTCTTTTATTTGTATTTCGAAATATTTATTCATTTCGTCAGTTTGAATGTTAAGGATATCTGATAAATTTTATAGTTTGACTACAATGAGGTCTCTTGACTGTGGTTTTCAATAATGTGGTGAGTTGGCCACGAGAGATCCCACGACCATTGAACTTTTCAATTTCTAAGTTAAGTGAATAAAAAGCTGCAAATTAATTTCATCGCTCTACCGCTCAAGCTGAGGTGTAAGAAAAAACACACGTTACTTTTAAAATATTTATTAACTATTTACATAATCCAAATTCCATTTATTGATGTATATAAATAAATAAATGAGATTTGAACCAGGAACATTGTTCGAAGCGCGTTTTAGAATTTATTAATTCTACTCGGGCCAGAGCACAACTCTGAACAAGCCAACCTGACGACGAGACTACCGACTGACATTATAGTAGGTATTGTTGATATTTCTGACTAAACCATCATCGATATCAAGTTATAATAACACCATCTATAACACGCAAGCATTTCGCAAAGGAGCGAATCCTATAATACTTGCAAATCCTCCACTGGGAATTTGACACTTAATTCTGGAATTGGAAGCTTAAAAAGCAAATTATTGTCATTCCAAATAAGTAATTCTAACAAATTTCGCTCAAGGTACATACTCGTATTCATTAAAATGAAGTAGAATATAAAAAGGGTCCCTTTATTTTAACTGTATAACTTAAATATACCTTAGCAGACTTTTTACAATAATTTATTTAACTTTAATAATTTGACATCACATTTTTACATAATGTTAAATTGGGTAGATAAAATTGTTTAAATCGACTTGACGTCAAATTAAACCCATATTAAACTATAAAATACGTGTAATACTAGGATTTAATACAAGGACTAAGCGTAGGAAACGGCGCAGGCGCAGGCGGCGCGCAGGTTCATTACATTTCCGTTCACTCTCAATCTTCGTAATTTTAGCTCTAATAAAAGTTAATAAAAATATGTTTAATGAAAAGTTTGACTCATAGATTACTAAAAAATATGGTCAGTAATCAAATTTGTTTAACCCTCGTTGTAGATGTAAAGTTAAATCATGATGTGTATGCTATTTAAGGATTACGGTCTAGTTATGATAAGTTTATATATATTCTTGGTTGTGTAATGGCTGTGATCTGTTTGCATACCTAATATAAATAAATAAATAAATAAATAAATAAAAAAGTTAAGGGCATTTTAGGGTTTAGCAAAATGGCTTGATTTTCTTATAAATAAAATATAAATATGCGCCAGACTACATATACTACAAAAATATGCAACCAAGATTCCCTAGGGAGTAGGACTCAAGTTTGAGAGTGAAAAAAAAAGTGATGAGCCTCAACGTGCGCACGAGTAGCGTCACCGAGCATCGACACGCGTGACGTCACCTGCGACTGTTAGTGTTGCCATTGGAAGACCATCAAAATTATATTGATTGCTTTTTGAAAGTCTACAGTAAATTTATATGCCATCGATCATATCGATACTGGTAGCATGGTACATAGGCCCCATAGTATGTCGTATGTGATGTGCTAGACACAATGGAAAATCAATACAATTCACCGTCGGACGGTGCATCGACATACGACCGGTGCTGTGCTGTGCACGTATTTATTGTCATGTATCAATACAATCAGTATTCAATTTGAATAGTGACAATAATGAAACGGTCGATGGTGTCTGTTGACGGCATCTTTACTTTATGGCTGATTGATTATGCATTTCGAGGGTTGTCGTGGGTCTCATGAACCAGCAATATCACTGATTATTGATGATCAGCCTTTTAGAACCATTTAAGGATGGTATTGATATACGTCGATAGTATTACACAGTCCCACGCTACAGTACCAAGATCTATCATTGGCGACACTGGTCTTCCGTCACCGGTGCGGCGGCAGGAAGGTGAGCGCGCGCAGAGCCTGGTCGACGCGCGCGACGAGCGGCTCCTTCCAGCGCCACAGCGCGGTGTCGCGCACGGGCTGCGCGCTCAGCTCGCCGCAGGACTTGCTGAGCGCGCTCACGCAGTCGGCGCGGTAGTGCTGCAGGCGCGCGTGCTGCGTCTCCAGCGCGTACGAGGAGCACGCGCCGCCGAGGCACGCGAGGGGGAAGTGGTTGTGGAGGGCCAGCACGCGCTCCGTTTCGTGGAAAGCCTGGAACACGAAGGAAACCGTTGTTAAATTTACAATTTTATTCAGCAAACAACACACTTAGCTTTTCGCCAGCTAGCGTGAACTATTCCTCTCGTTAAAATCTAGCCTAATAAAAACATATTATTAAAAAAAACAAAAAACTGACTACAAAAAATACCACTCAAAAGGAAAGAACAAGCTTCATCGCAACGTTTTAAATCATTGCGGCGCGGGGATCAATATTAATCGAACATTCGAACATAAGTAACTACTAAGTCATTATTCCCTGCTTTGTGTCCGCCTGCAATGATTTAAAACGTTGCGAACGAGCTTGTTCTTTCCTTTTAGGTGGTGATTTTTTGCAGTCGGGTTTTTTGTTTTTTTTATAATATTTTTATATTTCTGACTTTTTAGTTGAATAACCAGTGTTTACGGAATCGCTATTTCAAGCCCTTTATTTTGATACCCCTCTCAAAGAGTTGGGTAGAAAACCAAAAATCCGCCTTTTTTTTGATAAACCCGTGTCACTCTCACAGTAAATACGAATCTAAAGACACCTCGCAAGCTAAAATCCATCAAGCTGTTCAGGCTGCAGAGCGTGCCAAACAATTGTACATTACATACATGCAAACATACATTGCATACATACTCTCGAATAACATAACTCTCTTTCTGGAGCAGTCAGGTAAAAATATATGATGTGAAGGATTTTTAAAATTGGTTAAATTTCATAGTTTTTGAGTTTCATGTGTATTTGTAACGTACAAAGATAAAAAACTTTCCTTCTTATAATATTAGCAAAACATAAAGAAAGCGAATGGGGGGCACCCTTGGTGATGCCCCCTATTTATCGGCGACGGCTAAATATGGATGAAGCGTCAGTGCTCAATTCAATCTCAAGTTCCTAACAATAAAACTCCAAATAAATTATAATTTGTTCCTACTGTAAATTAGTTATCACAACATTTTCAGAAAATCAAGAACAATACATACTCTAAAATAAAACCATTCAGTGAAATGTTAAACACGTGCAAGATACAATAATTTTTGACAGTTGATTTTATCATCTCATAAAATGTTTAGTATCTCACCTTAACATACTGTCCAGGCTTGGTGAAGTTCCTCGTGCGGAAGACGTGCTGCATCATGTGCATGTAGCGCGGCACGCCGTCCTCCCAGCCGTGCTCGTGCCGCAGCGAGTCCAGGAAGTACAGGTTTGACGCGTGGTAGGACGAGCGCGCCGGCTTGCCCGCCGCCGGCGCCGACAGCGGCAGCACGCGCTTCATCAGCGAGCTCCAGTCTGGATCCTCCAATGGAACTATTACCTCATCTATATCCAATAACGCCAGCCACCTATACTCATACATATGGCGGTATAAACAGTCGTTGTAAGGAATCAACTCCATCTGCCGTTTATGCGTCGTCTTCTTCTTTAGATACATGTGCTGCAGCCCTGGCAGGTTCGGCTGACCACCAGGTAAAGTTATAGGCGTTACCGTAACTACACCAAGACTCTCGTAATAATCTAGCACTTTGGTTATGTTCGGATGCACTTGGAGCTCGTAGAAGAAGATTTTGTCCGCACCGAGCAGTCTAACCAGTTCGATCCACTCGACGAGCCGCACTGATAAATCTTCATGAAGGAAGTCTAGTCCTTTCACACAGACGGCAAACTCTTTGCGTCCAGCTTCCGGTCGGTCATTGTGGACTCTTAGGTTATTGGTTGCGCGGTCGCAGGGGTTGTCTACGATCGAGACGGAAGCGGGCACCAGATGCCGCACTTCTTGCGGCAGGACACACGCCATCAGATAAGGCTGAAGAACGTTGTCGCGGTAGTTGCCCCACTTGCTGTTCCACACGTATTTGTACTCAAGGTTTCTCACGACGACTGGAGCCTCGCGTTCCTCGAACCAGAGCTGGCAGTGCGTGGCGATGGTAGGCTTGATGCGGTCGTGCACGGCGAGGATGCGCACGGCCGGCCCGATGCGCGACGTGTTCCGCGCGTCCATGTACGCGCCGTAGAAGTGAAACACGCCCTCTTTGGAGCGAAACGTCTGCCAGTACGTGTTGTGGAACTCGAGATCGTAGATAGATGGGAAGGGCGAGCAGTCCTTCTTCTTGTAGTATTTGTTTTTGTCGTTTTTATGCTTGTTCCAGTAGGCGAGGGGCAGCGACGGAAGGCGCCGTTCGGCTTCAGCCACCTGAAAAAAGTGAGTTTTATAATCGAAATCAATAGTCTAATTGACAATACAATTACAGGTCAAAAACATAAAAAAAGAGTAAAATAAAATCTAATATAAACGATGTTTAGAAAAACAATTAGAGTCGGTACAGAGGCGTTCACATCAACCTTTACAAAACCATAGAAAAATGGGTCTTATGTCAGCAGCATAAGGTGCCCCTATGTAAAGGTTGATGTGAACGCCTCTGTACAATGTACACCATAATGACACAAACAAATTAATAAGATTAAATCCAAAATAATAATGATAATGAGATTATAATAAATGTCAAATATGACATTAGATTTATGTAAGATGATTCAATACCAAAAAGAAAAATAATAAATAATGAAAAAGCATTTCGAATATCAGATATGTCAGCGTAAAATGTCAAAATTAAATTAAAATTATAAACAAAGGAAATTACAATATCCTACTTCAATTTTATGAATTCTTCGTAACTGTAAAATGCCTTTTGAATGAGCCAGTGCTTCAGTCTAGCTTTGAAAACGTTCAAGCTAGTGGAGCTAGTGACGTTGTCCGGCAATCTGCAGTTGTAAACAGTCGGACCCCTGACATGCGTAATTCTACAGTAATTTTTCAAGAGTCCGCGGCACTGTTAAAAGTTTGTCCCCGTTCCGCGTACTGTACGAGTGCATGTTGCTATGTTTAACGTAGAGGGCTTGGTTTGTTTTGACATATAACGCCACTTGGTATACCAGAATCGAGGGCAACGTTAGAATACCGAGGTCTGTGAAATGCGGCCTCGCCAATTCATCCTGCGGTATCTGTACTATTGCTCGTACGGCTCTTTTCTGCATTCTAAGTACGCGCTCCCAGTCAGCGGCGCGCCCCCACAGCTCGGCGCCGTACTGCAGTACCGAGTGTATCGTAGCGAAGTAGCATGTTCGTACCGCCTCCTTTAAGACGACCCTAGCGAGCCGACCCAGCGCGAAGACCATTGCAAGCCACGGTCAACCTCAAAGCCCACGAATGTAGTCTTGCCAACTTCGTCAATGTTGAGACCATTCGCAGCTGCCGTGATTTGCCTATACGGCCTGCCTCCAAATTGAAAATGAATAACATGTGTTTTATTCACGTTCAGGGCCAGGCCGTTAAGTGAAAACCATTCAAACATACTTCACAGAGTTTATTTTACAAACCGTCAACCGTTGGAACAGTTAGATACTAAGGCAGCCACATCGGTAGCGTACATAAATGTATCTGCAAGCGTTATCGCGTTTGGTAGATCGATCAACATAAGTGAAATATCGATAAGTAAAATGAGAATTAGCAGTAATCTCTGGAAGAGTTTTGACCACTAACTGGAAACATAAAACTACTCCTTTCAGACAGTTATTCTCGCAAGATAATGCAGCCGATGGCGAATAACAGACTTCGGAAACTAACATGAATACTTATAGTTAAGTATTTAAAAAAGGACGGATTGATTTTTATAAAAGTTTTAACCCGAGGGCTGGGCATGACAATTCGATATTGTTACTCAAATCTTTTTTTCACGGTCTGATTTTTGCAGCTTAGGTAAATTATCTACGCATGGTAGAAAAATAGTCAATCGGGAGAGGCATTCTAATGAGGAAGAATATAACATTGGACGCTGTTTTACCTGCTCATCTTCGGAGAGCACACGCGTATCAGTAGCGGGCAGCGAGTTGGCAACGACCACGGCCGGCGTGGACGCAGCCGGCTCCGACTGCAGCAGCAGCCTGGCGGGGGGCGCTGGCGCGCGTGGGTGCGGGGGTGGCTGCTGCAGTCGCGGCAACGCCAGCGCCGCCAGCGCGCACCAGCACAGCAGCGCGGCCAGCCAGCGCGCGCGGTTGCGGGAGCCGCCGCTCCACCAGCGCACGCACCACCCGCGCATTGCCTGGAACAACACAAAAACCAACGTTAGGAAACATTTGTACACAGCGAAAATAGCAATGAAACTATAAATAAATAAATATAAATTTGCGCCAGACAACACGCCTCCTGTCATGTTCTCGGAGTAGGGATAAATAGCCGTATTATGAGGAACCAGACAAGGAATTACGCCAGGGGCGTCACCCAGTCCAGAGTCAATTTAAATAGATCGTTTCCTGAATTGACCAGACCGAGAATCGAACCCAGGACACTGCAGATTTTTTTTTTCAATCTTTATTTATTTAATTACATATATGCAGTATACATGTAAAGAGTAAAGGGGGTTTTGTCCGAAGATATGTCACCCCCATAGATTATGTCTGGTCGAGAGATGGAGGTCTGGAGATGTTTTGGTCGCGTGTTGCACCTTATCCAAAACGATTTTACATCTCCTACGAGTATGAATAACCCCAGCACAACATGCCTTTGGGAAAAGCTCAGTCTACAATTGAGCATGGTCTGATGTTCTTCGAAATTTAACCGGATCAAATACTAACTAATGGTCAACATTACATCTCTAGTTTGGTCAGTTAAATTCAATACGTG
The DNA here is from genome assembly GCA_947369235.1 of Udea olivalis. Lineage (NCBI taxonomy): Eukaryota > Metazoa > Arthropoda > Insecta > Lepidoptera > Crambidae > Udea > Udea olivalis. Next base: position 16,717,807 of record OX376362.1, on the reverse strand, counting down.
TATTTGCTTTCATGATAATAATTGAAATGAAAACGCAATCCAATACTCATACAAATCATATTGGCCGGTGAAACACATTACGAAGATTGAGTCATTATTAAGATATCATAATTTATACTAAGTGTTTAATTACCCAATGAAATTTTTATTCGTGCGAGTATTATCGTTTTTCCTACAGCTTGATCAGTGGTCTAAGACGTTCATTAAGATTTAAGGTTGACCCGAAACATTTTTATCCTAGCCGCCTTATAATCCTTTTTTTTTCGCCAGACAACACACCTCTTTTAATGGTCTCGAAATAGGGACTAATATCCCTGTGTTACGAGGAACCAGACAAGGAATTAAGCCAGGGGCGTCTCCCAGCACACTCATACCCGAGTCAATTCAAAAAGATCGTTTCCTGGAATCGAACCCGGGACACTACGGAAATCGAGGCGAGAAACCGTGCTACAGCGCACTACGCCAATCGTGCCAATCAATCTTGAAGCTTTTATACATATATAAAAAAATTGAAGGCTGCCCCTAAATGAGTAGTTAGAGCTCGAGAGGCCTTTCAAACTTGGTCAAAAACATGTGGAATTCCCTAAGCAGAATAAATGAGATATCAGTATTTACATGTTCGGAAGGCGAGCTGGGCGGCGCGCCCATGGCTCACGGCGACCACCATCGCTCTTGTTGTCCAGATCCTAACCACTCTTCTCATACGAATAATTTATCACAAAATTTCTGCATAGCCTAAAACTTAGCCAGAAGTTTAACTTTTATCGCAACGTCTTATCGTCATATTGATCGCATTCTCTATGTCACTCAATGCCAGTGATCGCATGTCAACTGACAGCTAGTAAACTAGAGAAGAAAGGAAAAGTTTGCTCAGCGTGAAGGTTATTGTTTACGCTGATTGGTCAAACATATTGGAAAGATTTAGTTACACCGTTGATTAATGCATCTAATTCCTACCCTCACAAGTACTTTCAGTTGTAAGAGAACGAGGAGAAATGCCGCTTAATACCTAATTACCAAAATGGTTTTGATCCGCACAAAACAGTAAGTCAATATTTTACCCTGATATAGGTACATAATAACCTGCTTTCGTTGTCCTAATGAACAATGTGATTATGTGTTGTACGTAAATACGTAGGTATATAGTACGTTTCTAATGTTAGCATCTGCACACGCTGCAACGTAGCGAACGTGTTCTGCGCGGGAGCAGCTAACGGGACACCGGTCTAGCTCTCGGTCGGTACCGTTCGGACAAGATGACTGCGCATAACTAGCGCCCACGATCTAGACCACAGATGTGACGTCGGCTCGCGCAACGCCGTATTTAGGACACTTCTCATTTGCATCATCGTAACGCCGACACATCTCAATGGAGGAGAAAGGTCTCGATTGGGCAACGCCAGCCAATGTGACTTAACAAATTGTCTCAACATGTAAGTTCCCTTTTAAAATGCAAGTTGTTATCGCTTCGAGAAGTTTGTCGGCGTAGGGTCCGACGAAGGTCGCGGCCACCGGATTCGACCGATTCTCCTCAACAAACAACCACAGTGGTTCTAATTTATAATATCCGCGCGGTGACGTCACGCCGCAGCAGCAGGGCTACCGGCGACACCAGTCACGGACAATTAATTTGATTTGGATCGTCAACATTGACCTTTCACCGACCATCAAAGGCCGTGGTCAACTTGTAATAGGAATGACAATGGACATGACTTGCTGTTGCGGACGAAACTTAATGCATCATAACTACTTATACATGGCAATCTGCATCTAATCTCATTTTGGCAACATCTTTCCCTAAACTTTGTACTAACAGGAGCAGCCCTAGTGCGGTGGACTTCCCAACCACCCATTGCCTGCCGCCGGGCGTGGTGGTGGTGGTATGGTGCCTACCACTGCCCGCCCAAAGGGGCGACCACGGGCGCAGCGTCTCAGGGCCGCGATGCAAAACGGTTAGGAGGGGGTCAGTGATCCGTGGCTGGCCCCCCCTGTGCACTGCGGCTCGCGGAGCCACCTTTTAGGTGGATCGTGGTTGCGGACCTAGTAGGGTCCGCGTACGGTGGGAGCTAGCGAGCTTGAGTACGGGGGTGCTTTTGCCCGCAAAGCGCGGTTTTCACCACGACGGCGGAAGTACCTGTGTGCTCCAGGTACTTCCGTGGCCTCCTCCCTTCATTAGGGGGTCCGCTGGAGGGGGCCCCAATACGGGGAAGCACTGGCGGCGGGGCGTTGCGAAACTTTTTAGGGACCCTGCTTCGCCGCTAAAGTGTTGAGTTGAGGTCGAGTACCGTGGGGTTTTAGTCGGTAGAAGTCCGACATAACCTCGTCGTTCCCCCGGGCGGCGAGGTATCCATGAGGATTTCCCCACGGTAATAAATAAAAGGACAGGAGCAGCCCTGCAGACCGCGAGCCGCTACGACGCTGCAACATCAAGATCTTGAATGGATTTTCCTAATCCAAGTGACGCAACGCGATGAAACGTACTTCGCACACGAGTACACAGACGTTTTTTACAATGAGATTCTTCGCTCATCTAATCAGAATTACATTAAACCAAGGCTTGTTTTTATAAGGATTTATTTATTAACTAAAGGAATGACCATGCTGATCTCCACGTCATTTTCATCTGATTACGCATCCAAGAGGTACATCTTTTCTATTATTCAATTGAATGCCTTGTTGTGAGTCTTTAGTCAGTCATGTTCTGATATAGCATCTTAAGTTATGTGAAGTTTCATTACTAACCCACGACCGTAATTTACTGGTATGAGGCAGTTTCCCTTCGAGCAAACCCCGATTAAATTATTTGCATCATCGCAATGAGGTTAAGAGTAATTTGAGGTGTTATTTACTTGTACAATTTTACAAAGCTGAGCAAATCGTGAATGAGATCGTCACGACTCACGACTTGTCACTCCGAGAATTGGTTCAATTGCAGGAGCTTGGTCTTATGCGAGAGCCTGCTTGATGTTAATCTTCCGAAAAATGCATACTGAACTATGTTCTCATAAATAATAGCTCACAAAATATTTATTGTTGCTGCAGTAGAAACAGGAAACTCGAAAATCATACTAATTTGGTCACTACAATACTGTCTCTTGGTTGTGATTCCGTGCTGATCCCGCAATATTCTGTTAGGTGAAGCAGTCCAATGATATTAGTGAAATTAAAAGTAATACCTTTAATTAGAAAAGTTGCTGAAGAGATGTGTCACTATTTGAGCGTAAGTAACTTGACACGTTAACTGTCCAGTGCATTACATAACATACAATGCATTGTAACTATTTTGTCCATTTGTGCATAGTAAACGAGTTTAATAAAACACTAATAAGGTATAATCTAGTCATAATTTATTTAACCCAAGACGATCTGGTGCACGATTCTTTCACTATTTTAGATCCAATAGCAGCTGCATATTTGAAAGGTCTCGTTGGAGGTAGTGCGCGTGAGACGTAACGCGGGTGAATGTGTGCCGCGGCACCGCAGTTCCGGTCAGCTGCAGCGGACTCGGAGGTGGACAGCAAATGTACCGGAACGTTCCACAACGCGTTAGCTGTCTCGCAAATTGTGCCACAATAACTCACGTTCAGTTTTAAACGAATATGACATCTTGAGTGAATTTGGTGATGACTTTGTGATGTTAGCCGATTTATATGCATACACTTTCATATTTGAAGACGCAGAATTGTTTATTTAAGGTAAGATATTATTGAACATGAGTATCTTTTTGCATCATCGCTGTGTTTTGGTTTCCATCTAAGTTGAATAAAACTTGTATTTTGTTTATTTTTGCTAACGTAGGTACTTTCAAAGTGAGGAAGCAGGTTTGCTTCCTAGAACCATATGAGGAAGTCAGTGACGCCGCCGGTTGTTTGCACCATGCAATGATCGTTAGGCTACCTTGTACTGTGCAATACCAGAATATGCCAATGGATTGTTAACTACCGTTGTTGATCCCAGACCCTATCGCAAAATAGCCGTTTTAAAAGAGTTTTGACATATAAATGGAACAAAACTTCACAAGGTAAAAGATTTGCTATGAGAAATCATCTTACTAAGCGCATTCGATATCAAGAATCGATAAGTTCTGACGATCCGGCTTCAAGGACCAGGAAGAAGCTCGGAATGCGACTGTAACTTTGGCATATATCTGGTTAGTTATGTTAAAGAATATAGTCACTGCAGCATGCAATTATATACCGTCTTTTATCATTTTGAACTAAAATACCAAGAACTCGTAAATAAATGAAGTAAGAATTACGCTACCAAACGGGGGACAACCATTAGCGGTAGGAGTAGTCAGTTGAAATAGTTTTATTTCTAATTCGTTGCGTGCAGAAACTTTAAACATTCGCACCAAGCCTAATGAATTTGTACAAATATAGCATTCCGTTGCAGCTATTGAAAGTGTCGCGTGCGCGGTCAAGGCCGTGCCCTCCCCGACGCGATCCGACTGCTAACTCGGTAAGCGCGTACGCATTCCATAGACAGCTTACACCATTAGAGGCTGACAGATTCGGATTGCCGAAACGTTGAGTCATGTGCGATACTCCTACGTGGAATGTTAACACGTCTCAGTTTGTGCTGGAAGCGTACATAAAGCTTACTTTTTATTGATGACGTTTGATCTAGCTTGATGGAAATACTCATCATTAGTATGGAATCTTTTTGGTCCCGATCAAAATCCTCATCGCGCAACCATGAGAACTATGAACTAAACTAAGTACTGCGTCGTCTTTTATTCTAAGCTATGTTTTTAAATTAGTTATAAAGTGCTGATGAAAATTATAGGCCATTACGAAGACAGTGGTACAAAAAAGACAGATGGTTGTAGGTACGCACGACGCAAAAATTGTTATACAGGGTGGTCCAAACATACACATCACCAATTTTTTTTAGCTTCTCACACTTAGTGGTGTACGAAAATACCCCATGTATGTTACCCGATTGTTTGTAGTCTTTCAGTTATGATTTATTTTACGAATTTTTGGAAATTTCAGGGTTGAGTCACTTTTTCGGTTAGTGTAGCGCCAGATAATTCTGAAGAATTCACATCCATAACGTTTATCATAACTCTAAAAAAAAATTATGACATTGAAAAAGTTAGTTAGACTTCTTCATCCAAATCTTTTTTAAAAACTTCACTACTTTCTAAACTAATTACCATGTAAATTTAAATGAGTTACTTTTGCGGCATCATACTATAATTTTTATTCAAAATGCCAGAAGTATAAAATTCAAGTAATCTGTAATCTTTAGAATCATCTAGCGCTATTTTTCATCTAATAAAGAAAAAAAATCAGGCATTTATCTCAACAGATCGCGCTACACTGACCGAAAATGTGACTCAACCCAGAAATTTTCAAAAATTCGTAAAAAAATTCATAACTCGAAAACTACAAAAAATCGTGTAATATTTATTGGGTATTTTCGGATACCCCTGAGTGTGAGGAAGCTATAAAAAATGTATTGACGTGTATGTTTGGACCACCCTGTATAAGGCCTATAAGGCTTGACCTGTTTGGAGACTTAGATAACGGGGCTCTTCAATCTTAGTTTATCTTGTGTTATTGTTCTAAAAATATCTAAAAACCTGATTTCTGTTTAAAATGTTTTTGATGACAATCATAAACAAACTAAATTCTTCTATTTTTTGAAAACACATATTATCACGTAATGTGTAAGTAAGTGATTTATTTTCTTTATTAACACGTGTCGTAAATTTGAAAATATTGCGAATTGTGATTGTAAAGTACAAATTGCCAATTTTACGGCTGAATAATGCAATTTCGTTTCTAAACTGCTATCTTGTAACTTACCTACTGTTGTATTTCTTTGTTAACACTGTTCGATGTTCCTAAATGTTCAACTAATATTATGTTATAGTTTCGTTTCGTGATGCCAGGGTCTGCTGCACTAGTTATTTTTAGTGTAACCTTCAAAATTGCCATTCACATTCAGAGAAATGGCTTCCGTTGAGCGCTTGCGCCGGACTCCGTGCGTGTTGCGCGCAGCGGGCGCCGACCGGCGGAGGGGCAAGAAGAAATAATATAGGGCTGGGAATTCGAACTTAACCCCACCTTAGTACTTGTGATAAGTTTATCAATAATCAATAATAACTCTACTCTAGAATCACTCAAAACTACCTATATAATATATAATATATTATAGACGGCATTATTTTTCTGGCCTGCTCATTTAGTATTTGGCATCAGGGAGTCAAACATACTCGTAGTTGATTATCCTACAGTACCGCAAGCAAAAGGAGCATAAGTTAGTCATCAAATTTTTGTCATTTCACTGAATTTAACAGATTCGTCGTAATCTTTATAAACACATGAGACAATTTTTACTAAAGGAATAAAATCCTCAGCGCTGATTTTATGTGCTATACAAACAAACTATCAGACTTATTTATTTATTTATCACTGCCACATGGTACATAATATTATTAAAAACGATTTATAACTCCCAAGCTTTCATTGCAATAACTTTGCTATTTGCTACTGGTTGCACTTATGCTACTGTGATGTTACAGCGATCACTTCAAATAAGTAGAACCTGTTATATAAAAATAAAGAGAATAATAAATTAGACTGAGTCAGCCTAAATCAGGTGCAGGCTATTGTAGTAACGTTTCAACAGCATGTACTTACATGCAGTTCGTTATTATTCAGGAATGTTGGATATTATCCAACTGCATAATATACCGTCTTATAAACTATGTTCTGTTTCTAGGTTAGATTGGTAGAATGCTAAAAGCTCGGCTGGTTACAATAAACGGGACGTGGCGGAATAGACGAATCGCATAAAATGAACACAGAGATATTGTGAATATCTGCACGAAGTGATTTGAAATTGAATAGCTGTTGGTGAGGTGTTAAATAGGTGTGTCTGCAGTGAATAAGTTATTCTTTGAGCGTCGATACTTTGTTCCTTACAACGGGTGAGAAAATTAAGACGACGAGCTTCAGCCATCCGATGATTGGTAGAGCCATGGGAAAGCCAATGGTAGTCAATTTATGAATTCTTCTGATTTCAAATTAGATTAGATTCAAGTTTTACGGCCACATTTATCTGAATATTATACCATATCAAACGCTTTTGCTGAAGTTTTTCTTTTCTTCTCGATTGATTTGTCAGCCCTAAATACAGGATAAAAGCAGCAAAACTTACAGCCGTGAACCGGTCCCAGACACGCAGACTCCCCTTCTTTCCCCCCTGTCTGAACAACCGTCCTTTGAAACACACCGGCGGGAATATGGTGCGTACTTCACAGGAGCGCCAAAGGTTTTGTCACTCCACCAATGGCTGTTTTGCGTTCAGTTCAACATAATAGAAGCACTCGGCTTGCTATCTTAGTTTCGTAAAAACTAGCAAGATAGATAGATAGATATATATTCTTTAGTGTACAAAAACAAAAAATTAAAGCTAAGTATTACATTTAAAGCAATGCCATATTTAGGCGGCCTTATCGCTAAAAGCGATCTCTTCCAGGCAACCTACGGGCAGAGGAAAAAAGTTTAAAAGAGAGGCAAGTAGTGCATAAATAGAACAGTAACTATTTAGAAGGAGAAAAATGAAAATTTAATATTAACATCCTTAAATAAAATAAACCTACATTACTTCTGGGCATGTTCAGAAACTTACATTCAAATATTACAGTAGGTAGTAGTATAAACTAGCAAATAACGTACAAATAATTATATAATTAGTTTATCAACAATTTAATTAGTTTACAAGTAGACGCACCACAAGTTGACCAAAATCGAGGAAAAAATGTAAATATGTATAGTCGCCGAGCAAGATAATGTGATTTGACTTTTGCCTTGAAAATAGAAAGGGATTGAGATTCGCTAATAGAGAGGGGTAAGGAATTCCAAAATTTTTAAAGGTTTGGGTGTAGGAGTGCGAGGAATGAGGAGGGAATTTAAGCCGGAGTATTCAAAATGATCGCATTTGTTGTCCCCGAGTCGGCTGCAGAAAATGAGATAAGATTTATGTAATACACTAAAGTGCTTTGTGATTTAGCAGTATAATGAATATAATTGAATAGCACTCATCAAATTGATGCAATTCAATTGATGTCTTACACACATAACAGCAGAAATGAAAAGGGACAGTTATCTTTTCTATTAGGTATATACCAATATTATAAAAGGATAGATTTGTAGTTTTGGGTGTATGTACAAAGAATAAACTCTAAAATGAATGGATCTGATTTACATTTTTGAAATCAGAATGTAAAGCTCATACTGCTAGTAATAGGTATTGGCTATATTCATATTATTAGAATTAGTTCTCGCAGGCGCAGCTGCCGCCACCGACGGAAAGCTAGTACAAACATGTCAGGGTTCCTGAAAGACGTTTCAGAATTCGGGCTTTGGATCAGTGAACAAGTTATTCTGCCTTCATCTGTAATAGCGTCTTGGTAAAACAAGGCCCCGTTCCGTCTCCCGCCGCGGTGGGACATATTTAGCGCTTTCGCAGAATACTCGTTGACTGACGGCTGCTTGTTAATTTTACAAATTGTTTGATGTTTTTATTGGTTTAAGGTAGACGGTAGTTCGGGGGCTGATAGCCATGGGTGAGGTTTGGCAATGCACCATAATATTTCACTTTATTGTCCAGGTCTACTTTACGGCAGAAAATATTAAATTGCTTTAATTTCTATACATCTATCAGTTAAACTAAAATAGAAGTGGAATTAAGATTAAATCATTTGATTTTACTCAATTGGATCAAAGCGTTAGTGATCAAACTGTTTACAATGAATGAACTCAGTACGTGGTCGTGGAAAATTGCTATAGGAAGATAAAACCTGACCGAGTTCAAAGAAGACATGGACAAAAGGGGTACGGGTAATGTTGGCGTCATTTTTGAAATTTCGCGGCCACTCACCAAACCTTTTTATTATGAAAGAACATATCGAGGGGAACAACTTTATTCGGAGCACATATAGCTAAAGTATATCGGAGCTGAGATATTACGTATTGTATTTTTGACTAACTACTCAATTGAACTTGATGATGAGATGAGATGTCTTGTCAATATTATCATCAAGGATATTTAACTTGATATATTGTTGAATGTAATTTTATTAGAAAAATATACCAAGCAGCTGCATCTTAAAGAAATCTCCCTCTCCTATTTCTGAAAATCCTACTGATTAAGCTGAGACATTACGGTGTTTCAAATATTTCACTTAGCCTTATAGAATCTTACCTCACTGATAGAATACACAATCTGAGTATCAATGGTACGAACCCTTCGGTGCCACCATACGTATGGGCGTGCCCCAGGGATCAATATTGGGTCCTCTGCTGTTTTTGATCTATATAAATGACCTGCCTTATTTTGTCAAAGACATAGGTGGGATTGTATTATTTGCTGATGACACTTCTATGATTTTTTACGTAGATAGAAGTAACAAAGCACTTGACGACGTAAATAATACGCTCTCTAAGGTACTGCATTGGTTCACGAGTAACAATTTACTGCATAATGCTAAGAAGACTAAATGTAACAAATTTTCTATGCCCAATGTAAGACAGGTCGATACCAATATAAACATGAATAACTAGCCATTAGAGATTGCGAATTCCACAGTGTTTTTAGGAATTACTCTCGATTCCAAGTTACAGTGGGGTCCGCATAATTCTGCTCTGGCAGGAAGACTTAGTTCGGCAGCTTATGCTGTTAGAAAAATAAGGCTCCTGACTGATATCGCAACAGCAAGATTAGTGTACTTCAGTTATTTTCACAGTGTTAGGTCGTATGGACTATAGTTGTGGGGCTCGGCAGCGGATCTCAACACCATCTTTGTTCTTCAAAAAAGAGCCATCCGCTCCATTTACAACCTTAGACCACGCGACTTGCTCCGTGAAGTATTCAAAGAGATAGATATTTTAACGGTGTACTCTCAATTTATTTATGATAATGTAGTATATGTCCGTAAAAACTTGCATCTCTTCAAGAAAAACAGTGATGTTCATAAACTCAATACTAGAAATAAAAATAAGCTCGTAACTCCCAGTCTAAGACTGCTTAAGGTAGGGAAATCATTTGATGGTCAATGTGTTGAATATTTTAATAAGATTCCGCAAACTCTTGTTGAACTGCCTCTTCACCAGTTTAAGTCACAAATTAAAGCTAAGTTAATGAAGCGAGGTTATTATAGTGTTGAGGATTTCTTAAATAATAAGAATTTGTGGTCATCTTAGGTATAATCTGCTCCTCTGCACACTTCTTTGTTATGACTTTACTCTGTCAATTCAATTTTTGTGTTAAAAAACAAGATTGAAAAGAGTAACCATCGAGTTTCTTGGCGGAGTCTTCTCGATCGGAAACAACCTCCGAACCGGTGGTAGAGTCACATTATGTTTAATTATGATATTTACTATCATAGTATTATTTTTTAGCTTCATAAAGTAACATTTCAGAACTATTATTTTAGTGGAACTGGGTCCAAAAATAACACTCTAAGAAATCATATCTCGGCTCAGATATCACTTAGAACAATTCTGACCACTCAGATATGTTTCTATATTAGAGTGCTGTAGAACAGTGATACAATTATTGCTGGCCGCTACTAAAAAAAAAATGACGCCACGGGTCCATACAAAGTTACTCAAACCCCTTTCCATATATTCATTTTGATAACAAAATATTCCCAGTTACCTAAACGTTAATGAGGTATTTACCGAAATAGCCTGATAATATATAACGTTAGTTAGACTAGCTAGTTAGCTAGTTAGTTAGTAGATAAAGTCACGTCATTAAAACAGGATGAGTTTTCTCTGTTATCAACTGTAACATTGTCCGATAAACGCAATTTTTCTACACTTGTGATGGGTTAAATATTTGCCGAGTGTTATGATTACAATTTAATTGGTACTCGTAGCGTCTAGTCATTTGGATATTATATTAAAGCTTTGAAAGATCGTATGAAAACTCTAAGCAAATAGCTCATTTCTGCCAATTATTAGGTCACCGTTAAGCTTCTTACATCAAACGTGTTCATCGAGTATGAAAACACCTAAAAGTAAATACGAGTACGATAGGTAACTTATTACATTTACAAGTGAGTATCCTAAATCAAAATGGAGACTTGCCCTGGAATTTAGTCGCACGTATTATAATGATGACATTACTGGCAATCGTTCCACTGACTGGTCAGGCTGTTATCTACGCTCGGTTGACTGGTGATCGCCATTTGTTATAAATATCCACAAAATATTAGGTGTTGCTGGGCTATGACGAAGTCGATTGGTCGACGCCCATTAAAATATCAATGCTCAAACGCTATGCAATTGATAAATTAGATTGCAAATATTCAGAAACAAAATATAAAACTAACATTTTAAACTTTCTTTTGCATTTTTATCTACAAACTAAACACTAATTATAACGTTGAGTTAAAATAGTAAAGCAATTAACCGTCAATTTGTAATTACTACAACACTAGTCGTGAAAGGAAAATACAAATTTCAGAACGGTTATGTTCGTAAATACCTCGTCACCTAACAACACCTATTTTAAGTTTGTATGTAGAAATGTGTGTATGGGCTTCAGACCCGTTACGGGAACTAACTGTTATCAACGGTCAGCGGAATTAGGATAGGCCCCTAGGTGCCTAAAGGTGAGGACGCACAGGCCTACAATTAGCCGATGAGTTCTAAACGGTTGCGAGTGTAAACTGGGCTTGACATGCGGGTGATAATTAAGTCGCGTATTTATAACTGCATTTTCTCCAAACAACAGAGATAGTGGGTTTAAATATTGACTAACTTTGCATGGATGTTATGAAGGTTTATTTATTTTAATAATTGTGTAAAGTGTCATGAAAAGGACGTTAACCTCCACGTTAGCATGTAAAGTAAAAGCAATGACCTCAATTACACAAAATAAAGAGTTTACAGAAGGACCGCTCACGCCTTTATCCTAAACTTGCCTGACCTCCTAGGGTTACTACTATATTCGCTCTGAATTTTTAAATGAAGTAGGTAGGTTATACCTACTTGACAGAACCGGCCAAAAACAAAATTCACAATGTGAAAAAATGCACTAAGTTCAACAAAAATAAAAGCTTGCTTTAAGTTTCATGAAAATGATTTGGATAAATTGCATGTCGCAAAATTAAGGGTCATATTCTGAGACAGTTCTTCAAACGAAGCAGTAGGGTTGAAATCGGTATTCTTTGCAACAGATAATTTGTAACAGCCCAACGCTTCTGCTTTTTTTGTTTTTAGCCAATGTTACCAATATGCTTTTACACGGCCGGTTGCATCAGTTTATATGTCTATTACTGGCTTATGTTGTGCCTTCTCGGTGACATAAGTGGGTTATATAAATTCGGCGTTTGAGTCGAGTGCATGCCAACTGTGTCACTCGGCTAAACGCTGCTCACTGCGTCGCCATGTTGCAACTGCAACACACTACAGACACTTTCAAAGCAAAACATTATTGCAAAAGGCGAGGATTAAATTACAAATATTATTTTAAATCGACAAACACAAAAATCTAAATCGTTGCTCAATGTTTGGTGATAAGTATGTGTTTTCAAACGACTGGCTTGCCTAAATAATATGAAGGTCGCTGCATCAGATAGTGACGACAAGATTTCTTGAAATGCATGTAACAATAAAGATAATTCGAATGCGTTATGCGCTTATAATAACGACTTTGTGCAATTATACTGCACTGAGGTCATCAAATGTTGTTATTGTTAAAAACTAGGAGGAAAGGAATCACCTTGCCCTAACGTAGCTTACCCTTAACTTTTAAATTGAAAAAAACTTGTTTTCTAGAAATAATGTGGATGATAATCACAATAATGTGAAACTGTCACTTCAGAATTGCAGCTCACCCTGCATAGTGGAACATGACGGCACTTTAGTTAAAGTTTAAGTATAACTTGTTCGAGCGCTTGTTGTAACTATAGTTACAAACGTAAAGATCTAGATTTCCATTGGACACTAAACTTGTTCAGGGATAACCTGTTTTTGCAACAGAAAAAAAGTGGTTCGTAGATAGAGGAAGTCGTGATTGTGTTCATAAAGCCATTCACAAAGCATAAAAACCCCATATTGCTTCAATTGTATAGGCATTACCTCATTTAAAACACGTACTGTTTCCTTTTTATCTAATATTATGTGTTATTGATATAGAGCTTAAGAGGTTTACCAGAAAACTTGTAGCCTTAGTGCGTAAGTGGTTTCCCTCGGTTCAAAAAGAATGAGTCAGCGGGTAAAACACAAAATGAATCATGGCATACGTTTAGCCTTTGTCCAAAGCACCTTATTACAATGTCTTATAGCCTGTCAAGTTCATTCTCTAAAAGGAGTGTACCAAGCAGTTTCGTGATAAATGAACTTTAGTTTCCAGCCAGTCAGCGGCTACCTGGCACTGACGCAGCTTCTAGGCTGGATATTTACTGACCAAATTGCTTGACCCTTAGTTTTAAGGTTTGGTGTCAATCTAGTTAAATTTACTTAAATTCTGTGAGGATCGCATAAAGTTATCAAAGAATTTAAAGGTAATCCCGACAATGTGGATAATTATAACAACAATTAAATAGAAATAAATTGATTTGACATAACTAAGTACGCAGGTAAAATGTTAGTAAACGTTGAATTGGAACTGTCTTTGCATGCAAGTGAAACGAAAAGTAACAGCTTTATTCATAACTTGGTGCTCAGTAGGATTCAATCCCGACATCAATTAATTTATAAATGCAGGTTTCAAAACAAGATGTCCGTCGGTCAGCACTAGTCGGTAGTCAAATGAGCTAGCCAGCCTTGATTTGATAGTTATAACCGCTCTTCTGACCACGTGCGAGCTGGTTAGCCGCGTCTGGGCTGAAACCGTGTAGACGCATCGATCATCCTGCCTAAAGGTCAGCGTGATAGATGACACCGATAACAGTTTAAATGTTCTCGGACCAGTGGGCTAGGGAATGAGGTTAGGCAGTGTTCTAGATGTTTATTATTAATAATTTGATCAGTAGTACATACCACCCGTGTGGCTTTAAAGCTTTTATCACCTTTGGTTTCAATGCATTGCATAAACAGCATCAATTGATCATCATGACGTATCCAGCCGGTGTTAACCATGTGTATCTACAAAAATGTGAACATTCCGTCTAAGTAGTTAATGACCACAGTTGCGGGGATGGAACGTTAAGCAATCTGTGTCGCCAAGATCGAATTTAAAGATTTTTTTATGTACTGGTAGTTTATCTAGTGCTTAGTAAAACACTTATTATTTTTAGCGTTTAGCAATAGTGGTTAAATGCGAGAACTTATCATAAAAATGAAATAAAAATCCACAATTTTGAAGCTAAAGTAATAGGAAGTTTTTTTTCATTTGTTGAACTGTTTTATTTTAAAGATTTTGGCTTATTTTTATCGAATCTTAACACCTTTTGGCTAAACAGAAAGTCTTATAAACTACTCTAAGCAAATAATGAAGTAACGCAATATTTGCTAAATTCAAGTGCACGACGCAATGCGAAGAATTTTCGAATCTCCAACTCTGCCCTAACTGGTTATCGTATTTCGGTGTTGTCTCCGTTCGAAGCTGCTCGAGAAAGCGCAATAGAAATCTCGCGTTTACCGCCTTCTCTCTCAGCTACGAGTGGTTAAGGCTTCTCGACATTTTCTTGGGGAAAAGATTTTCTACATACAAGTAAAAACGTTGTTCCGAGCTCTGACCCACCTTCAGACAAACCTGATTCTGAGTCTAACTAGGAAATGTTAGAAATGGAAGTTAAGAAGAAAGGCGGGTTTGCAATGAAGTGTTCAGTAAGGCATTAATTCACATGATCCAAGCTCTTTTCGCTCTTTTCACTCTTTCATGATTGAAATTTGTAAGCATTTCAAGTCCATACGATCAGTACGTCTACCACGATTTGCCACTTTATATTTACGTTATCGTTCGCGTAAAACAAATTGTATTGGGATGACAGATAACATGACATGACAATGTCAAATCCCAATACATTTTTCTATGCAAACGATAATCTAAATTTAAAGTGGCTCGTGGTAGACGTACAGGTGTGGTCAATAGGTACCGAATAAGTTCGTAACACAAAAGTTACAAATAGAGGGGCAATGCCAATAGTCTTGGCTGGTAACCTTTCAGTTTTCATCAATTTCTTCTCTCCATTTCTGGTTGATAGCGATGGCGCTGGTATTTCTGATATATTCCGATTAAATTTTTTATAGAACGGACAGACTTGATAAATGTTCTGAAAACATGTCAATGTTACTTCAATTGGCTTGTCAACTTTCAATAAGTGTCCGCGAGTAATGAACGCTCAAGGTAGGCCGGTCATTTGGAGAACTACTTAACATTAGACAGCAAGTAATATTACTTGTTAGTGACAGGTTAGTGCAAATCCTTGTACTCTACAACAACTTCTTGCGGCAACGAATAAATTAAAATACTGTTTTTTCTTAAAATTTAGAACGCAATAAAACTATTTATTGGTAAAAAGTTCTAACATCAGTAAGTCTACCACGAGTTGGCACTTTACATTATCGTTCGCGTGTAAAAATGTATTGGGATTTGACATTGTCATGTCATGACGTCATGTTTTATTGCAGTATGGGTTATTAATTTCATGAAAAAATATCTTTCAAGATTTTATAAAAATAGTTTTACTAACAAACTAAATATTATAATATTCATCATGTAAGGATTCGTCCAAGAAATGATGCTTCTAAAAATGGTGACGACTAAGTACTTACATACTGGTCAAATCAAGCGCAAATAACAATCACAGTTATTGGGATAGGAGAAGTGATTTAAAACGTGTTTATAATTTGAAGTTTGTACAACAGATTATATCGTTTTTTTCAGGTCATTAGACGCGTGATTGATGAGTAGTCATTTTATGCAAACGTTCGGCGAAGTCTGGTATCGAAATTATCGTCATTATTCATACATCAACAACGGAGAAAAACATTGCGTAAATTATTACGACAACTCCTGCCGCTTCCTACTTCTAGAATTGATTTTAATGAAAGTGTAACCGTATTTTTAATTAAACTCTAGCATTTCGATGAATTACCGACTCACGGTTCCACGTAAAAGACAAATCGTTATTTTTTCTTCTTCCGATTCAATGGCCGCGCTTACACAAGGTTTATTTCATGAGTTGGTTTTTTCGTTTTGTTCGGTTTCAAAATCTGCGTCTTGGAAGTCGAAATTAATTCCTCAACCTGTTAGGTTTGATTTATTTCAACAATCATGAACCGTTAAACAAACACTAATAAAATTTGGTTATCAATGAGGTAAAAGGACTGTTACTAAATAAAGCTGACTAAATGAGTGGAAACGGTGACTGGTCCGGAACGCGTGAGTCACCGCGCTCGAGTAGAGCCACTTCCACTGACCTTCCGTGAGGTTTGTAACTTGAGTTTTTACTAGTTTTAAAGATAAAAGGAAACAGTTGTCTTGTATGTTGGTTGTAGCTATAAGAAAATGAACTACGAAGACTGAATAGCATCACCCTAAACACAGATTAAAGCTTGTTAGAAAGGATCACTTAAGTGTGCACTTGAATGTTAATATGCTCGTAAGTGCTATCAGCCGCAGTAAAATCGGAAAGTAATTTGGATAAGCAAGATGGATTTGAATAACAATGTTGAGTGTTTAAAAATAGCCAAAGTTACAAATTGTAAACATTAAGAAGCTTATATAATATCATAAGGAAGAAACAAACGGGATGCAAAACTAAAAACACATACGTTCCATATTTTTTATTGTTTACAATAATTAGTGTACAATTCTGATTAACCTTAAGTCTCTTAAAACCCCTTAATATGGTGTACACATCAGAATTTACAAAGGAAGGAAACATTAACCCTCAAGTCGTTTGGCACACACTGTCATTAATGATGTGTGGCGTCCTGAAGACGTTTTCCTCAGACGAGCGACGCAGACCACAATCAGCGAACCGTTTGAGGCTAATTACGAATGTCACGACGGTCGGCGGAAGGGGGCGGTGCGGGCTGCATCGTAATGGCGCGGAGTGGACGCACGACATTTTTGTACGCACTTGTCATGCAACGCATTTCTAAGGACTTGCAGTCTCATTGCTTGATTTATTTGTAACGCTTAGCATTAAGTATACCGGGTGATTATCAAATAACTTCCGAAAACGATACGGCATACTCAGCAAGTGATGATGTAGTAACTATATAAGCGAAAATTTGTTTTTTTCAATTAACTCTAATTTTAAGGTTTTCATACAAAAAATACTGACTGTTCGGGTTATTTGTATGGTGACCTTGAAATGAAAGTTAGTTAAATAAATTTCATTTTCGCTTAGATAGTTTCTACATCACTTAGTGAGTGGCGCTAAATCGTTTTCGGAAGTTATTTGATAATCACCCGGTATATGTCTCTGTATCAGCCCATTACCGACTGACCACAGCTACCCACTGCTGAGTCTTCTTCGTTTGACTACACTGTATAGTCTTTTTTCGGCTTGCAACGATACGATAACGCCTATCATTCATTGATTTAGTATCTTTCCAAACCATTTGATTGCTTTAAAATTAAAACACGTTCCTTCTAACGTGTTTCTTTTTCTCGTTATAATTAGCTATTTTATAACTGATACTGATTTGTTCATTGTTCCGTTTGTTATTAGATGTCTGAGCATCAACACCTACGCGATATCATTCAAAGGCGATGTGAATCTTTCATAGAATTATTATTCTGATACCCTTGACAAAGACAATTCGCTCTAAGTCCACAATCCAATTGAGACATGACACTCGAGCTCAACTCGAGCATATAGCGGTTATTGCTCTTCGTTATTGAAATAGCAATTATACGAAGAGCGAGCTAAACGATGTAAGCTAATCGCGGGAACAGAGTAACGTTAAGTAACGCAGCTCATTAATTAATGTGGGTAAGCTTGATTGCTATTGTCCAATTGAACTGGTAAAGCCGTGATGAAAGCAGTTGCAACTTACATCATTAAAATAGAACGAAAGGTACAGTAACTTTGCTTATGAAATGTGTAGGTAATTTAGCTAGCGAGCCAGTCAGTTTTTGCTAAATACATAATGATGTACCATTGCTCCAAGTATCATCATAACACAACTTCCTTCAAAACTCTATTAGATTATTAAAAAAAAATGTAACTGAAACGAACTTTCGCTAAGGATCTTCATTAAATAAATTGCATTTTGTATAATGCTTGCATTGATGAAGAATGCATTCTGAAATGGTCTGATTTTCCTTAACTTTGACATTTTATTTATTGACCTGCATCTTTTAAATGAATTCCACTTTGAAACAGAATCAGCCCCAAATCCAAAATATTTGGACACAGACCGTAAGTAAATCGGTACAATCAATACCTATTGTGGTAAGGTTCATTATCAGCTATCATTTATCAGTAATCAGCTGCTGATAGCCTGACAATGCGTCGTAAAGAGCGATCACTAGGCGTAGTTACTACGAACATTAATACTATTCATGTCTTATCAGGTGGTCTCCATGCAACGAAGGCCTGTATCGAGGCATGAATACCAACACGCCAGACTATGCTGTTTCGTCTGTTACATTCCTCATTCATTCATCAAGAGCCCTTTGAAGCTTAGTTTGCCGGCTCGTTAATGTGCCACTATTTTCACAACCCACCTCCGGAACTTTCACCTCTATATATTCTGACAACTCCTCAACTAGTGATAATGCAACATTTGGCGTTAAATAGCAATAATAGCAATCAAAAAATGGGATTTTGATGTAATTGCTGTGAATGGATAACGCCGTTTACACTGATAACGATTGGCGTTATCATACTTTTCATAAATAGTTATTTGAGTGTCCAGACTGTACATGTTTTGAATGTATTGCAGTTGATAAATTCAAAACCAAATAAAACGACCTATCTAGGTCGAGACAAACCAACAACTGTAAGAGTGAAGTGGTCAGGGTAAAGGCACCGGCTGATTAGACAAAAACGCTTGTAAAAAGCGTACGCAGACGTTGTCCAGCGACTGGCGACCATCACAAACCAAGGTTCGCTATCAAGCAAGGTCCACACCGAAGAAAAAATCACATATCTGATAGAAAGCCCGAAAGGTCATCATGATCAAAATGATCATCATAAGGAACTCACTTTATGACGTATTCATGAGACTTCGCAACAATTTTGGCTGAGGAGTCCCTCACTCCTCAGCCAAAATTAAGCCTCTTCGAATATCTGAAATTGTAGTAATGCACGAAGCTCTAATAGTATGTTTGTATATTATAACCAACTTTGTAGACTACATCCATTCAAGACTGTACCATCGAGTACGAACGTTATAACGATTACCAAATATCTATAAACTTTTACTTTTAAGATTACATGCACAATGGCTTCGTATCTGCGCACATCTCGTTTACGAGTATCACGTCTTATAAATAACTGGCCTCTCTCAATACAGTGCACCGTTTGTTCAACATCTGTCTGTTGCATTGTAATGTGCTCAACATTAAATGTATTGTGCGATGGTTTACATTCACACACTAAATACAAAGTGAATAATAATCAATTTGTCTGTCCAGCTTACTAACTAGGTCTAACTCGTTCAATCTTCTTATTTTTCTGGACTGGCCTTATTACAATCGCTTGTAACCAGTAAAGTTAATTCCCTAAACTGAGCAGTAGCAAGTAATTTTGTCAGTAAATATGTCTGGCTGGAAATAAAAGATCATATTACGAAACTGCTTGCTACGTTCAGTTTAGGGAATGAACTTGACAAGTTATAAGAGATTGTTCTCTAACCCACCTATACTAACAAACTGATATCCAAAAACTATTTTTTTTTGTATCTGGCTGATTATGATCTCATTTGAAAAGTGTCATTATTTAAAAATAAATGAAGTATTATTTATTATAGTCAGTGTTTGTTTTTGTTTCCAATTGTTTTCACTGTGTACCAAATTGAGTAAATCCAACGGAGAAGTTGGATACATTTTGAAGATTTATAATAAAAAATGAGAAAAGTGGAGGTTGAAACACAGGAACATCAGTATTACACATTTTGTGTGTGGGTATCAATTGGTATTACAGATAGGCGTATTGATACGTTTGTGGGCGACGTCAAAGTTGATCCGATTAGCGATTATACGGTTTCATTTGGTGACTTGCAGTTTGCGCCTGGTACATACGTTAAAAATTGATTAGTCGCAGACGTAAAATTTATTATAGATTACAACAAAGACTGTAAGAAGAAATTCAATAATACAATACCGAGATTTAACTACTGACCTCATATAACTTTACCCAAAGTGATACTAAAATAAGTAATTCGATTTAATTATGTATATAGCCCGTATTATTCCGTTGTAAATAAACCAAGCATTATATTATCTATATATAGGTGCTTAAAGTTTATCAAACCAATTGCTATCATTTACAGCCTACTCACAAAAATGTACGACGACAACAAAATATGGCCTGATCCATCTACTTCATATGCATGCAATATGTTGATTTATGCATCGGCAATTACTTTAATTGTAGCAAGCGCATTAACACTGCACTTCTAATGCAACGGGGAACGTTCTAGTGCATATAATATTTATGAACCTGATTCTGGGTCGACTAGTTTTTGAACTAAACTTGTAATAACCCAGTGGGCTTATACCTAACTTATTCTTCAACATCTTTTTTTTTTGTTATACGTGTATATTTTAAAGCTAATAATGTATTGGCAGTTAATTCACCACATTCATTCATTTCATTATCGTTTAGCAGTAGCCGCACAAATCCAGCAAAAAGAAACATATTTCAAATGTCTGGATTAATCTGGGCTTTGTTATGTACATACTCGTAATAATATGTTTGATGCGTAAAGTGTTAAAAAAATTATACATACTATTTTCAAAACATTTCTTAACTATATTAGAGGAAATATTTTCACATTGTCGAACCCAATTTTGCTCGTCAATTATTGATGAATATGGTGTCACCTTTTATTATGTCGAATGCAATCGATGCTTATATGCTGTTTATCGTAAAGACTACTAGTCTTCACGGTAAACAGTCATTGAATGCCAGAGAATTAGGTCCCTGGTCAAATATAAAAGTCAAAATGCTTGGTCGTTAGGCAAATACGAATTATCAGCTGGAACTCAAAAGATATCACATAAGGATTTGTATAATTAAAGGTCGAGAGATGAACGAATGTAAATGCCATCTTTTCAACGTTTAACCCGTAATGTTTACGTCGACTATTTACAGAAGCTCTGGCTCTTAAATCCATTCAATTACATGAATTTAAATGGATAAATCGTTAAAGTTTCAATATTGGATATTTATTGTGGGATTTATAGACCAAATCGAAAGAAAGATTACTCTTTAGAACTCATAATTTTCTATACAGATGTGTTCGTGAATGGGAACGCTGAATAACATCTAATTACAACGCGTAATGTATAATTTCTTACCGACGTTGAACATGTTTATGCAATTGTTTGTTTGTTAGTTCCGCTTTTACGAGTGGGACTTTATGATTTACGCAGAATAGTTACTGATATACGCCATAAATTAATTTAAAATCTATTTTCCTAGAATGTGTTGCGAAGTTGTCCAGAGGTGACAATAAATTGAGAGAACTGTAAAAAAATTTTTGTTATTTATGAAGGTGCTGAAACGGATCATAATTATTATAAATATCTGTTAAATTTACTTGTGCAATTTAACAGTTTAACTAACATTCGTCGAGAGCGTCGTGGCTTAGTGGTTAAGCACTCCAACTCGGATCGCGGATCGTGTGGTCCCGAGTACAAATCTGGCCAGAACCAAAATCTTTGTGTTCATTGTTTAATTACTAACTCTCCGGTGATGGAAAACATCGATAAAAAACAAAATCAACCCGTATAGCGGCGGAAGGCTCACCACCTACCACGTTGGGTTCTAATACCATTGGTGAAAGGTGGGCTTCTGAGTGTTCCGTTCACCATGACGGCAACAGTCACTTGCCTCTGACTACCACGTTTGGAATAAAATCGTGATAGTACTCGTATGTATGTATGTATGTAAAAACTATCTTTAACGCGTATTAGTATCTTGATCATAGACTATGACTATAATTACTAATGTGCTGAGATTATTCTTAATCTATATAAATATATACCCAACCGATTTGAACTATCTGACGGATGATGGACATGACATACTCGTAGGTAAAGTTCATCTGCTCTTAGAACGTTTTGGGTTGGTGCATTTGGAACAACCCAGAAACTATGAACTGCTTTCGAGGTAAAATACCCTAGCAGGAGTCTGTTCGTAACTATGGGTTGCCAAGGGGCATATGGATTAATATTTTTGGGTTGATAGTCTTCTGCGCCTACCACAACAACAGAAGCCAAAACAGAATAAAAGTCATTTAGAGAGGCACCTGATAATTTTCCATGTCCACATTTTCCCATCCATGATGAGCAAAGGGAACAGGAACCAACCGAACGCGGTCACCGCGGCTAATTGCTGCCCGCACGAGACACGCGCGCCCAGGGCTGCCAGAGTGGAAGGCAGGCACTGGCAGTTCATTTGTTTTTATTAATGTTGGTAAAGTGCTTACTACAATGACGTAAAATGAATGTATTATGATAGTGATTAGTTGAGGTTGGAAGATTTCTTCCTAGTCTTGCTGTCCCATAGCGCTGATCTGTTCAGGGATGAAGCTGGGCTTGGGATAGAATAGGCCTCTGGTGCACAGATTAGAGAGAGGGGATTTGATGTCGCTAAATGCAAGTAGGTAGATCCTCAATGAAAGAAAAAAAAATGGTTCCGAGTTACGACCCTTATCGAGAATCTGGGTTCCCTTCCGTTTCACACCAAGGATTACCACGGGTATTAATGAGAAGGAATTAGAACTCTGATTTCCAGTAGTTTTAAGTCCCAAATATCCCAGTTGTCTTAGATCGAGGGCTGTGGTAACTTGCTGTCTTGTCTTGTTTTGTGTTTATGTGATGGTCACTACAGGGCAGGTTCGTAAGAATTGGGAATAATAAAACCTAACGCAGCACCTGGTCTTAGGATTGACCAGCAACCCTGAGCGATCGCGAGCGCAGAGCAGCGCACGCGTCGAGAAAGTGCGCGCTGATGAAAGCTGGCGAGACGGCCGCGCGCGCACCGACACGTTTGGAACGCACTCATTAGTGCTAGCAATAGTCATTATCAATCAATAAACCTTACTCGGATGACCGTGGGGTAATAAAGATTCACAAACGAACTGGAAGACGCAGCGGCTAGGTCTCTCACCTTGGACCGATGTCCTAAAGCGGGTTGCTCCCGCTGTTGAAGCACAATGGATGAAAGAAGTGGCTTGAAGACCTTAACACAGTAAGCAAGCTGAATTTTCCAGTAGACTACTTGGGGCTGTTAATTATGATGAATCACAACTTTCCAGTTGAGGTTCTGAAGGGCCGTTAGCAGCATTCCCCAGCTGATATTCTGCTAGTATATGTCAGGGTTTGTCTCTGACAAGTTATACAGATGGCTTTGCATTTCACGGCGCCCTGAAGCCTATTCGGTCTTTTTGCAGCATCAACTCATTACTCATTAGTCACACTGGATTTACTGAATTTGAATTTGGGCTGGTGGGGTTTTTCGAATGAGCCATAAACATGGATTGAACTGTTTGTGTCAATCATCAAACTTTGTGAGATAAACTATTGACAAAAATAATTTTTGATTAATAAATAAATGAAAAAATATATTTTTCTTTAATTTCGGTACATTCAATTAAGGTGAACGAATGAAACCATAAGGGGATTAACTAAAATTCTGATTTTTGTCGAACTAGCTCTAATGATAAGATTACGCTTTGCTTACACGTCTTCATAGGATTAGGACAGCTGCTCGGACCCAGATACAGAACTAATACTAGCCCCGCCTACCTATTCTCTTATCTACAACGCGACTAGATTGCTGGTCGCTCGCATTTTGACAGCTTGTACATATGTTCACCAAGAACGATGCAGTGTTCGACGTCAAAAAGCAATTGTCGCGATTCTTGAAATCGGAGTCAGTGAATAGCCCAGTCTGGGGCCGTATTACCATCTCTCACCAGTTAAGTTAAGCTAATCGTAGCGAGCGATTAAATTTTCAGCCAGTCAGCGGTTACCTGTCTATAATGCATCCTCTAGGCATCAATCTATCCATCCTCCTATATTTACTGACGAAATTGCTCGCTACCCTCAGTTTACGCCCCTGGTGACTAAAACAATAACGTGCGGATACGTTCACTCAGCACGGACACAACGTTGAAGGGAGGAAGCAAAACTGGTTTTAGGTACATGTCGAAGAGAGGAGTAAATTGCAACGGCTGAGGGGACCGCGGGAGGGGGAGTCGCGTAACCCTTCGCTCACCGGTGGTAACAGGTTCATATCCCGCGGAACTCGTTTGAGATACGATCAACAGGCAGGAGATGTATTGTAAATGCGTTTTATGGGCTAGCTTGCAGTGTTTTTGCAAAATGTCTCTAGTTATGGTAGGTATGCGTATCTGTGTATAGTTTACACACAAAATGCCTGGGGTATTTAATTCTACCGCTCTGTTATTATGTTTTAAAATTACTTAATACATTTTGATATGCTTAGCCAGATAAGAAGTTCAAAAGATTGATAGTAAATGTCATTCTCGCATGCGTTAAAATCAGATTATTAAATTAAAATAATACCTGCCTAGTATTATAAATAAGATAAGTCAGTATTAATATTTATTAAAATAATTACTACACATAAGCCGACTAGGGTCTTATGCGCCAACGGTGAATCATTAGAGTTAAGTAATCGCTACAACCTTGAGATTTTGTAAATGGTAATAACCACGCATATCAACAGCAAAATTTGAAATACCATACAAGTTATCGACTTGGGAATTGAACAAAACCCCCCGCAGAAGCCGGTAGGGACACAAGGGGGTCAGGGGTTCAATACCCGCATTAGCTCAAATGTCTGTCGCGGAAACAGGTATTTATGCTGTCTGGGTGTTTGGTAGGTACATACAAGGTTGGTACCTTGTATGTACCTGTGTAGTTTTAATGTGTCCATATTGGCTCAATAAGTTCTTTACCCGAAATTGTTCTTCCTACCGATTTGTAATCCGAACACAATGACATACTAACTAACTGAAAATTGTTGTTGAGCCAATATATGGACCGGTTATGAACATACATCAGTAATATTATTAATTCCAATTTTCGAAAACATGAGTGTTATGAACATCGTCGGTAGTACTCCAAATTATATAAATGAAAACTTTAGGAAGTAAATTTTTAGGAAGAGTGATCATTCGGATATTAAACATTAGAAACAGAGTAGTTAGGAATTATGATTGTTAGGATGAAAAATGTTAGGAAGAACATTTTCGGAGTTCCCAATAACGGAGTTATTGGCGCACCTAGTTTTAATAACCTAATGTAAACCATCTTCTGAATTCTCATTCTGATTTTGTCTCTTAAACGAACGACCTGGATAACGCAGTGACCTGGCCACCCACGATTACCTGCACGTTGGGTTCAATTTTGCCATAACACTCTCCGCAGGGCAAAACAATCCGGTATTTTAATATTCATTTATTTATTACTTCTTGTTAACTCGGCTATAATCGCAGGCGTAAGTTTTTGTTGAGCAGGCTGTATCACACTTTTACGAATGAAAAATATCAACGAGTCAGAGCAATTGACAAAACCAAACTTTTAGCGTAACTTATGGCTGCCTTCACACGGTTTTGCTGCAATTCATTAGACAGTAATTCACTTTCGAACGCCACAATACATAACATGGTGAAGGCGACAAAAAGCAAATACTCACTAGAAAACAGTTTGTCATCGTTCGTCACTTGCGCACGCGTCGATTGTACTTAGAAGAATATCTCGCGCACTGCTACATTTGTTTTAATCCTTGGTCACTATTGGGTAGCTGCGTCAATGTCAACACTTCCTTTGAAATTAAGAGAGTCCAGCTGATTGAAGTTCCCCTCTATTGGTCTTTTTGTCACTTTGAAGAGCTAAGCTAGGTTCGCACTAATTCTGTCAATAGTGAAACTAGAAAAACAAGTGAGACTTTCCTTATAAACACAGGAATTACCTTGACACTGCTTTTGCTGATACACTATTTAAATCACTTTTATCTAATGTTTGACAGCGAACACTGAAATAGACACAACAGCAGGTTTAAGTAGGTAGGAGGTAGGAGGTAGGTCATTTTGTAAACTTTGGCAGCTAACAACTATCAAGATGTTGACGTGTGGTCCGAAAGAATAATAGGTCAATGGTTCCAAGGGAACGTTATTATCATGCAGAACAGTAAGTAACTATGTTTTAGTTTTTTTTGTGAAATTTCACATCACCCATCATTGCGATTTACCTATACCGGTCGGTGGAGTTACACGGGTACACCATAGGGTCAATGGTCAAAGGCGTGACTTTAAAATTTTATGTCTTTTTGGGTAGTAATGATTTAGAAATTTACAAATAAATGCTGTAATCTAACATAAAATTTAACATCAAGTTGAAATTACTTGAGGAGAATTTGTACATTTATATAACTTGCAAACTGTTGCTATAATGATAGCAATATAATATCTATTTGATCATTCACTGAACCCTTAAAGCCATTTCGTGTCAACAAATCGTATATCAATAACTATTAAAGTTTGGTAACTTTCCAGTAAGAGTGTGGCTTCCAATAGCTATTATAGGTATATTTAGTTTTTTTACACAACGTCCATAACAAACAACCAAGCGGTACGCGTGATGGGAAGCGGTTATCGCAGTGTACGGACACAAGTAACAATAAACAAGCACTAATTAAATTTAAAGTTTTACTTCTGAACAGCATTAAACGAATGTAAATCTCAAATACCACTAGTGCTGCCTTCGACAAGCAGCTACAGGCGTCGCGTGAAGGCCAGTAGGCGGTAAACTCTCGGCCTGCGACACAGGCCTGAGCTAGCGGTGTACAAGCCTACGACACCAGGCGTGGTTCGCGCCGCGCGCCGCGGTGGACTGAGCCGAGACGTGTGCCCTGTGTGATATCGCAGGAAATATCTAATCTAATCTACTATCGCGTCCCCGTGCCGCGTCGCTAGGGCTGAACAGCCGTCAACATGTTTGCGTTCTGAGTGACCTTGAAATCGGTTTGAATATCGATTTCTGTTGGGTTACTATGCAATTAGTATGAATTTTTAGGGTGTTTTTAAATTACTGAAGCGGTGTTTATAGTAATACCTATGTGAATTTGCAAATACATTTAACACGTAACGTAACATACCATCACGACTTTATCCCAAACGGGGTAGTCAGAGGCAAGTGACTGTTGCCGTCATGGTAAACGGAACACTCAGAAGCCCACTTTTTACCAATGGTATTAGAACATAATAAAAGATAACTGTGCATTTAGGTGATAAATATAACTCTTGCTTAATAGCAGTCATACTACATATACATTTAAATATTATAGCTACTTTAAATTACCATCAAGCATGTCTGCTATCCTTGATGGTAATTATGCGTGGAAGAGTGGGGGCCTTTAATCTAGATTAGATTTAAAATTAGTATATCTCAATGGTTAACACAGCAAAGTAGATAAGCTGTCTATAACTATCGATGTTCTTACTTATATCAGATACTTCCAATAGCCAATTGGATAAGGAAGTCGCGACAATTTTCCTGTTCTACTACGTTTTAGGCTACGGTCACGCTAACTATACGGAAGCATATTGTAACGATACTACATTATCATATAACTACCACCACATACCAGTAATTTTGAATGTCTAAGTAGGAATCGGAATGGTAGTCCGATCTGAAGTCAATGAAGTCCACCAAGTGGAAGTATTACCTGTGAAAAAGATAAAAAACGAAATAAGATTTAGATAAAAAAAATGCTGTAAAATAAATATCTCGGTTTTATTTTACTATCGCAGCCCTAATCACCGGTACAATTAAATATAGTTATTTTATTATTTTAAGCGATATCTTCAGATTCTGCCATCATATACTCACGACGAAGTGAATATATTTTAACATAAATAAAATTCAGTTTTTTTTTAATTTCACTCGTTATTACATAGTCTCTCCTACTATGTAATAACGATAAAATATATAGGGATACACATAACACAATAAATAAAGGGAGCCTTCCCTTACCTCTCCTGCTAATACTACTTTGACACCAGTCAAATTGCCGTGGCTAATTTTGATTTGAGTGGAAATGTGTAGGTACTATAGGTACAACCAATCATAAAAGAAGGCAAATCGAGTCAGATTCAAAAAATGTTCGAGGGGGAAAATCATTTAAAACGACCATTGTCACAAAAATTTAACAAAAATGAAATTATAACAAAAATAAAACTCGTGACAAAAATAACGAAAAAGAAATATAAGGGTCTTCTCACAATGTGCGTACAAAATACACCTAATTGCATTTATTGTCATTGGGCCTTTTAAATGATTTTCACACTTGAAAATATTATATTATTTGCCACTTAGTATGCATGTCCTTGCATTACTTACTAGGTGGTAAATAATAAATTACTTGAAACGGTGTCACACCAAACCTTTCATTTTGTACACACTTCAAAATACATCCATTTTAGCGTGTGGTTTAACCTGTCAGCCGCACCGACAGTCAGCCTAATTACAACCAGAAAAGAGCAACTGTTAACTATTACTAGAGTATTGGGCGGTGCTTGGTACGAGCCAGCACCGAACACCACTCTATGTCAAAGGGCGAGCGCCGTAAAAGAACGACAGCTGCGAAAGTCCTACTTATGTATTCGGATATCTGAGATCATCTGTGCTGTTGGTGGTTTCCTGGAAAGAAGGATGCAAATCCTGGTCTCACCTTCCAATAGTGCAATCTTAGTCTGTTCGGATTTATTCTTCGTGAAACATGGTAGTATTAGCAATAGCCAAGTAATGCTATTTATACGCGCGTTGCATTTTTGTGTTTTCATGTAGTGTGTAGATAATATACTAATAATACCAACCTACAGTTATCAATATTGCCTTTGTGAGTCACAAACCTTTTTATTAGTCTGTCTCGCTCGCACTCATTAAAATTTTGAACTTGGCACCATGGTAACTTTTATCCGGTTCAAAAATACCTATTCAACGATGCAACACACATGGTGGGATCAGGTTTCATACAAACTCTAATCATCCTTTGTCTGCTGGTTTATTTGAAAGATCTGCTTCTGTTAATAAAGTAAATATCATTTTCCCAACTTTACTTTTGATTTTTCAAAATTGGTCGCTTCTACTTCAACCTATATATTATAAAAAGAAAAGTAAAAAATAAACTGTTCAATTTACAATCTTTCCAGTAATTGGTTTTACAAATTAACTGTTCAGAAATAATATGTTTGCCATAACAAACAACTATATCTTCAGAGGCCAAATTATATTAACCTACTCAAAATTGGCCACTCCACTCCACTTATTACGATAATACAGATGACACTGATGACTAGTTTTTGAAATAAACAAATACTATTTTAAGAGTTGGTGGCTCGATATTATGCTGAATACGTGCATAACCTTCATTCACACTTTTCTACTCTTGAAGAGAAATTAGAAGTAACGATAATCCAAAACATTTAATAGAGAGAAATGTTTCAAAATAGATGCCCAAATGAGGCCACTGCCGTCTCTGCCAGTTAAACACTCGTATAATATTGTGACCATTAAAACGCGCGCCGGTGGCAACATAAGTGGAATACATTGCCACTCGGAATAGATTAATATGATAAGCTCACATTAGAATATTAATTCACTTTCACTGAATTCACGGTAAAGTATCAACGGGTTATACGGTATTACTAACGGTTCCTTCTGCAAAAACAAAATGTAATTACTTTGAGAAGATAAGAAACTATGTCGACCAAAGACATTTCAGAATTTGTGGATCGAGCTATAAATAAATAAATAAATATCCCTGGACATTATTCCACACAGCGCCATCTAGCCCCAAAGTAAGCTAATTAAGCTTGTGTTATGGGATACTAGACAACGGATAAACATACTTAAATACATTTTCTTTTGTAAATACATACTTATTACATACTTATTATTACATAGGAGACACCCAGACCAGTACAAACAGACATGTTCATGCACACAAATGTTTGTACTGTGCGGGGATCGAACCCGCGACCTCTGGTGTAGTAGCCAACTTCTTAACCATTACACCAAGTCGGTCGTCAAAGCTATGAAATGAAAAAGCCCTTATTTTATTTGCTTTGTAAATCTTGATTATGAGCAGACGGATGTGAGTTTTAATAAAGATGTTTACATAAGCTATTTTCTTTGAAAACAATTTATTTAGTAGATAAGACTAAAACACGATGTTAGCACTTATTTCCGGCAGCCTCCTGTAAACTAAACAAAGCTTACGACAAACAGATACAACACTGATAGGCATCTGTAAGACCAAATTATCTGTAGTTTACTTTCTTTTTCACATTATGACACAACTGGATAAGATAGATATAAAGATTTTCCCAGTGAGGTATGGAATAGTAAGCCAAATAAATCAGTAGCATTTGTTTTCTTCAGTCACAAATTGGTTTGTTTATGTTTAACACCAGCAGCAGTACCTCGTCCTCACCACCCCACAACAAGACCTGACATTAATAGCAATAGTAATCATTTCTGGACGCAAGGCGGACGAATTAACTCCTTAATTAAAATTTTGATTTGAGAATGTTTAAGGAAGGCCTACATTATCGTTCGCGTAAAAAATATATATTGGGATTTGACATTTATCTAGGCGAACGATAATGTAAATTTGAAGTGGCAACTCGTGGTAGACGTACTGGTCAGTCAATGAGTATATAAATGCAATGACGGTATCCATTACACTCTAAACAATCGTTTACAATCAACCGGTAACTAATTGTACCACTTTACAGGAACAAATTGCTTATTTTGTACTTAACGTTCTGGTGTGTGCGGAGCTAATCGCGTTACCTTCTCGCAAAATGCTGGCCATTGTAGCTATATTATAAATACCATTACTGCACTATTATAGCTGACTTTATTTTTCACGCGTTAGTTAACATAAATTAAAAGGGACAGAAAGTTCGCTTTTATGCGGATCTGACAGTTTAGATACCCATTCTTTAAGCCAACATACTTGTAAGATACCAGTAAGCTCTCCTAATAGCACAGACAAACAAGATTCTTGATTCTTTAAATAGCAATGCGACTCGGTAGGTTGCAGGTCGCTCGCCATAGTCGCCATTAGACAGCTCCGTAGCTAATGATGATGATGATTTGACATCAATCAGGATAATTGCTGTTAAAAATCTGATTTTATAGTAATCGCTGTTAGTGAATAACCCTGCGGCACGCGCAACTGAGGATTGTGACAAAACGATACTGTTGAATTTTATAGAAACACTCAAAGATGCGCACAAAAAATGTATTCAGCTACGCGGCTCATAGTTACAAAATATGTGAATTGGTAAGTGTGACGCTCACTAATTACAGAAAGATACGTATGTCTGTCTGTACACATAACCTGAACCTAGAGAAAGGGAGACAATGGGCTGTATTAATGATTTGTTGCTCCAAATTCTTTTGTCTCGCTTCCACATCTCGTGCGATGGGATCTAATAAATGACGGTTCACATTCAAAGAGTTACTTAATATTGTGCTTAAATGCTGCTTGCTACTAATTCCCACGATTTCGGAAAAGATTATGATATGACACAAATATGCCGCTAAAAACCCTTGGAAGACAACCTTGATCGACAATCACAATTCTATTCTGTGATAGATTGATTCTTTAGAGGTGTGTGTTAGTCACACATGTTTCAGTGCAGACATTTTCAATGTAAATAAACTTTTAGAAACCTTATAAATTAAAATGTTAAATGACGATTCAAAAGAACTGTAACTTTAAGGTCTACTAAGAACACACACACAGTTCAGTAAAAATTAAAAAAAAAACCTAAATTTAAATAATAAAACTAAAAACTACTTAGAAAATTTTGCCCCTGCGGTAAGGTTCCCAAGATGCTGGCAGCATTCCCCCGTTGGATGGCTAGGCTCACACGTTGCGCGAAGAATGTACCAGTTCTTGGGTCACCAGTGAAAGTATTCAGTCTTCTAGACAGTATTTTAATTTTAATGTCTATTTGAAAAAAAACATTCTTGAATTTTGAATTTTTGAAATAGCAAGACTAATAAATAGCCGTCCAGTACGTCTACCACGAGTTGCCACATTAAATTTACGTTATCGTTCGCGTATTTTTTTTTTATTGGGATATGACATGACATGACATTACATTTTTTTACGCAAACGATAACGTAAATTTAAAGTGGCAACTCTTGGTAGACGTACAGAACTTAGCCTATCAATCGGCCGAGGTATTGTTTGCTTGTAGTAAGAGGTGACTGGCGGGACTCCTTGCCCTAAAGGTTACGCAGTGCACTTAGTGTTGGCAAGCATCTCCACAATTCTGATGTTGCACCATATAACTCAGGAGGTTCCTCTGCAACATAAGTCACGGTAATGACTTCATGCTCAAATATTTGAACAGGTGAGATATGAAGTTTCTACTATAAGCTTCTGCATATTTTCACATGGATTTGTCTGGTAGGAGCCAAAACCATCTTCGCTTCTCTGAACAGGCAGGTATCTACAAGAAGCTAGTTAAAATGTTAGAAATTTTTACGGTGTTTCAAATGTCTTGAATGAATCAAGTCGATACAATAAATAAGTTATTCTTTAGTCGGTATTTCGTGTACCTATTTGAATATTTACATTCTCGCAAAATTTAGAAATAGCTTGTTAATTATGTACAGCAAAATTATTATTCTATCTCGTATCATCTATGGAATGCCTGTCGTCAAATCTTGAGACTGTAATCCAATGTTTGGCATGCGGGCGACCTACTTCGCGATAGGGTTCACGAACGTAATGAAAATAAATATCTGGTAGCAAAAAATAATAAAATTATAACACACACACACGACTTGTTACACACGATTGTTTTCCCACCAAACAAGTTACTTGCAGAGTTCAATCTAAGTTTTGTGAATGGGCCACGCCTGGAATTTACAGGAGCAGACGTAAGATGTATGAGTTGTACGGCATGAAAAAATACAATTTCGATCCACTTTTTGTTGAGTATGTCAAGAACTACTCCAAAATATTCAGAAAAGCCTGCACTACAGCTAAGGCATTGCACATTCGTGATAAAATATCAAAGTCCACTAACAAAATAAAAACCACTTGGGACGTCATAAATCACGAAACAGGTAAAGCTAAACAGCGCGATACCTCATACACTCTTAATATTAACAATAACATCTTACAATCAGAAGCATCTGTTGCTGAAGCATTTGATAAGTATTTCAGTAATATACCTATAATCACTACAGCTTCATTAAATTCCTCACCAACTAGAGCGGAACATTTGTTGAAAGATAATGTATCTTGTTGCAGTGTTTTCTTTAAATTTAAACATGTTGAGTCACTAGATACAATAAAAGCATTCAGATTAATTAATTCAAAAGATACCGCTGATCTTTGGGGTATATCAGTCAAAATTGTTAGCCACATAATTGACGTGATTGCCCCTTATTTAGCCGTAATATTCAATGATTGTGTGGATGAAGGTGTTTTTCCAAACTTAATGAAACACAGTAGGGTTGTACCACTTTTTAAATCAGGCAACAAACAAGACCCAGGTAACTTTAGGCCTGTTTCAATCCTACCAGCTCTAAGTAAGATCTTTGAAAAAATCATTCAAGAACAACTATTACGCCATTTTTATGAGAACAATCTCTTACACAGTGAACAATATGGATTCACGAGAGGCCGTTCTACTACTGATGCTGGCATTGCACTTCTAAAACACATCTTTAGGGCTTGGGAGAATTCACAGAACGCTCTTGGCGTCTTCTGTGACTTGTCCAAGGCCTTTGATTGCGTTGATCACGATACACTTATACGCAAGCTTGATTTTTACGGGGTAAGGGATAATGCTTTAGATTTGGTAATTTCGTACCTTAGTTTAAGAACTCAAAAAGTTGATGTTAACAGTGTACTCTCTACAGGATCACACGTTAAAATGGGGGTCCCTCAAGGATCCATTCTGGGTCCATTACTATTTCTGATATATATAAATGATTTACCTTTTTACTTAAAAGATATTTGTGATGTTGTATTGTTTGCAGACGATACATCTTTAGTTTTTAAAACTGACAGAAATAAAAACCTTTTTGATGATGTTAATGACGCACTTTCAAAGGTTTTACAATGGTTTACAGTAAATAATCTACAGCTTAATGCAAAAAAGACTAAATGTATTAATTTTAAGTTGCCTAATGTTAAAGATAACCCCATTAGTCTAAAAATTGATGGTAATACTATAAAGCTTGTAGATACAACAGTTTTTCTTGGAATCACACTAGATTCAAAACTGCAATGGAACCCTCATATAACAGCTCTCTCAGGCAGACTTAGTTCGGCTGCATTTGCAGTGAGAAAAATTAGGTTAATAACAGATGTTGATACTGCTCGTTCAGTTTATTTTAGTTATTTCCATAGTGTAATGTCTTACGGCATTGTACTTTGGGGTCAAGCGGCGGATATACAAACCATCTTTATCCTCCAGAAGCGAGCTATCAGATCCATCTATAAGCTTCGTGCACGGGTTTCACTTAGGGAGATTTTTAAGGAAATTGGTATCCTCACTGTAGCGTCACAATACATTTACAATTGCATTGTTTTGGTCAGAAAAAATATTGGTCTCTATGCTAAACACAGTGACATACATTGCAGAAATACTAGGAATAAGGATAAAATTGCACTTCCACTCTTTAGGTTACAAAAAGTTTTAGGATCCTTTATGGGGCAAGGTATACATTATTACAACAAAATTCCAAAAACCATTTGTGAGTTACCTTTACATAGATTCAAACATCACATCAAAACAGCTTTATTAAAAAAGGGCTATTATACTACAAAAGACTACCTTATAGATAAAAATGCCTGGGTATAAGCGCTCTTCTCGATGCGGGATTAAATAGCTCTATTGTAACAGATGTTTTATTGTAAGAGTTAATAGGTACCTAGTTTGTATGTACTGACTAACAATTTTTGTTTTTGAATTGTTTAAATGAATTCTTGTTATTATATTCTTTTATGGTTGGTTTTTTCTCTTTGTTTTATATTCTTTTAGGTATCAAAATGGCACACTGCTTGTACTTTACTAACCCCTGTTGTAAACCCAAAACAAGTTTAAAAGAGTAACTGCTGAGTTTCTCGCCGGGTCTTCTCAGCAAGAAACAACTCCGACGCGGTGGTAGAGTCGCATTATGTCTGTATACTGTTTATTTACATATCCATATTATTATGGTATTTATGTCTATTATTTAGTATATTTTGCTGTAAATTTGACGATTTGAAAGTACTGATACAGTCTATTTGAATAAAGTTATTTGAGTTTGAGTTTGAGTTTGAGTTTGACAAAATTCTTGTGATCATGGTAAATGGTAATGCCTTATCAGGGATATTCCTTTTATATTGACTTTACTTATGCTCCGTTACTGATACCTTTTGATATAATATACATTGAGTAAGTAAGATAAATTTGTTTAACGGTATTCAATTTCCTTTTCGAAACTAATGATCGTAATCGTGTGCACGTAATGTGGTCGCCTAAATGGACATGGTTTATTTGACTTTCATCATCTTAGCAAATTTGCCAGTTCGCGTATTTCTACAACCCTATTGAATGCGCACGCGCCTACGAAGGAAACAGTTCTTTCTCTCGAGAAAGGCCACTCGAGGGTCGCGCGACCCACTCGCCGCTGACTTTTGCCCCTCGCTGTTAAATCATTTGGAAAGTCAATTGTATTTTTAGTTAGTTACTAATTAAATAAAATGAAATACACCTTCTGACTTTGATTTGTACAGTCAACAGCAG
Organism: Udea olivalis; assembly: GCA_947369235.1. NCBI lineage: Eukaryota > Metazoa > Arthropoda > Insecta > Lepidoptera > Crambidae > Udea > Udea olivalis. The sequence goes on along the minus strand of OX376362.1, from coordinate 16,681,841 downwards.
AAATAGGTGATACTTTAACGTACCAAAATTTATGATTTTACAAAAACCGTTAAGTTATGAAAATACTAAGAATATAAATGAGATAGTTCATTCATTATTATGACATTATACTGCATGTGATCATTTTTTTATGTAGTTTTCATTCATAAAAACAAATTGAAAGTTATTGAGTTTTGCTGTTGACTGTACTTTAAAGTAAAGTATTTCATGACAGTTATTGATGATAGAAAGTTAAGTTATTTTGTTATTTCACGTTCCACCAAAAGCAAAAAGTCTTTTCGACCTACAGCTTACAATATTCATTTAAAATTACTATTTACATAAGATGGAACGTGTATAGTGTCTAAAAATTCAGTGTCAACTTCTTTCCACTTCAAACAAGACCACATTAATTTTATAATGCCAGTTATGTTTATTAACGGCCATTTGAGCGGATCGCCATGGTCTCCGTCACAATGCCGGCCCGGCGCGCCTGTCACACGCCGAACTGTGACCGTAACATAACATCGCTGACAATTACGACATTGTGCCTAATGTTACGCGCACAGAGCGCACGCGCAGGGCAGGGCTGACATTTCTTACACTGCAGTTCAGGCGAATTTTTAACAATTTTTCTAGGTGGCATAGTAACTATGTATTTAATTATAATTCACCAACTTTATAATTTGAAGCGAAAATGTTCCGATTACAGACCTGTTAACATAAGTTATATTTCATCTTGCAAAAAATAGCCCCTCCTTAGAATAATAACTTATAGAAGGATAGTCTTCATACAACCGCGCCCAAAAATGAAGCACTAATCCGATCCACACATTTCATACGTGACTATTACTTTCTTTCGTGCGGTGCGCTTTGTGATTGAACATTGCGGAGCTGTAATGGACACTGCAAAGCGGTCCGTTTGGAACCATTTAAGTTGCTTCAAAATGGGCGCGCGGACTTGGTTTACATATGTAATTATTCTAAGAGCCATTCATTAAGATAACAGCTTTGTTGACACTTTCGTTGCGTGTTACCGAAGCGCTATAAAATGCCGCAGACAGACAGGCAAAGACCACACACCCCTCACAATGGCTACTGTCATGGATCATAGTGTATTTTTGCCACTAAATATTCTTGTCAGTGTGCTGAAACAGCGGGCGGCAGCAACCTCGGCGCGGGAGTCGGCCATTGTGGCCGCTATCTCAATCTACCTGCGCTCCCAGGACCACAAATTCTTAACGCAGTATTAAAACTATCACAGCTTATTATCAACTTTATAGCTAGCGTAATAAAGCCAAATAGCAAACTATTCAGAAAGTTTTAACACTTATTTACGACTTTGTGGTGCAGTTGTTTCACACAACACAGTACATTCGCCAAATTCTGGGACAAGAATCACGAGGAGACACTTGCAAAGTATAATGAATTATCAATTCCAACAATGAAAATTATCTAAAAAAAGTTTACAAGGATCATGGTACATAAATAACTAGATTAAAGATCTATTCGATAGATTTGTGTCGAAAAAATCGATGATATGAAGTTTATGATCATAAAGAGTTCAGCAATCGTATTTAATCATTGAAACGTCCCGAGAACACTGCAATCCGCACCACTCAATACAACGGCCTTAAGCATTGAGCTCTCAGCCACATTGAAGTATAACTAACAAAAGCATTGTAATGTGATGTTACCCAATTACATCGATCTAAGATCCTCACCCGAGGCTGTCGCAATGATGGTTATTAAAACAGAAAGGTCACGATCCGCTTCGGTGACCACGACACTATTGAACGGTACTCGCCTCTCGACTCCGTAACTGTACAACGGACTCGATAGATACACGCACCCAACATCTCTGGCCTGGATACCGCTCTGAGATATTCACGAACACATAGACTAGAATATTGTGTTGTTCTTTCTGGACAAACAGGTGCGTCAAACCAATTTAGTTCTTAATATTTATAATATTACTATGTTTTCTGAATGACCTCTACCTTTATAACTGGACAATTTGCCTGATATCCTCAATCATAATGCTTCATGAAGTTTCTTGCAGTCGTTGAAGATTGAAGATGCTTACTGCCATGTCATAAAATGTTATGGATTGTCTTTCAACAAACCGTAAAGTTACGACGTATCTAAACTCAAATTTGTATGTAACGTCACTGAACACTCTGATACGAATTTACCAATTTTTTTCAACTACCTATATTAATAAGTTCATTAAAAACGAAAAATAGATCAACCATATATCATTTTAGCACCAATAATAGCATGAGCTGCTATTAAGTCTTCCATTCATGTGATTGAAGCTACACCAATAAATAATTCGAGGTCAGGCAGAGAAAAACTACAAAGGCACATAATTATTACACAAAATTTCTTTGATAGAGAACCTCATTTCGAATACAAGCACTAATTACTACCGATTGATGAGTTGGTAATTGAGGTGCTATTGTGTGAAGCGATAACAGAGCAACTATGTCTGGTATGTATTGCATAATTTGAACGGCTAAATGGTAGACACTAACACAAGAGGGGATGGGCCGGTGTGTCATCCAGTCATTTAACTTGAAGCGCCACATGAGAAACAATCAACAAAGTCAAGAATATTTGCATTTGATAAACTTGGTAATGCGAGCGAGAAAGAAATGAAATTTGTTTTAGCTTAATTTGTTAATGAGCCTATTGTGTTTGATTGAAACTAAACATGATAAACGAATATAGAAATAGATAATAGAGAAAGAAACAGAAATAGTGAACCTGTTTAAAGATCCGTGATTATGATTTATGATTTTAGTATTGGATGATGGAGAAATAACAACAAATAGTCAGTGGTAAGTCCAAGACCATAGGTTTGGTTTGGTTAGTGGTTAGCATCAGATTAGAAACTTCGTAATTAGTATGATACCACAAAATAAAGAGTTTACAGAAGGATCGCTCGCACCTTTTTCCAAAACTTGCGTGAACCGCCTAGGGTACTGTATTCGCTCTGAATTTTTAAAATGAAGTAAGTTATACCTACTTGACAGAACCGGCCAAAAACAAAATTCATCATGTGAAAAATTGCACCAAGTTCGACAAAAACAAAAACACTCGCGACAGTGCGACTTTCCGACTCACCGAAGCTCACTCATGTCTCTGTGTGCGTGCGTCAAAAATGGCGTGTCGTTCTAAGCGGGCTATCTGTCAGAGCGCCGCGCATGTCTAATTTGTGATAATAACTTATCAAAGTTTATGAGAATTCATATGATTTGTAAATATAATATGAGTGTATAATATGTATTAATAAGGTAACTTTTCAATTAATATATTAGTGAAATTTTATAAATACTAATATCAAAGTGAGTGATTTTTGTCAAGACTGAAATTAAATGTTACTTATTTCAAGTTAAAACCAGCATACATTTCTAATTACAAAATTTAGTGAAACTAACTTAATTAGGATTATTAGTTGGAAATTCAACAGCCATGACAACTTTTAAAAACCAAATAACATAAAAACTGTATTAGCGTACTAAATATGTTTCACTTCTAAGTAATATAAAATATATAGTAATTTTTTGAGTAAAACACAAAAATTAAGTAACTACTTAGCAAATAAACATTATGAAAGGGTCAACAAGAACAGACAATTAAACATTACGTGGCATTAAAAAGTAAACTTCTATCATTCCAATTTGATTACAAAAGAACCATCACTATAACTAGTTCTTAATACCTTACATAAAAACACGGAACTGGCCAATTTTATCCTGAACACAGTTACCTTGATTACAGATCTATCACATTTAAAGCATAGTTATAATTTTTACAATTCGGTCTCCGCATCGGGAATTATTAATAGTATTACAGTTATAAGATTATGATACTCAGACTACCAATGACTTGGAATATATTCATAGCTTAGAAAGATCATCTTATTGTACATTATGAGCTTAGTTTAGTCTCGAAATATCATGGTGAGAATATTAACGTGGTATATTAATAAACCAGGTAACAAAAAAAATCCTATGAATTTTTTGTTGTTGAAAAATACAAATTTCCACATCGTATTCCGTTCTTGACCGATTACAATTCTTTGTTTAGCACAATGTGCCTTAGTAAATTCATTATTATTATGTTTCTGTTTAAATCCTACACAAAAGTTAGAGTCGTATTTTGTTACATAGCGTCAGTCAAGTCTGCAATTATGTATTTCAGTAAGCTCACAATGTTATTGTTGTACACCACATGTTTTTATTTTCTAAGCTTTTGCTTGATAATCTGCCTTGCATTTGTTTCGTCTATTTCCACTAGAAGTTTTGAGGTTATATCTAATATAGTATCCGCGTAGACTATTCTCGTATACTATTCACGTCTGCTTGCAGACTGAATACTTTTGACATACCATTATTGTTAAGACCTTTTTTGTAACTCTGTACTCTTGCAAATACATTTTGGATTGATTAATTGATATAAGCCTAAAAACCTAAAGCCTTTGTTACTCGCTGAAAATGTAGCTTTATATTATTAACATAATATTGAAGCGGTCCAGTAGTTTCGGAGCCTAATCAATACAAACAAACAAATAATGAAATCTTACCTTTGGATACTATTAGTATAGATTGGATTGGGCCACCCCGGGATCAGAAAATAAACTGCACCTGTATCTATTGCAAGTGATTATCATTCACAATCATGTAAATAATTGCATTACAATCTGTCGTATCACTCGACCTCGGCACGATTTTCAGGGCTACCTGGTGTAATTTGAGGACTTCTATTTTATAAGTTTTCCATTTTTTGGTGTCATCTTCTTCGTTTAGTTTCAATTACGTTTTTCACATTTCCATCTTTACTCAAGAAACCGATTCGTTATAACAGGCACATAATGCTATTAAGATTGTAGGATATCGTTTACTTTCTAGATGTGTACTATTGTGCAAGGAATGCGATTCGGGTTAGTCGGTGGGCAGTTTCTCTCGGCGCGGTGCATTCTCTGCTCATCCGTAAAAAACGGGTTAATAGACATTTCACGTGTTCCAACACAACTGCACAATACGGTTTCATGGTCCTTTTACGGGCCTCCGATGTATGCAATAGTGTACGCCTTTCGAAGAATCGACCATTGTTGGTATTATTTTCTGTATAGGTAAATGATTAGTTGGAACGACTCGCATCGCTTACGCATTTGTAATGTGTACGACGAAGAATAAAGTCCGATAGTAGTCTATAGACTGACATCTAGTGTTATTTGAATAAATAAACTATTTTTTTTATCTCTTTTTTTTTCTTCAAGATGACCTGATGGAAAGCGATCGTGAGATCCAGATAATGTGTACAATCAGTAGGTGTGTATGCAACTCCAATTCACCAGAGGCAATAGGTTATTGTGATTACGAGTATTATCGAGACCATGACAAGTGGTGGTTGTCCGGCGTTATGTATATTAATTATACCGGGTGGTCCAAACATACACGTCAAAAAATTTTTTTTAGCTTCCTCCCACTCAGCGGTATTCGAAAAAACCCCATCGAGATATGTTTTTTTTTGATTATATATTTTTTTCTGGGTTCTGTTAATTTTTTGGTTACTGTAGCGCGATCTGTTGAGATAAATGCCTGATTTTTTTTCATTATTTGATGAATAATAGCGCTAGATGATTCTGAAAAAATCACATCCATAACTTATCACAACTTTTAAAAAAATATATGAAATTGAAAAAGTTCAAGGCTCTGCTGGTACAAGCTCTCATCCTGCCTCTTATCGATTACGGCGATGTTTGTTATAGCAACATTTCACAAGATCTCCTAAACACAATTGGAAGTCTGCTTTACAATTGCATTCGCTTCATCTTTGGGTTTCGCAAATACGACCATGTTTCTAGCTACCAGGTGAAGCTGAACTGGCTACCTATCCGTCAGCGAAGATATGCAGCGTATTTTATGCACCCTTTTCTCAATCCTCTTTCTCCCTAATTCTCCTGCTTATTTAAAAAATAAATTTCACTTTCTTCGTAATTCGCACACTCGGCAATTGCGTTATATAAATACCTACTCTTTCTCTCCTTACACCTGCTCATTCTTCAGGCTTTTTGTCTAGTTCCTTCACTGTTTCGGCAATTCGACTTTGGAACAAACTGCCGGTCTTGGTTAGAAAGGCGTGCAGTAAATATACATTTAAAAAGGCTTTGCGTGCCCACTTCAAAAGATTGATGACGCTCTAAGAACTGTAGTTTCGGCATTCTCTTGGATCCACCTGTTATCTGTCTGTTTTTTTTTACCTTTTGTTTTTATAATGTGTAGGTAATTGCTATTATTATGTATATTTGTTTATGTAATCTCTTTGAAATCTTCTTATTTTGATTTAAACCATTTCACCTTCTTTACACCTAATTTAATACTTTTATCTCTAGCACTGCCTGTAATATCTCTGTCAGACTGTGTGGTTGACTGGTAGAGAATGCCTCTAGGCATTAAGTCCGCCCTTTGTAACATAGACTATGTGCAATAAAGAATAAATAAATAAAAGTTAGAAATGCCGTTTTTTCCCTGAACTTTGAAGGCTGTTTTAAAAAAAAAATCATACAAATCTTTGTCAAAAACTTCACTACACTTTTAACTAAATACCATATAAATTTCAATGAGTTACTTTAACGGCATCATACTTAAATTTTCATTCAAGATGTCCGAAGTGTCAAATTCAAGTATCTGTGTATCAACTAAAACAAAATGACCATTTTATTGCCAACCAATCCAGATATTAAATCGTCAAAACCAACAAAAAAATTAAGGCTATAAATGCGTTTATTAAGACGAACGAGAAGTTTAGGTATGATGCCGTTGAAGTTACTCATTCAAATTTACATGGTAAATAGTTAAGAGTATGGTTAAGTTTTTAAAAAAGATTTGGATGAAAAATTTAAGGTACCTTTTTTTACATGGCCTTCAAAGTTCAGGGAGAAAACACCATAATTAACTTTTTAAATTTCATTAAAAATATTTAGAGTTATGTTCAGTATATGTATTATGGGTGGATGTGAATTCTTCAGTTTAATCTATTATTCATTCAATAAAGAAAAAAAACAGGCATTTATCTCAACAGATCGCGCTACAGTGACCGAAAAAGTGACTCAACCCAGAAATTTCCGAAAATTCGTAAAAAAATTCATAACTCGAAAACTACAAAAAATCGGGTATGATACATGCGGTATTTTTGGATACCCCTGAGTGTGGGGGAGCTAAAAAAAATATATTGACGTGTTTGTTTTCACCACAATGTAGAAGTTATTTTATATGTTAAGATTATTCTCAAATACTTTGCCTGTGGTTTTAAGTTGCTGGTTAAAATTAAATCTGGTCTCAATTTTGCTGAATTAATATTTTAACTTTTGACTGCAGTACTACCAAACTAATTTCCCAAAATAGACCATCACATAATTCAATTCTATATTATGCAAAACTTCAAATGCATCCAATTCCGTGACTTCACCTTCTAAAGTAGAGATAACTTATCCAAATGCATGAATCATTGTTTACGATGCATTGTCTGTTGCGGTACTGTCTCGTGCAGTGCCGCGTCGTGACGCGGCGGTGTCGCGGTCCCGTCGGAAAGATCGGGACCATTGTCAATTGTGTAACTGAAGGCAACTTCCATCCGCGAATCAACAAAAACCATATTGCCTAACCAAGAGGTCTCAAAATCTTCAACTTTGTCAGAGGCCAGCACCTGTGACTTGCTAGTCAAAAAACAGAATAAATCATGTCCTGCAACTAGTTCCTGAGTGTTACAGCATAGTAAAGAGTGACTTTGCAATTTTGCTCGCCCTCAGGTATATTCGGTTTGGTGTTTCAGCTCAGGTTTTTGTTGGTTCTGTAAGTATCACGATTTAACATACCACATTTTTGTTTCTGCGAATACATTACCAACTCACGACATATGTTAGTTCTCTTCGCGAACCTTTCATTTACTTCCCTTCAAAATAAGGTATAATTTTTGCACTGCATTTTTTGTATGACATGTACCTCCAACTCGACCTAAGTCTGATACTCGTACCTGCCAATTTTATTTTATTGTTATGGTTTCAAGGAGGCGGTGAAACATTGTCAGTAATTGTGTAACTTCACCTACATTATCCAACCGTGAGGTCTGAGAGTCTCAACTCGGCTGACTTCTGACCCATCTTCATCAAAATTCAGAATTATTTATTTTCTACACATTGTTTTAAAAGTTCAAATGTCAGTTACACTTTGCTAATATGCAACTTTTGCATAATATGTAAAGAAAGAAGGAATTGTCGGTCAGAATACAAAAATAGCTGACTTTGCAATTCTCATTGTTAAAAATGATGTACGAGTATGTAATCTAGAAAGTTTGTAAATGGTCATGTTAGGATATCGATATTAAAGAACTTAAACAAGTTCTTTGATTGAATATAACGTTAGTATTCATTTTTTCGTTAGAATTAAGTACCTATATTGTAGAATTATAAAAAAAATATCCTTATGAGATGTAGACCACATCTAGGAATACCTATATATTTTCGTAAGAATCATTAGATAAAACTTTCTGCATTTCTTTCATTCGACTAGGTGTTTTTTAATCTGCGGTCCGCGTACCTCTGGGGGTCCACGAGCATGTGTTAGGGGGTTCGCGGTCCTATCTGTGAATTAATAAATAAATGCCAGCAGGTCTTGTAATCGTTACGCTCACTTAGCTAGGCGACCGTGCGCTAGCAAGCGGGATCCGAACGAGCGACGACGACCGAGTGAAGATTACACCAATTTGTTCGTTACGAATAATTGAGGATTTTCTGTTCTGTGGGCAGTTAGGTACTCGGGCTATTACCGGTACACGAACAGGCCATCAGAGGCCCGTGAAGAAGATGAATATATCTATTATCTGGCATCATTGTTGCATTCACAAAGAGGCACTAGCTGCTAAAAATATGCCAAAAAATTTAAAAAAAGTTAGACGAGACATTGCAGGCCGTGAATTTTATTGAAGCCAGGCCTCTGAATTCCCGTACTTTTGGTATGATTTGTGCAAATAAACATGCTGATAATTTCACTAACGTTGAATCGCTCACAATGGTGGCAGTTATGTCTATGCATGATCTACAAGGAAGAGCAAACAACATCTTTCAAGTTGAAGATAAAATAGAAGCTAAGATAAAAAAAACTTGACTCGTACAATTAGAAAAAACTATAATCAATTTCCAACACTAGTAGCCTTTTCAGAATACTCTGGTGGGGAAATGTTGCCAACGCAAATAAAAGAAGAAATGATTAAACACCTTAGCGGCTTGAGGTCTTCTTTTTGGGATTATATTCCAGAACCCGAAAAAAATGAATAACGATACAGGAAAATTAATAAATAAAAATATTATATATAAATTAAATTCCAAAGAATTTTCAAGCAAGTATCACGTTTTTGGGTGAATTTTAAAACCGTTTATAAAAAATATCAGAAGGAGCACTGGAACATTTACTGCTTTTCTCATCCACATACCTCTTGTAAACCGTTTCAGTACTGAATAAACTGTTATAAATGTATTCCTGTGTTTTTTATTAAGTGGGCCTTTGAAATTGCGCTTAATTTTGTAGGGGTCCGTGGAAAGAAAAAGGTTAAGAAACGCTGTATTTTATGGTTGCTCTAGTGCTTTTGTATTCATACTTTGATGCTTGTGCTAGGATGACCACTTTAAGTCATATTGTGTTCAAAACATTTTATTTAAAACATAACTGAGGTTCGTAATCTTCATAAGTTTCTCAGAGGCTGTTGAAGCAACCATTGGTGAAATAGAATGAAATTGAAATCATCTGTCCGCAAAACACACAGTAAATATAAAGTGCCGCCCAGCTACGGCGCACGCGTGTCAAAGGTAACGTAGAAAGTTTGACATGGCCGCTCTCATGGGCCACCGGGCACGGTTAGGCACGGCTCATCTTTCATGAAGCGATTGTCTCCGTCGTGTTACATAACATGTTTGATCGGTTACGACACGAGTCGCCTCTGCCCTCTGTGTGCGATCTTCGATAGAGACCAACGATTCAGGAAATTGTGGATTACTCTCGATATTAGCCGCAATTAAGACGTAATTTGTAGTAAACCAATTTGAGTGTCTAACGTGAACCTGATTTATAACGTTTACTTCGATTAGTTTCATAACCACAGTGTTTATAATATCGAATATATCGAAAATATTTGTTTATAATTTTTTTGATTTAGGTAGGTATCAAAGCTTTTAAAACTGGCTTTGACCTCGATGAATAATATAAATATCAAAGAGCACGGAGTGAAGGCGATGAAAATCTCTAACGACAACTGCAACACCCCAACGCAACCAGCTGACGGGTGAACAGCCAGCCTTGAGCGGAAGGCGTTTTCACGCGAAACTTGCTTTTCATGGAAGATTCATAACTAAAGCTTCACACACTCACGCGCACAAGCCGGTTTCTCATAATTGCCCATAAAAGACATACAGTGGCGGTCAAGTATCAACCTTTACATACATAAATCGCCCCTTCAAGACGATACAGAGTTATCGCAGTTTTAAAGTCTACAGAGGCGTTAACAGATTTTATAGCCGTTAATTCGCAGTTTCTGTTGTTTGTTTTGGACGGCCATCGTTCGACAAAGTCAGCGTAATAAATGGGCTATTGTTATACGGACGTTTATTTGTGTTCGAAGTTCTTTAAAAGCTCTACGCTCGCGGTCGGGAAAGTTCAAAAGCTCATGTGAATCAAGTGTGCTTCGAGGGGCCGGAAGACACGTTTTTACAAGGATCAATTTGTGCACCGTCATTTTTTAGTATTAGATCAGAATATGCTGCCAGTATTACAGTTTTTGCAGCAATTTCATGGTCAATCTTTTTATTGGTATTATTATTTTGAGTTAAAACATTACTCGTAACTTTTTGTGTGGAGACAAAAAACAAAACAAAAACGTATCCATAATGGCCAAGAATTCATATAAGATAACTGTAGAACCTACCTGCTTATTAGTTAGGGGATCGTGCGTGTCACTATTTCTGGTTATAGCGTGTGTTACTCGTATATCTGCGCACTCGGTCGTGAAATCAGTATAAGTTCCTTAATCAAACCAGTCGATTCGTAAGTGGCTAGCTCTTTGTCCGTAGTCTTCGGCATTAATCAATGCAACGGGTAGCTTTAAAGGAATTGGAATTGCAATGTATAAGTACGAGTAGGTATATTATGAGATTTAATATCTACATTGCATTAAACAACAAAAAAAATTACAACCCCTGCAGGCTCAAATTGTGGATTATATTTGATATTTGGAAATAACCATTGTTTGCAGGTGACTATGTTAAGTTACTTTTCCCAGAACTTGTTGAATAGAAAGCTCATATCGATACATGTTATTGTAACATTTGAGCTTTATTATATTTTAACATTTTGCGTTCAAGGTGGTATTATTTCGTTGAAATTATTGATTTATCTTTTGATTGGATTGATAATAACGATATTACCGTAATAAATTACTAATTAGTAATTACTCGATTGCGTAAACTCAACATAAACAAGTTTTAAAAAAAAAACTGTTCTCATTAATATTCCACTCTTCAGTTTGTTGATGATTTCTTTGCTTTTCCATTTGATCGGGATTTAATTTGTTTGTGAAATAATACTTTTTATTTTTCATCTTGTGTCCAATGGGATTCAGAAAAAGAACTCCTCGTTCACCACTGTTAAGATTTCTTGCACAATCTAAAACCAGTACTGGTGTAACGGGTTCCCCAGGTGTCTCGAAGGGCTGAAGTGTCTGCTCACCTCAAGTGTGGCCGGTCAGGGAAGGTGTGTGAGCGGCGTCTGGGGCGAGCGCGCTCATGCTCGCTCGGTCGTCGACCTGCGGCTGAAGCGCCGGCGTTTAGTAACAGTACACTACACAACACTCACGATCGGAACGTGCACACAGCGCGGGCGCTCGGGACTCACTGCCGGCGGCTACCCGCCGCGTGCGCCTGCGGCCTTGACCGGCCCCCGCGCGCCCGTCGCCGCCGCGCGCTGCCAGCGACGCATCCGCATCCAGACCCTCAGAGCAGTCTCCAGTACCCTCTTTGGGCGAAAGTCTTCTAACACCGTTAGGTGATTTCAATTACGCCTTCTTGTCGCCCATTACACGAGAGTCAGTTGGAGCAATCGAGATTATACGAACTTCGCTTGACAAAACTTGAGGAGTTCAACGCTCCCAAATTTCGTGGATCCGCAAAACTGCAGCGAATGGTTCATCTGATGGCGGCTGTAACGGGATCTCGTTCGGCACCTACCTTAAGTTATCGTGACTGTTGTTATCAGTCTTGATTGTCAGTGGCGTGTAATGCATCAATCATGTCATCAGTAGCTCTTCGAATAATGCAACGATTCAGTTCAAGTCTAACTTCATTACCTACTACCAAACTACACGAGTGTAACAAATTGACACAATTTGTTCATAATGGATTAGTTTTATTACTCGTTACTTACTTACCTATTTGTGATTCAGCGTAAACAAAACGGCAGGCACGCAAGCCCAAAACGTTATCATATTTAATAATTTGTCGGTTTTGTGGAAAGACGCTCTGTAGTCGTTTTTGTTGAGTCACAGCCGCAAATTGAACGTCGGTTTTCCCGAAGATATTCGCAATATTGTCGCTAACAATTTAGTGGAATTCGACCAAGTGTAGGGTAGGCGATAAATCAAAGTTGATTGACGAACATTAACCTAAAATCAAATTATAAACAATTACAGTGAAGTGACGTGCCTCGTGATGAATTAGTGCCTGGCCCACATACCAAATACCTCTTTTTACTGCGGTTGCGCAAGTAGGAAGTACCATAGACGTGGACACGTTCGATATCTGTTTGAGATTGAGGTATATTTTCGAATCGTGCACGTATGAGTGCTCATGAGTGACACGAAATTTAACGTTGAGAACGACATTCCGAGAGTTGACCTTAGATACTGTGGAATTTGCAGTCGTGTTATGGTAATGTTGAACGCTCCTAACGGGCACATCTCGTAATACCTATATGGGATGTGCCTAGTTTTCGTTACAACGATACGAAAGGTCTCGTTGCAACGGCGCCTAGTCTAGGCAAACAATACAGTAGAATAGAGGATCTGTAAAGGTTATGAAGGAAGGTCAGGACCAAAAACAATAGACTTTTGAACATACATCTTGAGATTTCTTAAAGGAAAAAAAATGCATTTTCCCTACGGATATTAAGACGATAAAATCCTCCAAGAACCATTGAACAAGCTGTTCATGTTAAAGGAACGACACGCAAATAGAATATCAATAGACTTTATAATATTATTCAACTGACTTAACTAGAACTAGAGTGATATCATTGAAAAATAAACGAAAAGATGTGAATAGAACCGGGGCCACCAAGAACTCCAATTTTTGCCTCCGTATATTTTGTGTGGATCTGAAATTCTCAGAGTGGGAAGTTTTCCTGCGACAAATTCATGTGCAGCCACAGAGTGGCGATACTTAAATAAAAATTAACGTAAATCTTTTCCATATATTGTTTTATTTTTGTTCTTTTATAAATTATTAGGTAGAACTAATTGTTAAGATTCTGCTAAACTTTTTACTCTTAGTCGTTAAAATACTTTTTAACTGTCATTAATGCTAGTAATTCATTTTATTTCTAAAGCCATTTAACAATTTTAATTACAGTTCCCTACTACTACTAACTACTTAGTCAAAAGTCGTAAACTCAAAAAGGAAATTATTGTAATTTGGATGGCTAATTTTGACTGACCTAACATTACGGTAAAACTAGTGAAACTATGTACGAAAAGATAATTAAATGAAAAGAAATACATAAAACTTAGCTGATTGGCAAAAAATATTATAAAATACTTTTACTATGAGGAGTATATCTAAATTCCAATAGCAGGGTCGTCCGCTCTCCTCGACGGCAGAAGACACAGAGTTAAATTTATATAGAAGACGTTCACTTGCATCGAGCTTGTCTAAGCTGAAATGACGCGCCCCTCCACCGCATTCACGCACGAATATAAATTTAAAATATGGACACAACCTAAACGTCATTCTAAATAGGACAAGCTCTAAGTACTGTGTTGGTCAAAATTTAGTGCAGTGCACTTCTTTGGACGCTGCTTCATTTATTGCAGCGTGGACTGTTCTGTTATGGCAACTGATGTCCAAATCAAGAGAGATTACACGTATCATACCTTTTTTAAACTGCCTGTCAAGGTGACCTCACTCTATCTGATGTAACAGAAATAGAAATAAATTTATTTGACAAACATACACAGGAAACAATTAAAATTATATCACAAGAGTTGTCAAAAGGCTCCCACTCAGCATATGCCGTAGTACCATGTTCTGCACCACGACGCTGGTTTTCAGTGGTTACCCTAACAAAGAGGGAGAAGCGGCGCAATTACCATTATCTTAATTACTACTTTAATTAAACTTTACCAAGAAAATATTGATTACATGGATGATAAAATGACAAAAAAATTACAACAGTGGACCCAAACTTAGCAATTATAACTACACACATCAAAAGTGTCTAGGGATCAACATATATTTTTGCAATAACTTTTCTCCTGATTGATATTAATTAAAATTTTCTTTAAGGATTCATCAAATAAAGTGTTTTCGTTTGTCTACAGTAACGATAAACCAAGTCACCTTTGCATTAATAAAGAAATTTGCCATTTTCCTAATAAAGGGATTTTTGACATTTGAACCACTAACATTAAAGTTCGAAAAATAGACTGAAATAACAGTTTTCTTTAAAATTTTATTGGGTAACTTAAACAATTAATAATCCGTGTTTCTACCGCGAACACTAACAACACAAAAACATCGGTTTGGCATACTCAAAATGAGTTCATCCAAATCACGCTGTGGAATGGCCGCCCATGTTCGTTGCAACAACAAAAAAAGGTCTTCTTGCGACTGGATACCCTCCATATTCGGCAGAGCTCTTCTCTGTAGCTTATCCCATGCATGCTCAATCGGGTTCAAGTCTGGCGACTGAGCAGGCCAGGGCAGGACATTGATGTTAGCTGCGGCGAGAGTCTGTCTTACAACTCTTGCGGTGTGCGGTCGTGCATTATCATGCATTAACTGAAATAAGGGACCGATTTGCACTTGTAGAGGAACGATGACGTTCCCGAAGACCGCTAAGGGTACCACCTATAGCAATGCACAATCGTAGGATTCGATATCAATGGGCTCTTGAACACAGAAATTGGGCAGAAGAACAATGGCGTTTCGTGTGCTTTTCTGATGAGTCTCGTTTTGGTATGAGACCGGATACAAGACGTATACGACACTGGATAACCCCTGGACGCCAACAGCGATTAAAATCCTGCCAGGAAGTCCATCCTTATATTGGTGGAACCATCATGGTATGGGCGGGTATTTGGATCGGCGGAAGAACGGAGTTGATTTGAATCAGAGGCAACCTCAACGCTCAAATTTATGCTGAGACGATTGAATCAGACGTCATCGTTCCTCTACAAGTGCAAATCGGTCCCTTATTTCAGTTAATGCATGATAATGCACGACCGCACACCGCAAGAGTTGTAAGACAGACTCTCGCCGCAGCTAACATTAATGTCCTGCCCTGGCCTGCTCAGTCGCCAGACTTGAACCCGATTGAGCATGCATGGGATAAGCTACAGAGAAGAGCTCTGCCGAATATGGAGGGTATCCAGTCGCAAGAAGACCTTTTTTTGTTGTTGCAACGAACATGGGCGGCCATTCCACAGCGTGATTTGGATGAACTCATTTTGAGTATGCCAAACCGATGTTCTTGTGTTGTTAGTGTTCGCGGTAGAAACACGGATTATTAATTGTTTAAGTTACCCAATAAAATTTTAAAGAAAACTGTTATTTCAGTCTATTTTTCGAACTTTAATGTTAGTGGTTCAAATGTCAAAAATCCCTTTATTAGGAAAATGGCAAATTTCTTTATTAATGCAAAGGTGACTTGGTTTATCGTTACTGTAGACAAACGAAAACACTTTATTTGATGAATCCTTAAAGAAAATTTTAATTAATATCAATCAGGAGAAAAGTTATTGCAAAAATATATGTTGATCCCTAGACACTTTTGATGTGTGTATAAACGTGTACGTACAAGTAGGTACATAGCATTCAAAATATATATCACTTATTACACGACCAAAATATTAATTTACGTTTACAGACTATAATTTCAATAAATGCGCGGTTGTGGGGTTCAAATATGTGGTTGACAAACACAGCTATGCAAATTAATCACTAGCTGGCCATCCTCATCTGGAAGGCTTGCAGAAATGCCGTTCCACGCCCCCGCTTGAAGACCCCGGGACTATGTGGAAGAGCATTCCACGTCTGGATGGCACGACAAAGAAACGAGACACCGAACCTCTTTAGTGCGATATTCTCTGCGAGGGGCTTGAGTTAAAAAACAGACAGATTTTTTGAATACCTATTTTTCAATTCTCCCGTCTAAGCTGTATCCTCTTAGGTGTCAAAACAATAGGTTTCCATATAATGGGAGAGCTTTGAGTAATCAGTTTAGATGTACGTGTATGGCACAATGCTTAATTCACTTTCGATAGTGACAAACAATTTATTGTTGGTTTATTCTATCGTCCGTGAGTTTTACATAATCCACATCGAGTTAAAAGCTATTTAGGCTGGAGTGACCTTACGAGCTGAAACATACGCTCTAAAGTAATGCTTCAGCTACGCGTGGAACTGAATTAAGCATGCACGATCTTTGACTGGTAATTGTGAGTTTAATTGCGCCGACAACTTTATATTCGTTTGAATAATCTTATAAATGTTACTCTTCAATGATGTCATTGAATAGTAAGTAATTAAATTAAAGTAAGTAAAAAATATCTTTATTCATATAGACTTATAAAAAGTACTTATGACAAGTCAAATACAAAAAAATATATAAAATAAATATACTAAAAATAAACTTACATAAAATCATACTATGATAGTGAATATCATAATTATACATACCTAATGTCAAAAGGTGTCAATCAAATGTTAGTGTCAAATTTGTATTTATGTCAAAATAGTTCTAAATAGTGCCTATACTCCATTTATTATAGCATTAGACAGAACTAAAAAAGGTTCTTTTTAGGGTACACTTTGTGGTAAAAGTATAATAAACATTATTACTTTTAAGATTTATGCCGAATTTATTAAAATCTACCTAAATAACAGATGTCACACTTAATTGTTCTCATTGAAAGTAAAGGAACTTCAGAATTTACGAAGCTTTTGCTTAAGTAAATTATTTTGTCTTGCATCAAACTATATTGCCGATGTAAAAACCTAAAACAAGCAGGGGTTTTTATACGAACACATTTTCACAGTCACTATAACTCACCAAATCTAAAATGTTACATTATCCCTTCATACGTTGTGGCGAAAGGGGTTTTCAATTTTTTCAGGTTATACTTTGGTATGTTATCGTCATGGCAACGTCAAATGCAAATTGTCATTCAATTTAGCCCCCCTGCTTCTTATTTCTAATGTTATAATGAATGAAGTATAGTTACCAACAGGTCGTGGAGTTATACTCATTTAGATCGCAAACTCAATTGTGTTTCGTCTCGTTTCGTCTCCATCTTATAAGTACATGGTAATAATTTTAATTCGTTCGCTTTCGATATTCAATAAATCCAAGTTGTTTTACAACGCTTGCTTTTACTTCGTAGATTTGGGCCCTATAATTTTACATGGTCCTTAACGAGTCGGATACACAGTGCGCATTTTGGCGACTTGTTGTGCGACGCTGCCTAGAAACCAGTGACGGGCCGTCACTGAAGTGCAGGCAGCCTTCGACGTGAGAAGGTGTGCATTGACGGAGAAGCCGTCACAGGCGCCAGGAGGCGCTGGATGCTGCGGGTTTCGTGCCAAGCTGCCGAAGGAGCCAAAGTCGGACGGTTTTAAAGCAAAGTGAGTCATAACGTTACATAGAAGTTTATTAATGAATGAGGTGCAGTGAATTGTAAGTACATTTGCATATTACATCAGTCAGGTCAAGAATTTGCAAGTTGAAGATTTTACAGAACTTAGAAAAAGTTGAGTAGTTTTTGGACTTAATTTTTTTTAGATTTAATTTAGTTAGACTTAGAATAATTTCCCAAAAACTGATAAGACGGGGAACCCATGCTCGATTTTATATAGAATTCAAAATTTACAAACACTTGTAAAATTTTCGGCACTTTTTAACGGAGGAAAATAGTTTATTTACTGAAATGAAATAGTAAGTTGTTGTTTTCACCATGGAAAGATTGTAAAAACTGCAGTTAGATAAATGCAACTCAATAGAGAAGGCAAGAGATAATTACAAAAAGTCACCCAAAGATAGAATTAAATTACCATATGTGCAAACTAGATTAGAGGCATTAGATAAGCAATGGGATCAGTTCATCTTAACGCATGACAACATCATTCAATCAGTCACCGATGAACATGCAGACGATGATTACTTTACTCGAAACATTTAAGAGGCTACCGAAGAGTCATATTTAACTCATAAGTCAGAATTAAAGGAAGTTATTAAAAAACTGACTGAAGGTCAAATATCGAGTCTGAGAGAGGCTTCATCTAATTCAAGTAATTGTGAAGTTTCATCTGTCAGATTACCACAGATTTCCATTCCTAATTTTTCCGGTTTATACTCAGAATGGGCCACATTCGAGGATTTGTTCTTGTTATTGATTCACAGAAACGCACGCCTAGATAATGTACAGAAGATGCATTATTTAAAGAGTCTTTTGACAGGTGAAGCTGAACAATTGGCACATTCCAATAACAGATGCAAATTATCTTGAGTGCTGGTCTCAGTTGAGCAGTAGGTACAAAAACAAACGATTCCAATCTAATTCTTTACTGAAACGGCTTTTGAGTCAACCTAATGTAGTGGAGTCGTCAGTTGCTATAAAGGGTCTTTTAGACACAACTGTTGAGTGTCTTAATGGTTAAAAAAATCTTTCCGTGGATGTAAGCTCGTGGGACATACTAGTTATCCATATTATCAGTTCTAAGTTGGACTCCGAATCACGTAAACAGTGAGAATCAAAAATAAGCTTACATGACAATTTGCCGAAATTTTTAGAATTTAAAGAGTTTTTAGAAGCTAGATTTCGTGCCCTTGAGTTTTTAGATCCAAAAATCAACAACCAGCAGAGTAGCAATTCTCATTTTAAGCCGAATATAATAATATAAGAATAAGATAATCATTCTAAGTTCGTATTTTCTTGTCCGTTTTGTAAAGAAAATCATAAAATTGCCAAAAACATCATTCTTTAATACATCCCAAATCTCTCTCAAACTTCACTTCAAATACAAACAAGTCAAACTCAGCAGTTGAAGTTAATGCAGCTGTGTCGTTGGTACAGGCTTAGCTGACAGAAGGCAAACAAAAGTAAGTACTCATCATTCAAAGCAGACCAACACAGTTCCTACACAAGTTTTGTTAGCCACAGCTCTTGTCGTCCACAAGTAGCGGTTATAGTCAACTGTTGAGGGTTTTATTGGACCAAGGGTCCCAGGCATCATTCATAACCGAATCAGCAGTGCGGTTGTTATGATTGAAAAGGATACCTGCTAAAACAGTTATTTCAGGAATAGGCGTAGATCAAGGTTCCTTATCTTCCAAGTTTTTCGTCGTGGTGACGATTCAATCTCGCTTAGATCCCTAATTCAGTGTGGTGGTTCATATGTGTTAAGCACTATTACTTCTTTTCTTCCGTCACAGAAGTTACACCAATGCCACTGGCCAGAATTTCAGGCGATCACACTGGCTGATTCCGAGTTTAGCACGCCAAAAACACCGCTTTAGGTTGGATCTTATCTGGACTTATCTTAGGTTTTGAGCAGGCTAGCGTTCACTGTCATTTTACCATCTCTAGTGATCAGGTTTAGGATAATAATTCACTAAAGAAGTTTTGCGAAATCGAACAACCCCAGACCAAAAAAATTACAGATTTATTTAAAAAGGGTGGTTTTCAATTACAAAAGTGGGTAAATAGCAATCAGGATCTTAATGAAAATATTTCGGAAGATCAAAAGGAGATAGTAACTGAGCAAGAAAAGGACATGAAGTCATACATAACAAGTAAAGAAATAGCAGATGCTCTGAACGTTTGCATAAGACAGTGCCAGAAAAAAGAATTTATAAAGGAGAAAGAAGACTTTAAGAGAACAGGTGATGTAAAACATAAAAGTAAGCTGAAATCTTTATGTGCAGTACTGGATGAACATTGCATCTTACGCGTCAGCGGTAGGATCAAGAACTCTCAATTGGTTGAAAAAGTCAAACATCCAATCATCATTCCGTACAGCAGTCACTTTACGTTTCTTCTTGTCAGTAACACACACAAGAAAATACTCCAGGGTGGTCCAGCAGTGATGCTCAATTATCTACGCTCACGGTATTGAATAATATCTGGAAAAAATGTCACCTAGGACCACGTCTGTAAGTGCGTTACTTGCGTGCGGCATGCTGCTGTTACGAAAAATCAAATAATGGGTAAACTACCATCTTGTAGGGTCACACCTACGAGAGCTTTTTTTAAGAGCGGTGTTGATGTTGCTGGACCCATCAATATTAGGATGTCAAAGGGAATAGGCAACAAATCGTACAAAGAGTACATTTGTCTTTACATTTGCATGGTCCCTTGTGCCATTCATTTGGAAGTGATAAGTGACTTAACTACTGAAGGATATATCGCCGGGTTTAAGAGATTTGTGGCCAGGACATTGTAGTGAAATATGGAGCGACAATGGCACTAATTTCGTTGGAGCGTCCAAGGAATTGCACTCATTGGTAGCTATTGAGAAATCGTCCGTGTGTTTAGAAATTAGGAGTTGGTAAATGCCAACAGTGTCACCTGGCATTTCATCCCTCCTCATGCTCCAAACCATGGTGGACTTTGGCAGGCTGGAGTGAAAACAACCAAATTTCACCTCAAGCGCGTGATAGGGGATTCCACGCTTACCTATGAAGAGATGACCACTCTCCTCAACCAGATTGAAGCGTGCCTTAACTCACGCCCAATCTCTCAATTGCCAAATAGCCCTGGAGATCCCACTCCTCTTACTCCTGGCCATTTTTTAATTTTTTACTTTGGTCACTGTGCCAGACCGAAATTATCTGGACTTAAATAAGGGAAGTTTGAGACGTTGGCAAGTAACACAGCGTATGTTGCAGGATTTCTGGCGGCGGTGGTCGAATAAATATCTTGTAAATTTGCTCCAGCGGTATAAATGGACAAAACATACCCCAGAGCCTGAAATAGGGGATATTGTCTTAATTAAGAAAGATAATCTTCCACCACCTCGTTGGTTATTGGGCAAAATTGTTGCAATGCACCCAGGTTTGGACAATGTTATCTCAATGGTATCTCTTCGATGCAATGGTCCGGTAATTAAACGACCCACATCTAAATTAAGTATCTTACCTGTAACATCCAATGCCTAATGTATTAGTTAGTTTTTTGGAGCTATTTTGCAATGTTTATGTTAAGTTTTGTCGTTTAATAATTGGTTCAAGCCCCTTGACCTTATGGTGGGTGGTCAGTACTTAGTAGCCCCATTGTAATTGTGTATTTTCGCTCTTGACCTCATGGTGGGCGGTCAGAATTTATTTAGTTTTATATAAAGGACATAAACAGATGTCCGTGGACGTGGGCGGTATGTCAAAAGGTGTCAATCAAATGTTGATGTCAAATTTGTATTTATGTCAAAATAGTTCTAAATAGTGCCTAGTTACCAACAGATGGAGTTATACTCTTTTATTTAGATCGCGCTTTAATTGTGTTTCGTCTCCATCTTATAAGTAATGGTAATAATTTTAATTCGTTCGCTTTCGATATTCAATAAATCCAAGTTGTTTTTTAACGCTTGCTTTTACTTAGTAGATTTGGGCCCTATAATTTTACACATAATGTGACCGGTTCGGAGGTTGTTTCCGATCGAGAAGACTCCGGCATCCGTCTCCGGAATTTCTGATTTAACTCGGGTCTGGGTGTGCAGGGAGACGCCTCTGGCTTATTTCCTTGTGTGGTGCCTCGTAACACAGGGATTTTAATCCCTACCTGGAGACCATTACTTTGAGACCATTTTACTAAGAGGTGTTTTTGTCAGGCGCTTATTTATTTAATTTATTTATTTATGAATCTAAGAAAAATAGTGTTGATATTTTCAAGAATGTTGTTGGCAATTTCTTAAATTATTTTTATTTGAATTATAGTTCATTATAGATCGTCTTTGTAGCGACATCTATCTCGCCACATACGAACTAAAAACTGACGTAACCTACATCGCGATATTAAAGTTATCCGAGCGATTGAACATAGATACAAGAACCCGACAACAACCGTCGGGCAGTAGCCCACCAGACACAACACCTGTCAGGTCGGAGGATCCTCCCTTTTCAATGGGGAACTTCACACCCTGTTCCTCACACTCTCCATAGTCTTTGATTTTTGAAGGCTTCCTTTTTGTAAAATCCAGCAGTGTTTGGTTGAGTGTCCGAAATGAATGTTCGGTTGAGTGTCCAAAGTGAATGTTCGGTTGAGTGTCCGAACTAAGTGAACCGAACTTATTGTTTCATGGTTTTTAATTTGAAGACTAACCCCCAAATCCAGAAACGATAATGAAAGTTGAGCACATTTCAAATTAGTGCTGTCCTGTCACATGTCAAAAGAAAGGGACAGCTCAACTTAAGCTCAAGTTAAATTTGGGCGTGAGAGCACTACAATTGTATTGTTATATTGTTGCTCAAACGCGCCTATGTAAAACACACTTTGCAAGACGTCAATACACATCCCAATCTTCGCATCTCTATAACCGAAACAATAAAATATCGCGTCTGCACGTCTACTCCTTAACGTGCTTACGCCGCTGCAGCTGCCAGCCGACCAGCCACCACCTCCCTACAATCTGAGCGTCGGCGGCTGACTCAAGAGGGGAAGAAAAGTAACCAGGAGTTTATCCAGGTTGTTGCGCCTGTTGCAACGCCAACAAACCTTTGCGATGACGAGGGCTTCCAAAAAGTGGAAAGGAGGAAAAAGAAGAAGCCTGTTCGTCAAAATCTGTGTGGTGTTGCACCGACCGGACCGAAGCATCTCTTGCGTCCAGCTATACCCGTGACGCTACTGTATGTGTCCCGTCTCCATTACTCAACAAAGGCTGAGGAGATCGAAGAGTACATGCGAATTAAGTCCAAATTCACTTTGAAGGTCGAGCGGTTGGAGTCCCGCCATAATGTAAATTTTAACTCATTTGTGGTGAGGGTTCCCACTAAACATCTTTCGACCTTCATGAAAGAAGATTTCTGGGCGAAAGGTGTCCTGTATCGGCGGTTCCGAGGGCGGCTACCGGACACCAGCTTGCGTCACACGTCGCCTGTTTTTACAAGTACTAAGTGTAAATTTCATAAGTCGTTTTATTGTTTATTAAATATGTATGTTAGTCTCTAAGTTATTTATTATATATATAATTTATTATGAACAATAAATAATATTTTATTATTATTATATTTAGGCTATATTTTAACGGGACAAATAGAAAACGCAGGCGATGATCATCACTAAATATCAAAACAAAACGTAGTGTTTTTATACTCATGATCAAAACTAACATCACTTTTGATCTTAGTGATATGTGTTCATTCATGAGAATTGATCAAAATACCATGAATCAACCGCACTTGGCGTCCTTAGACAATCAATGCCAATCAATTTGTGAATTGCTTTAAGTGTACTGAATTATTTGATCGTAGTTCATTCGTAAGTAATTGGGTCCACAATCATGAACTAAATATAATATTGCCTCGTAAATACAAGACCTTGACACGATTCTTCTGCACGTCTATTTTCGTGATCACTGACGCCCTGCTATTGAGTATAAACATTTTCTATGAAGTACTCATTTTGTTCATGGAATGCGGAAGTTAATATAATTAACATACGAGTATTAACGCCCATTTTCTTAAGAAATTATTAAAAAAATACTTTCAAGAATACCTGCCTAGAGGTTGTGTAGTGGCTGCTCTTATTACATGTTTTTATATGCCTCAGAAGTATCATTTCTTTAGTAGAAAACAGGATATCTTTAAGAATACCCTTTTAAACTAATCAAAAGACTAAAAAAACAGATTATTTGATCTTTCTAGTCGCAACAGATTTTATTGTCATGAAACCAACAAAGCCTTAAAATTTAAACATAAAATTGTAAATTTATCTGATTTATTTTTATTACTTACACAGGTACAAACATAAACTTATGGCTACTTTAATCAACACGTTTATTTTTATTTAAAACCATCTCATAAAATTAGGATAATGCCGTAAGTTAGCAATAAGCCAATAATAACTTCCCTCAAATATTTATTTGACAAGATCCTGCACTGGTAAAGAGTGGTGCATCTCTGTATACTCTTCACCACTTGTTGTAAACTAATTCACCAGTTATAATAAAGTGCGCACGTCGACAGTCCCCAGCGATTGACTCTCTGTTGCGACATGCGCGCGCGCAGATGGAGCGGAACATCGGGGTCGCTGATGCAGCGCGCGCCGGTGGGTGTGACACTGCGACATATGACAGGGCTGACATTTCCAATAGTGTAAGCCAGTGCACACTATTGGAGACAGTAATCATTACTGGACTGTTGGTTGGATGAAAGTAAATCGCCTAGACAAACGTAATTTGGGCAAATTCAAGGCGTTCTTAGGTCAGGTCACTTACCAGAAAGTATGAGAAAAACTGCATAATGTCTGAATTGTAGCAAGTGAAGGGGTGTAGCCTGTCTACTATCTGTCAGGCTTATTGGAACTTCCTGTACTTAGCAAGAAGCACTAT
Source organism: Udea olivalis (assembly GCA_947369235.1). Classification (NCBI taxonomy): domain Eukaryota; kingdom Metazoa; phylum Arthropoda; class Insecta; order Lepidoptera; family Crambidae; genus Udea; species Udea olivalis. Next base: position 16,656,997 of record OX376362.1, on the reverse strand, counting down.
AGCAAATCTTGAGACACCCTATAGCTCTGGCTGTGTTACTCACTAGCAGTAGCACAAATTGTCTGGTTTTTAAACTGTAACGTTTCCAGGACGACGAAGACGATGAAGACGATGAATCTGGAGGTTCCGGGTTCGAATCCCACGTCGCAGGCAAAATGTGTTTTCGGATTTTTCGGAACATGGCCCGGGTTTGTCATCCATCACCAATCTGCATTTGGCAAGTGTGGTGCTTGAGCCGATACCCCAGAAATTGCCTTGATTTTGATGATGGAAGCCTTAAACCAGTATTCGGACAGTATATGTAGGCTATTACTTTACTTTATTTTTTCGAACGGTGGATGTCACTGCATCTAAACGAGCGAATCAACTATGAACTCTGCAGAAACCTCTATAGTTAATGCACATAACATGACTGACCAATCGTTGCATCCTGTTCAGAATGGCCTTATGCTCCGCCAGCCCTGGCCGTAGGTGTAGTCTCCGCGGCCCAGTTCTGCGGCTAATTACGTCCGCCCGCCCACCGGCAACTGAGGTGGCCGGTCGTAAACCTTTTCACAATTATCTAAACAACCGTTTGAATGTATCTAAGCGCGATGAAAGCTCAGACAGGCTAATTGTTGATGAGATTATTTTATTTTCTTCTTTTACATACCATCACGCCTCTTTCCCAACGGGGTAGGCAGAGACCACTTCTTTCCACTTGCTACGATCCTGACATACATCTTGCGCTTCTTCTACTCTCATGAGTCCTTTCATACATGCTCGTCGGTTAAAGGTACTTTTGACCCGACCCTTTCTGAGAACATCTTGAACTTGCCCAAGAAACGTTCTTCTGGGTCTTCCCCTTCCAACAGTCCCATTTACCCTTGCCTCATAAATCCGTTTCGTTGATCGCCTTTCATCCATTCTTTCCATATGACCAAACCACCTCAGCATTTTCTTCTTTTAGTTACAGCTAAATGTGTCAAAATGATACACTGGCAGAATAGGCTAGTTACCTAAAAACAAACATGAATCTATCTATATCCAAAACAAGGTTGTTGAAGCAATCCCGCGTTATGAGAATCAGAAACTTTCACCTCTTGCGAACATTCCCCGGTAACTGCAGAAGCGAGGATGCCACACCTTGAGGCGTTGTTGAACAAGACACGGAAGGCACTGATAGTGTAGACGGTCTGCGAGTTCATCTACTGCGCCTACGTGTAGCTGGTGGTTGAGCAGCAGGTTTTCTTCTGGACAACTTCGGGACGTGGGGGGATTGTTATTGGAGAAGAAGTTATCACACCGTTCGAATGTCCTAAAATCGGTTATTTGTTAACAAAATAACATGAAAAGTCCCATAATTAGTAGATTTTGGATAAATAACACCTTTTTCAAATCGATCTTTACTTTCTAATAACTTGGAAACGTGGCAGTTTAGGGTCACTTTAGGGAAGGCGGCTATGCCAGCTTCCATACAAAAATGTTCAAACCCCTTTCACATATACAATCCAGTTAGACAACGGTTTAGAAATGACGGATTATGACGTGACTTATTTTAATGTTAATTTACTAACTATCTCTATCGTAGAGACGGCTGATTCATTAGCTTGTTTTCTGGAACTGATTTGTAACACATAAATGTTCATCCAGCCGTTCTCAAGTACAGACACTACAGTAAATTCATCATAAAATGGCATAGCGCCGTAATATTTTTTTAATAAATGACCGGTTTTGGTCCATCATACTTGGGAAATGACATCAATTAGGTCAAGACTACATTTAATGTGTTGAACTTTATGTTAGCATATGTTTAAACAAATATTTAGAAATGTCTTAGTATTATAGATCAATGTTCAGCACCTATAATACTCATACAACCTCTGATTAGTTTGGGGTCTGACGAAAGGTGTCATTTACCAGCGCTTTCGAGGTGATGCGATACCATGATGCGTCGCCGTCGCCGCTGGACCATACGTGTCTTAGTAAATCAGTTAATTATATTGTGTTATATGTATGTTAGTCTTTAAGGTATTTAACTATGGGCCGATTATGTTTTGTTGAGATCTTTAAATGTAATTTGTTGCCTGAAATTAATGATATTCTTTTCTATTCTATTATACCACGGTTATTGATTTTTGGTTCCTGGTAACTTCATGTAAGTACTTTTATTCGTTTTTACCCGTAACGTACTTCAACCTGCATTGGTATAGTTGTAAAAAGGACTGTGTATGTGCTTCAGCAAACTGTCTGAATAACTTACCATAAAAGGTCCTGGAAATCCATAGTTTGTTATTTAATTAGTAACTTTACTGCACTTTTATTTAGCATTGAAATGAAAATTAACTGTTCTCGATACAAGTTTCACTACGCTTCATCATCTTGCTGTAACAAATGCATTCGTCTTGTCTGCGCTCTCAGTTCTAGTTCTAATTGACGGAACAAGTAGTTACTCTTAGATTTAATTGAGACACGAGGCTCTTATATTTGGAGCACCAGTTTCATGTCAGGAAATTAGGTCAAATCAAGAGTAGCTCGCATCGCATTGTCAGACCAATGCCAGTTCATAAACACTACTTCATATATACTCTAAGTCTATACAATCTAAATCATTGAAATAAAATGAAATGCAATAACGGAAATGCACTACTCATTCCACATCGTTTGTTTTATTAATCAGCAATAACAATGTTAGCTACGACTATAACTATTCATGAATGAAATAATAGTCCTAATACTAAATACTTCTGTGTGTGTAAATAATTCATACTGAAAAAGAAAAGCGACGACAGAAAAGTCTTGCACATTATGATGTTACACTTTCTGGTTTCCAACAATAACTATTATTCGATGTTTTTAAACACGACGCCGCGCCCGCGCCGGAGCTCGACCCGAACGAGCGCCTCATTTGCAATAACAGTACCCGTACCATAAGTGTACGTCGACGATAGTCGCTATCGTTTGTCGTTACGTTTAAGTATAGTATTTGTTTACAGCGCCACTAGAAAATAATAATTAAACTAAAAATAGCATACAAAATTCTGAAGTTAACTTTTGTGATCGTACGTAATACGTACCTTAACTCATAGGAGGGGTACATACAAGTCAGATCCGAATCAGTGATCGGATGTCCAATCTTTTGCTATTAATTGGTATCATCGCCCAACAGGTTTTAATCAATCCTAGTCATGTTTCTTAATACCAACTGCAAAAAATACAAACTTATTACAAACTGTAGTGTGTAGCGTTGGAGTACCTTTTCCATAAATAAATAAACTGCATTGCACGATAGGCATGCCAAAAGAAATTAGATACTCAAAAATTATAAAATTTATTGTTTATTACAAGTATCGATCTTTTCGAAGTATTCACCCTGAGCACGTATACACTTTTCCATACGTTTGAACCAATTGAAAAATACCTGTGACCACTCTTCTTTAGACACCTCAGAAATCTCGAAATCATAGGCAGCCATTGCATCTTCTTTACTTTCAAACCTCTTCCCCTTTAGTTTTTTTTATTTTTTTGGAAACAGGTAAAAATCGCAAGGCGCTAGGTCAGGAGAATATGATGGGTGACGAAGGATTGACACATTTTTTGAGTTAAAACGTCAAGTGCTCTGGCAGACGTTTGCGCCGCCGCATTGTCGTGGCGCCAGAGAAGGTGCCGAATTCCTGACTTTGGTCGTTTGGTCGCTTGTCAGCTGATATTACTGTTGGAGCACAAACTGTCACATAACATTCAGAGTTCACCGTTCTTTGATAACCCGTTTTGCAGAAAAATGAGGCGACCATTTGGTGCACGGTGACATTTTGTTGGAGTTGGTTGGTTGGCCAGTCAGTATATTTTTTTTCTCACCACCGTCGAATTTATCTATCATGAATAGGCACCAATCCACCCGAAGGTCTTTCTGCTCATCGGTAAGTTTGTGCGGCATCCATCTCGAACAACGTTTACGGAGAGAAAGGTGGTCGTTAATTATGGTTTGCATTGCTGCTGATCCAATTCCCAGTTCGCGCTCCAGCTCTACATACGTAATGCGTCGGTTTTCGCGAATAAGTTTTTCGACTGCACGAATGTTTTCTTGTGTGGCAGTTGGCGACCGACCTGTTTTCGCTTCAGCTTCGAGACATCCCCGTCCTCTTTTGAATTCAGCTAACGAACTTAATACTGTTGCTCGTGAACAAGCAGACTCACCAAAAGTAGTAGCCATAAGTTCAAAACATTCTTGACTGCAAGCGAATTCCCGCCAGATTCTCGGAAAAATTATGCTATGCTATATCAATAAACAACCAGCCTTTAAGATGGTGTATAACTTGCCAGTGTCAATCAAATGAGTAAAGAGTATCTAACTTCTTTTGGCCTGCCCCTCGTATGTGTTGTATAAGATGGCGGACGGAATCGCACATGTAGGGTAATAAGGTGAAATGCCTAATTGCCTTCCGACATTACTCGAGGCGCACGCTATGACCACTAAAAGTCTACAATAATCATATTAAAATATATATCAGCCATCAATATAATACATAAAACTCTTCCGTTACGGACTGAGCGAGTCACTAATGACAACGCACAGCCGAACCTCTTGGGCGCAGAGAGTCGAAATATAAAAAAAAACTCAATACTCAACAAACAACAACAACAAATACAGCCTTATACGTCCCACTGCTGGGCACAGGCCTCACCTCAACTATGAGGTGGTACGAGCCATACTCCAACACGCAGGCTCAGTGCGGATTGTTGGAGAGGTGAATGTAAGGCCAGTGATAAACCTTACCGTCAGATGTTATCAAGCCGCCTTTTTAGGCCTCTGACTAGGCTTCACGTCTGATATCAAATAACTTTATTTAAATAGACGGTATCAATACTATCAAATCGTCAAATTTAAAGCAAAATATACTTACTAAGTAATAGACATAAATACCACAAGTATAGAGACAAAATGCCACTAATGCGACTCTACCGTTTCTTGCTCAGAAGACCCGGCGAGAAAATTTGAAATTCGGATGCTTGTAGGTTTTTGTGGGAGTGTAGAGGTGTACTAAGAGAGGTTTCCTTTAAGTTTCGCGGGCTGAAGCTAGTAGGAAGTATGCAAGGGAAATATTTTATGGGTTAAGAATAACCTACAGCGACAGTTTTAGAACTGGTAACATCCTATAACCACCAGCTTTCCTATAGTAAAATCGCGAATGAATTATGAATTGGATAAGAAGTTTTAAAACTTGCGTAGAGTAAACCCAAAAACGCCTAGAAGTGATGTTCCTTAGGTTTTAGAACTAATTTTCCTTCTCCATCTCAAATGTGTGTCATTACAGTGAGCCAGCGTGCCTGTAGCTAAACTTGTTAGATAAACTAAACAGTCCGCAAAAAAATGTCACTTTTTAAAATTTTGGACTTTTCAATTTCAATTTATTTATTTCAGATAATTATCACATCCATTATTGTTAGTAAAGCTATGTTAGTAAAAAAAATTAAATTCAACATTATTTAACTAGAAAATAAAATAATTTATATTAAATTAATTTAACACTTACAATACATTTCATTTTATATAATTAAATCTGTTTATTTGTCTGTACATGAACCATACAACAATGGTTCAAGTACTGACAATCAAACCTGTTACCAAACATATTTAGGATGGTGTTGGGGCTACCCCGAACCCTGCGCACCGGGGATGTGCACCGTTTCCGCATGGTTGTGTAGGAACAGTCTACCCGTGCTTTATGAAGCTGAAAAATATGTTTTCTTTTTGATTATCAATTCAGAGAAGTGAGGTATTTGTTTATTGATGGATGGTTAGTTATGATATCTTCCTATCATACTTCTTTTTGTGTGTTGTGAGGATGTATGTGTGTATGTTTGTAAAGCTCACGCGGGCGAAGCCGCAGGCGAAAAGCTAGTATTAAATGAATAAACAAAATCTGAGACAAACTACAACCCCAAACTAATCAGAGCTTGTACCCGTTGTAGCATGCATGGGTGTCAGAGACTGATAAAACATTTAAAACGAGGTTTTTCTTTTATTGGAGTCAGTTGTGTTTTTAGTTGCTTTATTAACATCCACTTAGGTATGCCACTCTCTCTTAATTATAAGGTTTCTGCTACAGCTAGAACCTCGGTTCTCCACGACACGGACATCTCAAGGATCAATGAACCGCCGGTTAAAACCACCTGATATAAATTATCAAGGAAATAATATATTTTCACCTGCTAACTGTACACATAATCTAATCTCCCGTGCGCGCGCGCAGGACGCATATCAGGTTGCACCGCGACGCTCTGTTATCGCAACCTCGGCGCAGCGTGTCAGTGTAACTAGGCCGAGATTACACCTACATCCGAGGCTAATCGGGAATATGATCTGGAAAATGGTGTCTTGTGCAATGATATTACATACACTGGAAATACACGCTTAACTTGGACATCCTGCCTTCTTTTTTTTGTTACTGACATTTATCAATACGATTGGCGTAGTGCGCTGTACCACAGTTCCGGGCCGGGCCGAGTTCCATACCCGGTCGGGTCAATTTATCAAACAAACTATTCTCATTTGACTCTGGTCGGGGTGTGCTGGGAGACGCCTCTGGCTTAATCACTGTCTGGTACCTCGTAACATAGTGATATTAATCCCTACTTCGAGACCATGACAAGTGGTGTATTGTCTTCGAAAACAAAAAACACGCAGTCAGTTTATTGTTCTCCATAGCTATACAAAAGGCCTTAAATTAAGGTATATACTGGTAGATCATATGGGTCCGGATTGGACATCACAATACAACATGAGTGAAAGGAGTGCTTAAAATAACGTCAAGCACGCTTTTTGTTGTCCTGTTGACAGCGCACAGCTGCTAGGTCCTTGTTTATTGAAGGTTATTGAACTTGTAGCTTATGTAATCAGAAACATACGCCTAGATACCAGATCACCAGACGGTCGAATCAGACGGCTAGTTAGACGCCTACGTCTTGAACAAATGACTAAACTGTTTGCTGAAATCACTGCTACTTAGCTCTAGCAATGCCAATTTTCTTGTACGTTTTTTCGACAATGTGTCGAAAAAACGTACCGTACGTTTGACCGAAACTGCAATAGCTGCAACCTAAAACGCTGTGAGGTCATTCAGGAAAGAAGGACTGGTTGAGTTGTATTGAGAACATTTATCTTTTCAAGCCGCCTACCAAGATTACTTGGGCAAATGGCGATGAACGCCCCATTTGTACCAGAGGCTACACGAGAGATATGCCATCTTTGGCATATCGAGAACGGTAACTATGCAGGAAAAGGAAGGTTTCTGCATGCACCCATCATTGCTTTTAAAACAATTCCGCTGACTACGAAGTCGAGTCGATAGAGCAGCAGCGTCGCTACGAATGCTTTGATATTGAAGCTGCAAGACTATCATGATTCATGACGAACTCGCTTCCATGTAGCTATTCTTTGTATATATAGTGGAGCTTTGTCGACTAACTACTGCAGTAATAGTATATTGACAGTAACTAGTAATTCTACAATGAGCCAGTAGCGCCGCCTCATTTCGCGACCCAACCAACATTACAAGTCTGCTAAGAAAATTAAATGTCAACGAGCTTGAGCGGTTAATGGCGATAATAATTTGCTTTACGTGAGGTTAAATAAGCTTGTAAATATACCTAAAAGGCAGAAACATAGTTTATAATGAGAATAAAGTGCAGAATTAGGTTAATGAGTAATTATCTTGTTAGTAAGAACAATAAAGTTTTTGAAAAATCGTTAATATGAATACATTATTCTGGGTGACTGGAAGACAGACCGAAGTATTTTAGCAAGATTTCTATCATTATTTTATATTTATGAATTTGTAAAACCACCTTGACAGGTGATAGGTGAACTGATGATCATGTGAATTAATAAATTTTCTTGTGGAATATGTGTCATACTCAAACCAAGATCTGAATGCTTTGCCCACACGGTATGGTTTTGATCTGTAATATTATGAATTTTTTTAGTATACAAGTGCGATTTTGATCAAATAACTGAAGTCTAGGAAGTAATTTGATCAAATGATGATGTGGTCTGTAATTATTATTCTCCTTGTTTGATTTTCTAAAAGCGCCAACCCTAATGGTAGGCGAAGTATGGGAGGAGACTGTTGAAGATACCCTTCCTAACATTGCCTGTCACGATATTGCTGTTCAATTCAAAGACATCCCTAATTTATATTAGCGCAACGGATAGCCCATCATATGAAATACCTACCGTAAGGATATCAGAACTTATCCTTTAGTAGTTTCCTGGCTACGTGTAACTTTTCTGGGGTTCAAGAAAAAGTCACATGCACCTCGCGCCACGTTTTGACTCACACTGCCTATTTGGTGGCTTAGATTTTGACAAATGAGGTTGCATTGTTGCAATTGTTAAATAAGTGAATTAACCAATGAACACAAAGTAATTTTACCAGTACAATAAAAAAGTTATGACCGTTTAAACATTTTAGGCGAAGTATGCTACAAAAGGCGAAGAAACAGGAGTTGACGGTATGTTGCATGTTTTCCCAGTAAACGTTTCTACGTTACGTACGAGAAGAATCAAGACGACACGATTGGCGTAGTTAGTGCCTGTAGCACGGTTTTTCGTCTTGACTTGCGTGGTAACCCAGGTTCTATACCCGGTCGGGTCAATTCAAGCAACGATCTTCTCTTAATTATCTCGGGTCCGGGTGTGCTGGCAGACGCCCCTGGCCTTATTCCTTGTCTGGTACCTCGTAACACAGGGTTATTTATTTTTACTTCAAAACCCGGATAAGTGGTGTGTAGTCTGGCCCACCCACACTTTAAAAGGTACTCAAGTTGAATGAGAGGCATGGAAACCCTTATTGCTTGGCAATGTAAATACAGTTGAATATATCTGTTAATCTAGAACTCATACATATAAGAAGTTAGGTGCCGGTCGGAATATCATGTTATGATTACCAAAGAACCAGAGCAAATTACTTTTTTGTATCAAAACAAGATCACAACCAGTGAGCAGACAGCGTCGAACACTCGCCCACGATGGTTAGGCGCCAGCATTTTCGGAGGACAGCAGGTCAGCCGCTACAAAATCATTGCAAAATGGGTCTTTTGTAGGCAGCATAAGGTTCCCATATCTAAAACCAGTCGTCCTGACGTGTGTACATACATACGTCGGGCAGTGCCGTCGACCCAAACTATAAATAACGCCAATATTGTAACACCGCGAAGTTCACGACTGGCCGAGATGTGGGTCACGACGCGACGTCATAAGTTTATTAACAATCTGAATATTTGGATATAAGCTGTTGTCAGAGTTGAGCGACGCTGGCCAACAGCTTAATTTAATGTTTTATATTTCGTTTATTATTTCGATCACTACATTAATAAAATTATATAAAAGTAAAACTTTTACAAGAGTGTCATATTAGTTGTTTATCGGATATCTTAAATATTTTCAATAACTACCTCTCTCTGGTAACCAAGGTCTTATTTGTGGGTAGGAAACGCAAGGTGTGCTTACTATTAAGTAGACACTCCACTAGCTCAAGAACCCAAACTGTTATTGTTGTTTTGAATGTTTTTGGTGACTGTTAATAAGTCAACTAAATAAAATTAAAAAAACGCTACTTGGTACTGTTAAAAAGGGAGAATGACTCTTGATAAAATAACATTTCAGTTTCGAAACTAACTAACTAGTCTACATTATAACTATCGAAAGGTTAATCTGGACCATCGAAAGGTCTTCTTCCAACAAGATAGTAGGATAATATATTATAAAGAATCTTGTCCCAAACCAGGCATGCTTAGGTACTCATGGATGTCAAATACTGTTTCGCATTCTTGCAAATGTAATCTCAAACACTATAATTCGCATAGATATATTCTCAACAACAATAACCACAAACGTTTGTCACATCTATTCTTGTCCCTTGAGTACTCCTCTAGACGGGATCACTAACCACTGTGCCAACACTGGGCCAGTAAACTCTTCAAAGGGACCATAAATGTTGACTTCAGCGCGGCAATTATAGGTATTACGCTTTTTCTCGCGCCCAGTTCATATTTACAAATTGCATGCGTGCGTTGCGGTGCGCTTTATGCTCTACACACAACACCAAAATAGGTATATACTTTTCACGTATCACGTATCGTTGCCATGTGAGACTCAAGAACGATCAATTATTGAGTAATTATATGAAATTAATACAATTTATGATTATAATACTTCAGCCATTCGGGATAAATCAATAAATGTTAACAATCTTAAGGTTTTTTTTTCAAGATTTTGAACGTTTTTTATTTCCTAATTGGATAATGTATTTTAATAAAGATCTATTTTATTTTTAAATGTGCTTACTTAGTGAAACATATCAAGATTGTTTACGTTTGTTTTTTTTACCCGACAGCTTCAGAAGGAGGGTTATGTTTTTTGAGAGTATGTATGTATGTATGCATGTATGTATGTATAATTGTTTGGCACGCTCTGCAGCCTGAACGGCTGGATGGAGTTTAGCTTCAGAGCTGTCGTTAGGTTTGTATTACTGTGAAAGTGACGCTGGGTATATGAAAATAAAAAACCCGACTGCGTAAAAACCCTAAAACAAGAAAGTCGAAATGATTGAAGCATAGCAGCTGTTGTAGCTCAGTAATTTTTACTTAGTGTTATTATTGTGATCTTTGACTCGAACTTAATTACTGTATTTGTTACAGACTCAACAAAAATGAACAGTCGAAGCTTTGATAGGATTACAAAAGCTCTAGCATCTAATAGTGAACAAATCACAACACCATCTTCGACTGAAACATCGTATTCGTTACCGCAAGTGGAGGAAATGCGTAGCAGTTCCGCTGTCACCGCGAGTTACGCTTAAAATGAATGTAATGAGAATAACTTAAGTCTTAATGACAGCACGGATCCGACCAATAATTCTTTACTCGAGTCAACTTCCATCACACAAGCTGACTCCAAACAAAGTAATAGCAGCAGCAGCAGCAGCAGTTGTGATACCACGTCTTCTTCAGGTGATTTCGACTCTGATGATTCTTTTTTTGATAAAGACTACGTACCTCCACAAAAGAAAGACTTGAAAATCGCTTTGGAATCCGATTCGGATGGTGATGTCATAGAAGATTCAGACCAAAGTAATATTCGCGTATCAGAGTCACCTGAGTCTGTGCCGGAAGATGAACTTCCAGCCCGATCGAATCAATTAACTAAAACGGGGACTCTACGCGAACGTAAACATTACGGAATAACACTGGAAGAGCGCAAAAGAATGAAAAAGGAGTTAAAAAATTATACTAAATATTGCTTAAAACCGGGTTGTAATGAAAATTGTAAAAAATGGTGTAACACAAAAATATCTTCAAATCATAGAGCGATGTTAAATAAAACATTCCGTAAATTCAGTAACAAAGCACAGTATATTTACATAGCTAACAATACTTCTCAGAGTTTACCAGCTAGACGCACACAAAGAAAAAACAATAACTCTAAAAACATTTACCGTGGAAAAACTTTTACATATTTTTTAAATAATGAAACCGGAGAAAAAATAATGTATGCAAGACATTTTTTTTAACAACACTTGGACTTAAAAAAAAAATGACAAAGTTGTCAGGAGCGCCCTTAAACATTTACAAAATGATGAAATCAGGGACAGACGAGGCTTAAATCCCAACCCCAGAAAAATAGATAACAGGCTCATTATTGACCACATAAACTCTTTTCACCCAGCAATTTCGCATTATAGAAGAGAGCATGCTCCAAACCGCAAGTATTTACCATCAGATTTGAATGTTCGTGATATGCACAAAGATTTTTGCAAAAAACATAATTGCATTCCCGAAAACTGTGTTTCCTATGATCATTATCGCAGGGTTTTAAAGGATCTTAACATCTCTTTTGCAAAATTAGGAAGTGAAGAGTGTGAGACTTGTGAAATATATAAAATTCACAACCCGAATTCCGAAATTCGTCATCGAAATCATCGTGAACGAAACTGATGTGATTGTGCCATAAGAAACTGTTTTTTGTTATTCTTTTAAATAAAACTTGTTTAATTTTATAATAAAAGTGTTTTCTGTTCCTAAAGATATGATACCTACCGTTCTCAGCTAAAAAGTAAAAGATTTACATAACTTTTTTAGTAAAAGTTTAAATCAATTTTGTATTTCGTACAGCTGCTTGTTAAGTAAGTGACATTTTAATTTCGCAATGATGTGATATTAGTATTTAGAATGCTTAAATGAAAAGGCGCATAAAGCCATATGCGTTTTATCTTCTTAAAATGAGAACGTAGTTCATTAACCTAATACTAAGTATAAAAGTATAGAAATAATCATACGACATTGAAAAGGCGCATATGGTTATTAGCGCCCTTTTAATTAAGCTTAAGGTATTTTTGTGATTTTTTTATGCTAAGATGAAAAGGTTTTTTCATAAAATGTATTAAATAAAATGTCAATTGTAATTTTTTTCAAAGAGTAATTAAAGAACAATACTTGAGCCATCATCCACAATTTTTTTTAATTTTTTTTAATGACTATTTTAGGGACAGCATAGAAATACCCAATTTTGACATTCAAACACGTTTTTTTCCGTTTTACCTTTTTGTTAGATGCGTCTTTTCAATTATCGGGGGCAGAATACGACACAGCACCTCTAACATCTCCACAACAAATCTGACGCTCAAACTAAAACCTTACCCAGACTTTCTAACGTGGGCAGATAAGATGCAAAGGTCACCTTGGGCTATAGGCGTGTGTCAGCCTTATTAAACACGGCTATAGGTAAATGTCACGCGGATGAATAGCCCTAATGAGCCAATGATTGGTGACTAGGGATGTGGCTCTTGCATGGTGATGAGAGATAAGGAATATATGTGTTACACGCTGACAGATTGACGGATGACTTGACGTAAAGCCACTTACCCTACTTTGGACATGGGTGTGACTCATAGTTGAATGAAGACTGTGGAAGAGTGTAACATACTTCATATTGCCGGAGTCTTTTCGATCGGAAACAACCTCCGAACCGGTGGTAGAGTCACATCATGTTTAATTATGATATTTAATATCATAGTATTATTTTATGTAAGTTTATTTTCATTTAGTATATTTTTGCTATATTTGACTTGTCATAAGTACTTTTTATAAATCTATATGAATAAAGACATTTTTTACTTTTACTTTTATTAGGTATGTATAGCAAATGCAATGCGCTAACTGCACAGCACATCCTTTGATTACCAATTGAATATTCTTACCTTTACATTCAAATCTTACTCACTCTGAAATCCCTCTCTCTCTATTACACAGACATATACTTACTACTTTAAACATAATATCAATTCTTACGACTACTTTTATGCCACCCTCAGAGAGGTTGAATTTTAAAAAAGTTCACGTTAGTCCATGTCTACAATTTATTTAATTATTTACTATCATGCTTACAAGCTAACATTTCAAATCCAACACGCTTGCAACGTTAAATTATTTTACAATGCTATAATTAAACAAAATAGTTATTCTCTTTATATGATAAAAGAATCAAAACTACAATACAATATGGAAAGTAGCCCACAGGTTCACGTTCCTAGGTACAGTATCTTTTTTTTTATAGTGCCCGTCAAGATGTCCTCACTCCACCTAATGGAAAGCGGTCGTGAGGTTCAGATACGGAGACTGACAAGCACAGTAATGCAAAGCAATCGCAAAACATACTATAGTTAATCTTTTTCAATTTCAATTCAAAGCTGTGGGCAACAATTCAAAGCTATATGCAGGTCAACAGAACAGGCTCATCTTCTCCACCGCCTCCCAATCCACAATACCTGTACATGTTCTAAACACTAATTCAGCAAGTTTACTAGGCTGGGCAGCCCTGCTACTGATAATCCTATATCTTGCATCAGCGTGTTGCAACGGTAACGAATTAGCCATTATGCACTTAGTACCACGAGCGCTAACCATACGCGACGCGATATGCGTTTGCATGCGTCGCGCGTCGCCGCGTGCGCAGCCTCGACAGACTGATAATGTGGACCCAATTTGCTGATGGTGAAGGTGTTTGTTTTTATTGTGTCCGAAATCTGAAAAGTTTTACATATTGTATGAATTACAACAATGTTGCTATTCCTCTTATCTAAACTAATATTACAGAGACGAAAGATTTGATTATCATTGAATAAACTCCAAAACTACTGGACCGATTTTAAACATTTTTTCACCAATATAAAGCTACATTTTCAGCGAGTAACAGGCTCTATTTTTTTAGGCTATACTTTAACAGGAGTTAAAGTATAGCCTAAAAAATTGAGCCTGTTACTCTAACTTAAACAGTCTACGTGGGCGACGCAGCTGACAGACTACTCGTAGTGTTAGGTAAAAAGGTAAGTCGGAACATAGTAAGTGCTACTGTGGGTTGTGTCATTCCCGGTCTTAACGCAAGTTATTTTCACATGGAAGTTATAGTGTTCAGCAATGTTGCTTGCTATTTATGAATATTTTACTGAAAATCTTGTCAAAGTCAAGTCAAAATACCTTCATTTAAAAATACCTGTGAAAAACACTGCTAACCTATTTATTAATAAGAAAATTAGATAAGATTAGATTTGAATAAGTTAGTTAAAATTTGAAATATATTTTTTGTGGGACGCAGCGCAGCGCAGATACATCCTGAATCGATATGGCTATTTCATGGTATTTTTAAACCACACGTTATCATGCCATGAAGTTACATTAAAATTACAATATATGTTACTAATAAACGAGTCACCAGAGCATTGCGTGTCAATTAAATAATGATACGTTGTTGCCCTGCTTCGTAAAAGCAATATGATTACACTAATGACACTAATGCCGTTTTAAAAGGCCCAGAACATGAGTCGGTGTAAATCGCATAATGGAGCTAGGCAATGATTTTCCATACACTGGATAACACCAGCAATAATATACTATTGAAAAGTTTAAACCTAGCACACGCGTGACAGTGGCATTCCGCTTTCGTTCTCTCTTATATATTAATCTATAACAATGGCAAATAATAATAAATCATTTATTTCGGACATCAAGGATCAATATTAGGATAAAGAAGGTATATTGTTGCTGATGTTGTATGTGTATGGTTAAGTATGCTTAGAATGACGTCAAGCACACTTTTCGCTGTCCCGTTGACATTGACAGTGCGTAGATGCTAGGTCCCTGTTTATTGAAGCTCATTGGAGCCAGATAATGGAGCTAGGCAGTGTCAGCAACGCTCAACTGTTCGTCCAATTCGATTTGACACACGTGTTTTATAAGGCGCAGTGTGTATTAGACATGATTGCGATTTGAACACGAAAACTCTTGATGAAAGTACCTCATATCTGTCGCCTTTATTGGCAGTCTAATTGTACAAACTAAGATATTATGAATACTGCCGTATTATTTCATTGAAATAAAAATAGTTAATCTTATCTTTTAAAGGTGCTAACTTCCACTGCCGTATTTTTACCTATCTGTCTAGCCATACAAAGATGAAGCCTGCCTAATCCTATACTTACGTAGGTAATTTCAACTCACACAGCGAATGGCTGGGCGTTGGCGCTGATTTTCAGTAGGCACGGAGACTTGTGCCAAGTGGACAGTGAACTCAAGCCACACGTGCGCTTGAACCACTTCCATCAGTACGATTTGGGCTCAACCCGATTGGGGGACTTGATTGTTGCTGAACAAAGCCCATTGAAAATAAAACGCCACGGTGCATCAATAGTGATGGTGAAAGAGGTCTTCCTTTGATGTAATAAATATTGTAGGTATCATATAAATTGCCGCAACACGCTACTGTGTTTCTTTAAAAGTAGAAAATATTAAAAAGTAAGGGAGGACATTAAATATCCCAAGAACTGGATTGCCTATGTCATTCACAAATCTACATTTTAAAGTTTTGACTTCACTTTGTAGCTTATTGCTCTGTGCTTGGCCCCCTTGTGTTGAATTATCAATATCATCTATTAATTAACCTTGAAGTAGTCGAAAATGGTAACAATAGCAAATCACCAAAAAATCCTAATGTAGAGTTGATAAAACGCACATGATACTTCTATTTAGCCGTCAAAAGACCAACTACCACACAAAGACCACAAATTGAGGTCACGATTGGTTAGTGTGCTGTGGCACGGCTTCTCGCTTTGTCTTGCGTGGTGTCCCGGGTTCGACTCCCGGTCGGATCATATCCAGAAACGATATTTTCTAAATTGGCTCAGGTCTCGGTATGCTGGGAGACGCCCTTGGCTGAATTCCTTATCTGTTACCTCGTAGCATAGGGATATTTACCCCTACTTCGAGACCATGACAAGTGCTGTGTTGTCTGGCGCATGTATTTATATTATTAAGAAGCGTCGAGTATTCAAGCACGCCGGCAAAGGCTCACCATCACCAGTTCAGCATATATGTTTGGCCCCAGCATTATAGTAACTCATCACATCTGTCATCGCTCTCCTCAGTTTCTCACCTAGACAAACCCGACTATGAATCAAACTGTAAACTTTTTGCGGGGGCGAACTGCTTTGAGCTAACTAGGTTATCAGAGGAAGTGGTATTTTGAATTAAACCATTCAGTAATTTGGACAATAATCAAGAACGGAAGTTTCCGATAAACGTTTGGGAATTTGACCATGATACTTACCTAATACTGTCTTTCTGATTGTTCTATCAACTCATAATTGTCCTCAATCCCTTTTATCCTCACCATTATAATAAAGAGGAAAGATTTGAGGATTTGTTTGTTTGTCCATTATACTAATATTACATACTAATATTATAAAGAGAAAAGATTTAATTGTTAGTTTGTATGTTGTTTATATATGTTGTCTCCGAAAGTACTGGACCGATTTTAAAAATTATTCTACCAATGTAAAGCTACTTTATTAGCAAATAATAAAAGCTATAATTTTTAGGCTATATTCTAACGGGAGAAAAAGTCCAAGTGTCTGACGGACAGCTAGTAATGGAAAAATTCGTGAAACAGCCAGTCCGTTTTAAAAAATCTTCTTCCAATATAAGAGACTGCATTAAAAACGAGAAACACTTTATGTTATATTCATAGGCTACATTTTACTTGTAGGTTATATTTTTAACTAGTTTTATTTTAGTTCAACTTTGACATGTACTTAAATATTATAAAATAATAGTAATTACTAAATGGTTATTAATAATTTGTCTAAGCACACAAACATGTAGGTAGGTATAAATCACGAGCGTAATTAAACAATTATGCTCGTGATTTATACCTACTTAATATCCCAAACAGGGTCTCAGTCCCAGAAGGAAGCCCGACACGTGACTCCCCATCAAGCCAGCCGCTAGCGGAAGCTACAAATGAATTGTAAATGCCCCATGTCATTACCAAAAGACTTTCTATATCGGTCGTGTGTCCACCGATGAACAGTAAGCCTTGTCGCCTCGCTACGCGACAAACCGGTGTCAACATCATTAGCATAGTGATTTGTCGCTTCGGTTCGATGGCACGATAGTCGGGCAGACAGGAAGCTTTATATCAAATTGGCAGAAATAGTACGAGACTCGTAGATATAATTGAAAAATATCATTTCAAAGTCTCTTTTATTCGTTCGGAACAAAATAAATATACAGATAAACTTTTCAGTAAACACACGAATTATAAATGAAACATAATAATTTATAACATCATTACAATTATACTGTGAGATCAAAATAACTGTAAAAGCAATGTTTTCAGAAATAGTATAGTAAATATACACCTTCGTATATTTATTATTGTTTTTATCCAATTATATGAATACGTTGGACTGTTGCCAGCGGACTTCTTTCCGCGAGAAAAGCTACAGTGATTTTGCTGAAATATCATAATATACACGGTGTCGGGTTTCATGTGTTCCAAACGAAAACCATCGATAGAGGGGTGCAGGGGCTACTCTAAGGACCCCCATGTATGTTCCACGAAAATTTATAGTTTTCGAGAAAAAACAGCATTTTTCTAAATTTTTTCTTAGTACCCAAAATGACGCATTTTTTAAATGATTTCTCCTAAATTATTACTACTAGAACCTTGTTTTTTTTGTGAATATTAACAATTAATAGGCCTTTCATTACACCACTACAGTTGTATCTCAGGCTAATTATTTTCTGCAAAAAAAAAAACATGAACTTTTTTTATTTGGATGATTTTTTACTTCTTTCTTTAGGGTGGTGTAACTCCAAAAAAGCACATAACATAAAACTTCAGGACCGATTTCAAAAACTTGCCTACTATGTGGACCCACTACTTGCAAAATTTCAATCAGCTACTGCAAGGGCTTAAGTTCCAAATGACCTTCAATAATTGATAGATTCATTACAGAAAATTAGAGGATAACATGAAATAAATTAGAAACATATCCACGATTTAACAAAAATACTTTATTATGTATTTTTTACTATAATAAATGTTCGAAGTGACGTCCACCTTCAGCTATGCACATACGACAACGTTTAATAAACTGTCTTCTTAGACGTTGAAAGGAGTCTCTTTGTCTTATTGTCTCTTGTGCTTCTCTTAGTTTAGTGTTTAATTCTTCGATAGTATTGTATTCTTTGTAATACACTAACTCTTTGTAGAATTCCCAGATAAAAAAATCGACAGGGTTTAAGTCGGGGTACCTTGGTGGCCAGGCGATGGGTCCAACGCGTCCGATCCATCTGTCTGGTTAAGTTTGGTCCAAATGATTTCTAACTACTCTAGCGAAATGGCACGGAGCTCCATCATTTTGGAAAAATACTCGCTGGCGCAACTCCAAATTAACATCGAGCAGAGCATCCAGCATAAGGTCGGGCAGATTCTCCCTCAAAAAACTGAGGTATGTGGCACCATTTAATCTTTCTGATAGAACAAATGGGCCGATTAGTTGTCGGTTAAAAAGTCTCCAGTCCACAAATTAATAGAAAATTGGTGCTGGAAGCTGTGGCGGCGCAGCAGCCTTGGATTTGTTCGCGACCATACGTGAGTGTTATGCATGTTAAAAACACCACTCCTAGTGAATTTTGATTCGTCAGTCCACAAAATCGAGTCAAAAAAACCTGGATCATTGCTATCTCTCCTAATCATCTCTTGACAGAAAGCCACACGTCGGTCATAGTCTGTAGGTAGCAAGTCTTGGACTTTTCGTCGGTAGAATGGATGGTAGCTTTCCTTGCGTAAAATTCTGTGAACTCTTTGACGGGGAACACCAAGTCGCCGACCGATTGACCGCGTACTAGCTGCAGGTTCCCTAACAATTTCTTCCAAAACGTTTTCCACCAAATAGGGATCTTCTCTTAAAACACCTTCATTATACGGTGCTCCTGGACGGCGGCCTTCAATTAATGCATTATGCACAAGGATGAAAACACGATAATCTGGATATGTTTCAGGTTGTGGTCCACCTCGTTGTAACAGCCGCTGTTGATACAGACGTGCCGCAAGTCGAGCGTTTCCTCTGGCATATCCATAATAATAATGCATTTCTGCATATTCTCGTGCCGTGTAAGGCATTATGCTTTGAACGAACCCACAAACACAAACACACAGTACGTATTATGGGCAAAATCTAGTCCAGTAATCGTGCCAAGTCTTCGTTCCAGAGTCGTCAAAATAAAAGTAAATAAGCAATCGAAAAGTCCGTTAACACGCCAGTAGTTAAAAAGGGATAGTATGAACAATGTACGAACGCGAGAGCAGCCAAGGGAAGACTAACAAAAAAGTTTGTAAACTTGAACAGACTCTGAACCATTTCAGAATTATTATTTTTTTGACATGAAGATCTTGCACTCATCAAACACATATTTGATGCATGGGAAGGCAAGCAAGATGCAATAGGAGATCATGAAATCTTACTGATTAAGCTGAGGCATTACGGTGTTTCAAATATTTCACTTAGCCTTATAGAATCTCTCTCTCTCAAACCTCACTGATAGAATACAAAAAGTGAGTATCAATGGTACGAACTCTTCCGGTGCCACCATACGTATGGGCGTGCCCCAGGGATCAATATTGGGTCCTCTGCTGTTTTTAATCTATATAAATGACCTGCCTTATTTTGTCAAAGACCTATGTGGGATTGTATTATTTGCTGATGACACTTCTCTAATTTTTAACGTAGATAGAGGTAACAAAGCGCTTGACGACGTAAATAATACTCTTTCTAAGGTACTGCATTGGTTCACGAGTAACAATTTACTGCTTAATGCTAGGAAAGACCAAATGTATCAAATTTTCTATGCCCAATGTAAGACAGGTCGATACCATTATAAACATGAATAACGAGCCATTAGAGATTGCAATTTCCACTATATTTCTGGGAATTACTCTCGATTCCAAGTTACAGTGGGGTCCGCATATTTCTGCCCTGGCAGGAAGACTTAGTTCGGCAGCTTATGCTGTTAGAAAAATAAGGCTCCTGACTGATATCGCAACAGCAAGATTAGTTTACTTCAGTTATTTTCACAGTGTTATGTCGTATGGTCTTCAGTTGTGGGGCTCGGCAGCGGATCTCAATACCATCTTTGTTCTTCAAAAAAGAGCCATCCGCTCCATTTACAACCTTAGACCACGCGACTCGCTTCGTGAAGTATTCAAAGAGATAGATATTTTAACTGTGTACTCTCAATTTATTTATGATAATGTAGTATTTGTCCGTAAAAACTTGCATCTCTTCAAGAAAAACAGTGATGTTCATAAACTCAATACCAGAAATAAAAATAAGCTCGTAACTCCCAGTCTAAGACTGCATAAGGTAGGGAAATCATTTGTTGGTCAATGTGTAAAATATTTTAATAAGATTCCGCAAACTCTTGTTGAACTGCCTCTTCACAAGTTTAAGTCACAAATTAAAGCTAAGTTAATGAAGCGGGGTTATTATAGTGTTGAGGATTTCTTAAATGATAAGAATTTGTGGTCATCTTAGGTATAATCTGCTCCTCTGCACACTTTTTTGTTATGACTTTACTCTGTAAATTCCATTTTGTGTATAAAAACAAGACTGAAAAGAGTAACCATCGAGTTTCTTGCCGGAGTCTTCTCGATCGGAAACAACCTCCGAACCGGTGGTAGAGTCACATTATATTTAATTATGATATGAACTATCATAGTATTATTTTATGTAAGTTTATTTTTATTCAGTATATTTTTGCTACAATTTTTTTTTGTTACATGACATGTCATAAGTACTTTTTATAAGTCTATATGAATAAAGATATTTTTTACTTTACTTTACTTTACTGCCGTAGCTGATTGAAATTTTACAAGTAGTGGGTCCACATAGTAGGCAAGTTTTTGAAATGGGTCCTGAAGTTTTATGTTATGTGCTTTTTTGGAGTTACACCACCCTAAAGAAAGAAGTAAAAAAAACATCCAAATAAAAAAAGTTTACTGTTTATTTTTTTTTGCAGAAAATAATTAGCCTGAGTTACAACTGTAGTGAGGTAATGAAAGGCCTATTAATTGTTCACATTCACAAAACAAATCAAGGTTCTAGTAATAATAGTAATAAAAAAATGCGTCATTTTGGGTACTAAGAAAAAATTTAGAAAAATGCTGTTTTCTCGAAAACTATAAATTTTCGCCGAACATATGGAGGTCCTTAGAGTAGCCCCTGGGCCCCTCTATCGATGGTTTTCGTTTGGACCACATGAAACCCGACACCGTGTATACTGTCAAAATAAGCTGTGCCAACGAGCTTGCAAACCCACTGATAGTGCGCGGTTACAGCGGGGGGTTACTGACGTTTTCCGCTTTACTGACGCTTCGAGAACCTAGGTACTCCTACCTAGGCCAGTGTATATTCAACAATTCAAAGCGGCAACGAATACCTTATATATTTCAAGATAACATTTAATTACAACTATATAAACTAATTCTTGACAAAACAAAAAAAAACTACAAGATATGATTCAATAAAATTGGTCCACCATATAATATACCCTGATGACAGATCCCTGAGGTATCTAATCAACCTTTCCTTCAATCTCTAAGGTTGATTAAGTTTTGTGCTGAATATAATTTTTTCCATTAACTACGATTTGGTCTGATTCTGACTCCTTTAATCCGGCCACTTTCGCACCAGCTGATCCGTGGTAGCGCCACATGGATTTGCCGGCCACATCTGTCGGTTACCCAACACGTTGCGACCTGACAAGTCCCCTACGTCCGCAAACTCTTATCAATGGGAGCGCTGTTATTCGCTGCCAAGGGAATATAACTAAACGCATTGTTATAACTTATCATATCATAGCGTAACAGATGTCACTGAAAACTGATACTCATTACGATTTTTTATTGATATGATTATAGGCAGTCATTGATCATAACTATGTGGTATAAGTTGTTCTGAAAAATGCCCTTTCATTGTCTTCTTGAAGAGGTCAATTAGTCAATAGTCATTTATTGGTAACTATACATTTACAGGTCAAAACATATAAGTACAAAATTAAATCAGTAATAAAAGTTGTTTCTGGAAAACAATAAGTCATTACAATGTTGTATTGTTTCGAAAACACCATTGCAGGAAGCTTATTTCACTCCACATAGCCATAGAACACTGGCTGTTTAAAGTCTCGATTTATACACAAGATCTTGTCACGGAATTACAATTGAAAAAAACAATGTGTTCTCGACAAATTGATGCCATTCCAGAACCATTTTGCTCTAACGACCATCAATACATAGCGTTATTTAAAATGCTAGTCTCTGATATCTGACTCTTATTTTTCATTCAAATCCAATGCGCTGATGGTCATGAGTTTGATCCCCACCCAGGAAAAACATTCTCGTCCTGAACATTTATGTTTGTTTAGTGTTTTGGTGTTATTATCTATATAATTATGTTTATCAGTCTCTGACCACTGGTAAGTAGACCACTAGTAGTGGTGTAATAGCAACACAAGCATAGGTTATTATTAGCGGCGATAAAAAGCAAAATTGAATGTACCTTTTATTTTCAATTCCATCCCTTTGAAGCAGTGTTTGTAAATACAGTGCGTAGTAAGTCGTAAACGAGTACAGTCATAATGTATCTTTCTCGACACTTATTTACATAAATATCACCATGAATGTGCAAATTGAGCGTCAGAACGTATCTGCAATGTCCCGAATGCATATGAAATTGTTGGTAAAGCGATACTGGATATAAACATTGGAAGTGCGTAATACACCTTTTACTCAATTACTGAATAAATTGTACAAATAATAAGTTACGAGTCATAGAAGTACCTTATGATTATGAAACTTTAAAAGAGCAAATATTGCCATCATTGATTGCCTACATTTTCGTGAGGGGCATAGACCATAATAATTTCACAAATAAGTCTACAATTCACTAAAAGACAGAGTTTGAAAGATATATTTTATTTCAGGAATAATGGATAAAACATTTTTTGTTTCATCTTATCGTGGTTATAAATAACTAAGTATAATGTGTCATTAGGTCTTATTACATCATGCGCATCTTTTTAAACATCACCGTCTGCTGAATCATGTAATAATGCTGACTCTTGGCATGATTTGCAAAATTGCTTTGTATGGCTCACATCGCACACTGTAGGTTATTAAGCTCGTAAGTTTGCAGGTGAATGCAATATGTAAGAGGACACTCTTGATAAATTGAAAATAGTTTGAGGTATGAACTACTAATTACCGATAACCTTGTAAATATTAGCCTTTATTTTAAATAATTTGGAATAAGGCTCGAGGCCTGATGGAAAATATACACCTCTTCATATGGACCACAAAATCTCTAATGCCAGCGTTTCTTGCCTTTAGAGAAGAAGGTATAACGCTCTCTCCTTCAGGGTATTAATGTACCTACGTTGGGCCTAATAAGGCTGGGATATTATTTGATGAACATGAAGATAAAGATAAAGATAAATGATCTTTATTGCACAAACACTACACAAACAATACTTACAGCACGTTAAAACAAAAAAGTAAATATTAAAGTACAATTTAGACGGTCTTATAGCTACAGAGCGATCTCTTCCAGACAACCTTCGACAGAGAGATTTAAAACAGAGGACGAGTTAGGCTGCGCAAAAGCTATAGAAAAAAATTTTTTATTACATTTGAATATTATGTCAATATAAAAATACATAAATAAATACATTTATGTACACATACATATATTGTTTTCGATTACCTAGCACCAGTTTCCTTGTGTAACGGACTAGATTAGGAGAGAAACATATGTAAAAAGCAACGTAAACAAAAAAAAACACGAAGTCAGAGAGAGAGGAAGTACGACTTTACCTGAGATTTGAAAATAGGTAAGGATTGAGATAGATAATGTGTCATGCAGGGTGTAGGTAATTGTGCAGATGTCACCCATAGATAAGTGCGGTAAAATCTTTGTTGACTTTATAATATAAGATAAGATAATTATTTTACTCTTTATTGCACATCAAAAACAGTACAGGTTGGGATCTCATGATTATGATAAAACAATTAAGTGATCTTATTGCTTAAAAGCATCTCTTCCAGACAAGCCAAGCAGAAGAAAATTAGAGGCAGCAGATATAACTGCGCAGGCGTTTACATCAACGCTAGCACAATTGTAGTAATAAATAAATAGCAAAGATAAATGCTTAAGCAACCATGACCAGCTGATATACCAAAAACATAATTAAGCAATAAAGAAAAAGGTTACAAAATATCTATACCTACATACACCCTCATGCGATTTGGCCGCGGTGCCGCGGGGGTTGTTTTCCATACGTTATATAAAATTGGTTCTTAAAAGAAAATACGAACAACCGTACTTTACACGGCCTCTACCCAGATACCTGAATGTTTGCTTCGTGGACATCTCTATGCCAGGTAAATCATAGCTCTTTACTTTAATATTTCATGATATATTTTAACAATGCAAAGAGAAAGTTCAGTTTACAAGCACATTGTCAAAGCCGCATCATGCAAACACATACAAAGCTTTAAGTAGATACTAAATACACACTCAGTAACGCAACGTCCTTTGCACAATCTAAATATGATGTTTTTTATGTTTCTTCTTACATTTCTTAATTAAATCCCGCCGCAGTGGCAAGCTTTGAAAACTTTGAACGAAAATACATTTCCGACTTTTCTACTCGTAGGATCACACAGACAAAGGAAACTTCTTGTAATTTATTAAATCCTACACAATAGTAACACCCAGACACTGGCTAGCCTCAAATCGTCACATTCATGTTTTAATAGGTGGTGAGGAGCGCACCCAAAATCTACGCGGCGGTAAAGGCAAGACCACTTTTACCGACTAGTTATATTATATTATTTTATAAGAATTGCTCAACATCGATAACCACAGTTGGATGCAACATAGTTTAGTTTCATTAATCTTCCAGTAAATCCGTTCTCATCTAGTCAATTAACTTTGTTTCCTTTAGGCTTAATTATTTGGATACACATGAAAGGCTTTATATATCCGTGAAGTTACTGCTTAGACTTGTGATGTAATGTGCTATCGATCAATCTAATAGCAAAGACATTTTAATTTTAGTATGTCCAGATCTACTAGGAGGGAGTTCTTTCTTAATCTACGGAAGTAATCATCAGACATGAATTCTCGTACTGTCGCACAGCTGGGGAAATGCCTCCATAATTGGAAACAAGTCATCATCATCGCTATGATTGATGTGTATTGACTTAATCACCATTCATCCGCGAGCAGTGTGATTAAGCCAAAACAGCTTAATGCTTGCGGATGTGGATTGCTATTGCAAGCCCGGGCTATGTTTCCGAAATCCGTAAACACAGTCTCAGCCATAGATTTTGAACCTAGTTGTCTGGATTTCGGGTCAAGCGCTTTAAAATACTTCATGCAGCTGCCGACATGTCATCTCATCCACCTTATTAGTCAAATGATGGTAGATCACGATGTTCATCAAACTGCCACAACAACACTTTCAATCTAATATGCCAGACTCCTTGTCCTTGAGCAGTCCGTCATCTTAAACTTAAAATCGAAAGAAGAGTAACTAGGAGTCTATTTTATTAAAAACAATTAGAAAATTTATAATTACAGAAAGATAATTCAATGCTTTGATCAAGTATAGGGAATATAAGGTGTCCTTAGGAATTGAGGTGAAGACCCTACGTCTTCAGCTCAATTCCTTAGGGAATCGTGGGGTTGGGACATTTACCGCAGTTGATATCTTATGCATGATAATGACGATTATTTGAGATTAAAAACATGCAAATAATGTCTGATAAATGTTTGTGTGTCTGTCATAACCAATATTTAGTTAATTGTTGTTTTACCGAACAACATCGTTAATATTCACAACAGTCGTCCCAAATAGGCCACAGTTATTAGTCGCGTGCTGAGCGTCACTCAGCTCCGCCGCAAGATCAGGTTTAAGCGTAATGACTTGGCTATAATTAGCGCCAGTAGGGCTGCTAGGAGAATTAAATGATGGTATCGCAAAAGGTATTGACCATGAGGTTCAAATTTTTGGTTTGATTGATGAAGGGCATCACAACAGAAGCAAACAGAAAGGGTGTGGTTAATAATCATGATAACCTCACACATCTTTAGCCACTTAGCAAAAATTAAGAGAGTTTGGCCGGGAGGTGATAATGCATCCGCCGTATAGTCCTGACCTTGCACCTTCAGATTTCCACCTGTTTCGGTCTCTTCAGAATTCTTTAGGCAGTGTCAGGTTAACATCACGAGAGGACTGCCTAAACCACTTGTCGCGGTATTTTGATCAGAAGCCTCAAAATTCCTATGGCAATGGGATCATGTCCCTAAATACTCGACTCTTCGAGCATCTGAGTCAGGCCGCAGACAACGCTCAGGCGCAGTTCCCAAATGCCGAAATGGTGTTTTTGGGAGACTTCAATGCCCACCATGAGTTCTGGTTAGGCTCATCAAAAACAGACCATGCAGGCCGAACTGCCCATGCGTTTGCTCTCACGCAAGACCTGACGCAACTGGTACACCAGCCCACCCGGGTACCAGATATTGTCGGTCATACTCCCTCCTTATTGGACCTTCTGCTGACGAGTCACCCAGCCGGGTATAAAGTGTCGGTTGGTGCTCCATTGGGCTCCTCCGATCACTGTCTGGTTGGCGCTACAGTGCCTTGTGCAGCTCCCCCACAACCTGACGCGGCGGTTATGGCACTACTCGTCGGCAGATTAGGACGGATTGCGAGAGTATTTTGCCTCCGTCCCTTGGCGGCAGTGCTGCTTTGGAGAAAGGGATGCTTCAGAGAGTGCATCTGCTATCGCTGACGAGGTCAGTACCGGAATGGAATACCACATTCCTTTTACTGATGTCGTCAGTGCTAGCAGAACTGGTCCCTGGTTCAATCGCGAGTGTGCCGCAGCTGTTGAACAAAAACAGGCGGCGTACAGTGCTTGGTCTAGGGCCCAGGCACTCAATAATCATTCAAACCTTGCCTCCCTGAAAGCAGCCTTTAATAAAGCCACCAAGGCCACGAAGAGGACTTACATTAGAGCAGACGCCCAGCGAATTGCACGTGTTGGCCAAGAACTCATCACGCACCCTACGGGTAGCCGCTCCTACTGGCGACTGGCTAAACACGTGCAATCTAACTTCTGCGTGCCTTCGCTGCCCCCACTGAGATTCCCTGATGGATCGTTGGCTCATCAGCCGCAAGAGAAAGCCGATTTACTGGCTAAGCTCTTTGCCGCAAACTCTTGCATCGATGACTGCGGTGCTGCGCCGCCTGAAATTCCACATTGCGGCTCCACAATGCCTGATATTCGTATCAGGCAGTGTGATGTACGTGCCGAACTGCAGTCACTCGATGTCAGGAAAGCCAGTGGCCCTGATGGAATTCCAGCTGTGGTGCTGAAGAAATGTGCAGCGGAGTTGTCTCCAGTGTTCACTAGCCTGTATCGCCTCTCCTACAATTCGGGTCTTGTGCCGCTGTCTTGGAGGGAGGCGAACGTTCAACCAGTTCCCAAAAAAGGGGACCGGTCTGACCCTGCCAATTACCGTCCAATAGCCGTAACCTCAGTTTGAGCTAAAGTGTTTGAGCGGATCATAAACACGCAGCTCATCCGCTACCTAGAGGATCACTCTCTCATTCACGACCGTCAGTACGGCTTCCGACCAAAACGGTCTACGGGTGATCTTCTAGCGTACGTAACACACATCTGGGGGAAGGCTATGGACAAGCATGGGGAATCTTTGGCCGTCAGCTTTGACATTGCCAAAGCTTTCGACCGTGTATGGCATCGTTCGCTTCTTTCCAAGCTTCCGGCATATGGTCTGCCACCTCACCTATGCGACTGGGTCGCCGGATTTCTGGAGGGACGTAGAATTCGTGTCCTTTGCAATGGTCGAAAATCACGCTTTCTCCAGATTAATGCCGGAGTGCCACAGGGCTCCGTCTTGTCGCCGACGTTGTTTCTTCTGCATATCAATGACATGTTATCTCTTGGTAATATTCATTGCTATGCGGATGATAGCACGGTCCACGCGCGTTATTTCGAGCGCCCTGGGGCAAAGCAGACTGACATCGAGGAGAAGAGGCGAAGTCTTGTTGTTGAGCTTGACGGAGTGTTGGACCGCATTTCAGAATGGGGTGCATGCAATCTTGTCGAGTTCAATGCCAAGAAAACGCCTTTGCTGTGTGTGCATTCACAGCAAAGGCGTCGCCGTTCCTTTCCCATCCCACTCTTCAGAGCACCCCGCTACCGATTAAGGATAGCCTAAACATCCTTGGCATGGATGTTCGTAGCAACCTAAACCAGCGGGACTACATTGAGAGCGTCATTAGAACTGCATCCCGTAAACTCGGAGTCCTGAACAGAGTGAGACGATTCTTCACGCCTGAGCAGCTCTGTCTCTTGTATAAGACACAAGTTCGCTCGTGTGTGGAATACTGCTCTCATCTCTGGGACGGTTCCGCTAAGTACCTACTCGAAGCTCTTGACAGGTTGCAGCGGCGTGCTATCCGTATTATTGGAAACCCAGAGGCAACTTTGACCCTTGAGCCTCTCCAATTGCGTAGAGACATTGCCAGGCTAAGTCTCTATCGCTTCTACAATGGGGAATGCTCTGACGAGTTATTCCAGCTTATCCCACCCTCACCTTTCCACTCCCGTACCACGCGTGCTGGACTACGGCGTCACCCACACACAATTCAACATTTGTTGGCCCGAACTAAAAGGTTCGGTGACTCGTTTCTTTGTCGTACCATCCAGACGTGGAACGCTCTTCCAGCACATGTGTTTCCTTCCTCTTATAGTCCCGGGTTCTTCAAGCGGGGCGTGAAAAGGCATTTCTGCAGGCCTTCAAGGTGAGGATGGCCAGCCCAGTGATTCGTTTGAATGACTGGGCTTGTCTACCTCATATCTGGACCTCACGACCGCTTTCCATCAGGTGGAGTGAGGTCATCTTGACGGGCAATATAAAAAAAAAAAACAAGATGGCAAAAAGTAATCGAACAAAATGGCAATGTAAATAAACTATATTAAAAAAAAAACTTAAAAAATGCGAAGAAACTTTTACCCCAACCTATTACTTGACACAATTTTTCATTAATTTAATAACAGACATTAGCCTAAGAGCCTCTTTTGGTAAGGTTAGGTTAGAACTCTGACCACATTGCCAGAAGCGAATTTTTGGCGAATGAACATAAGTGGTAAAAAAAAGGTTCTTGAGAATACTTCTTACAAAAGCCAAACATTATGAGCAATGATAATACTTGATTTGTTATTCTATGATATGAATATTTTAAGATATGAATTTAATTTGTAACAAAAATCTATGATTTAAATTTCTTTGAAGTAACTATTCTGCGTATTGATTATTCGATGAAATGATAATAATATGAGAAACAATTTATGTGAAATGAAATTCTATGAATCGATTTTCTATAAAACAGTATACAGCCCTTTTAATCATTTGACCCCAAAGTAGGCGAATGTGTACGTGTGTACTGATATACATACAAAAGTATTCAGGCTAATTTGTTACTTAACATTTTTCACTCCAATGTTTCCTCATTAAGTAATAGTGATAAATTCATAGAGACTTTAGTTTTCATCAAGTCCATTGTATGTAAAGATCCAACCCTTATGAAGTTCGACGTTCGCCCTTTAGTACTCAAGCGATTATCGGCTTAGATTTACGGTTGCTTTGTTGTGAGATCTGCATTTAGTTTGCTTCATAACTCAACCTCATTTTCAACTCTACAACAAAGCAATAATGTCTAGAATCAGTTGTTGGACTAAATAAAGACCACGCAGACCAGCATTCTCCAATTATAGCCTAAGTGCTAGGAAGCGCATGTTGACTCGCCTTTTATAGTGCATCGTTCCAGTACGTTCTGTAACGTTAGAGAAATGCAATAGCAGACTTACTGGTCTTCGGATTGTGCACACAGGCTCAGACAGGTGATTGCGGGTGCCAATGCGATAAACACAATCTTAATCTCAATGATCAACCCCATGGTTTTTTCACCATCAGTCATTCAGTTATTTAGACTACTTATCTTGTTGCAAAAGCGCTCAATCGTAATTTAAAATCAAAATTTGAAAGAACAAGACAAAAATAAAGAAAATTTTTCAGTTGATTCAGCTGATATAATCGAATTCCACTCCTCCTACCGCAGATCCAGTAAGTACCTAAGTCAATAGGAAACTCTATGGTTTATAAGCGATAATTCCAGCATATATCGGACCATTTAGCTACCGAGTTGATTTTTCCTAAATGCGTATCTCACGGTTTTGGAAAACTATTCTCTATTGAATTTATTTAATGTGCCAGAATGTTCGCGATAGGATAGGTGAACACAATCCTTTCCTATTTGAACCCAGTCCTTTCTCTTTTACGTATTACATATAAATTGACCCGCAAATGTTCCGAATGCCACACTGCATCATCATTAATATAGATTTATGGTTCTTTGATGTTTCTATTTTGCGTTATTTCATCGGTAGAGAGAGCACTATTCTTCATAGTGCGTTATGAGTTATGAGCTTTGTTTGCGATACATTTTAGTAGAATTGATAGAGATTGAATCCTATTAATTATACTTATATGAAACGAATATCAGTGAACTATGTATCAGAAACAACAACTCAAGTTCTCTACACAAATACGCGACTAAACTAGATTTTGAGGTGATTTATAAAGAAATATTTTTTATATAGACGCGTCTATGTAAAAAGAACATTATAGCGCAGGTTTTTGAAACCGATCTTGTAAAGTATAACGCACCGAAGGTGCTTCTGACTCTACAAACATCTGTGGCCAGCAATATCTTCGCACAAATAAGCCAGTACCAATGTTGGTTCTTAAAACTTAATCATTTACTGAATATTTGTTCATAGTTGATTTACGAAAGGTTCCTTTCAGAAATCCTTCCCGCCTCTTGTTCTTAGTAATGCTGTTAATGAATAAACAAAACTCCAAAACTTGAGACCACCCAAGACCTTCATCTCCTCGAAAACAAACACCCATCGTCTCGCACGTCGCCTCCTAATCAAAAGCTAAAACAATGCCCCATCGAGGGCACGCGTCGCACCAATGTCACAACAGACGTGACACAAGCGATAATTGGGCTGATGTAATGTCTTCATCAATCGCTAATCAAAAAACAAGTGAAGTGCTAACGAAATAACAAGGACAATCGTTAAAAAAGAGACCGCCACTTTTTTAATACTACATCGATGACAAGCAAGCACGCTGCCCGCCTGATGTTCAGCGGTTTTCGCAGCCTATGGACGCGTGCAGCACCAGGGACATCACTCGCTCGTTGCTGACCCTGTAAACAACTTTTCAAACCTATCTTGAATTGGGAGCTTATTTCACGATTATCACTATCATACAACACGACAAATAGTATAAATTTGTATTGGGATTTGACATGATATGACAGTGTCAAATCCCAATACATTTTTTTACTAGAACGATACTTAAGGTAAAAAGTGGCAGCTCGTGGTAGACGTACTGCTAAGCTATTGGCTAACTTTTTGGAAGTTTATCAAATGTCAAA
The DNA here is from genome assembly GCA_947369235.1 of Udea olivalis. Taxonomy (NCBI): domain Eukaryota; kingdom Metazoa; phylum Arthropoda; class Insecta; order Lepidoptera; family Crambidae; genus Udea; species Udea olivalis. Next base: position 16,625,023 of record OX376362.1, on the reverse strand, counting down.
TGTAATGACAAAACTAACAATTTAAGATAATAATCGAGAATGTGGCAGCGGTTATCGCGATTTTCACTTAAATGCAACCTTTTGCGAATACCAATTGATAACCTTCATTGATTGACAAACGACAACGCAACTCTTGGCTGCTTCGGTTGAGGATTGTGATAAATGATCATGTTTTATTTTATTCGTTCATGTCCATTACTAGACATGGACGGACATACAGAAACTGATGATTGTGGAATTGTGTTGTGGAACAGAGTTGTCGAAGCTCTATGCAAAGCATTCCACATTTTAATCCACTAACTCTTTTCGTATATTAAAACGAAAGTTTTCGCTAAAATTACCGCCGAGTCTCTTACCGGGAAAAACTAACGAAAACAACCTTCCGACGCCGGTAGATAGTAAATACAATGTTAAGGTAATGTGTTTTGTATTATTGTCAATTATTTAGTATATTTTTCTTTGGCCAACTTATTTATAGGTTTTTGATGGTAAGAAAGTACAACAGGCCTATTTGACCAAAAACATTTTGAGTTTGATGCCATCACCAGCAAGAACACAACAATGTCTATTCAGTGTTATTCACCTGTGGATCCTCTTCAGCTGGAGGTAAAAGAGGATGCCACCTGGCAGTACAATATGGAATAATGTCGTGTCATACATCATACCGTATTGATGGTAAAGGTCACATAGACAATGAAGGCCGGCTGATTAGGCTCACACGTAGTTGCAATGATGATCAGCGGCCACAATACAAACTAAATGATAATAGAACAGGTGGGTATATCTAATCGAGCGGCATTGTGTATAGACCAGTGTGTTTTGACCACTGTGGTATCTACTGTTTCACGATTTCATGCATCGGTGTAATTTGCTTGATAAGTCAAGCATATTAGTTTAAGCAGCTCTCTCTCTCTCTCTCTCTCTCTCTCTCTCTAATGAAAAAACGCAAAGACCATCCAAATTATACGACTTACTTACAAAGATTCAATTTAAGTTTAAATGTCTTTGCCAACTTGATACTCTGTACACAAACCCAAAATTACTGCACTATTTGACACATAATATATGAGTGCAACTGTAATGATCCAGAAAATTGTCAATTGGGTAATCCTTGAGTTAACTATAAAAATCGTAAAAACAATGCAGCTTCACGTACCTATATATACCTATTTAGATTGGGACTTCTAGAATGTATCACGGACTTATTGCCCGCTCTCTTTAGTGCTAATATAATAATGCCGCAACTTTTACGAGATCCTAGTGCGAGATTATCTACGTTAAAGAGTACAAACTAAAGCAGAGCATGTGAATTATGATTTGATTTGAATTATGATGTTTTTTTTTCCAAGACATTAAATATCTTGGAAATAAGTTAATTATACTCGTATTTAAGTCAGTGAATATTCATTTCTCCAGTCTAGGTGTTTTACGTTTTGGAACAGTAATAATATTTATACCTTCTAACCCACTTTAACGAGATAAGTGATTGTTTTTACAAAATCGTACGACAGCAATTCTGCACATTACTTGATAATAGTTTTAAAAAAAACATTAGCCACATTAACCATTAAGATATTCTAGTTTTTACTTGATAGCACATGCTAACTCACAGCAGGATCTCGTTCTATCATGTGCACGATTTATTAATAGGAGTTAATGCATGCAACTAAGTTAGGCAACTCTCGCATTTGATATGACCAGCTCGCTTTATTTATTGCAGCAATAAAGTAAATCGCAATCGATAGCAATCAATCGAACTGACTATACCAGATGTACTTCTGTACTTATTTAATAACTAATTGAAATTATTGCATAACGAAATGGATTGACCTTCCTATATTATACAGTTTTATGTAGAAACTCAAATGATGCTCAGGGAACTTCATAGCATTCATCACCAGCATTCGCAGGTGTAAGCTTTCCACTGCTGAACAGACGCTTACGCCATTATTCTAAAAATCAGCAGTTGTAGGCAGTTTTCTCTTGCATCCACTGTAATCCTACGACTCTTAATAGGTTCTTAACCCTGACCACTGTATTCCAAAGCCACCACCCACTTTGTGTTTGCGATGTTTCGATATCACTAACTTTTTTAGGAATAGAAGTCGACAATCAGTGCTCATGGAAATGTCACAGCGAGAAGATTTGCAATAAAATAAATAGTTAGGTTTGCATATGCATTATGGCGGTTGACTACCCAAGTGAATCAAAAGGCAGCATTACTGGCCTATCACGGTTATGTCGTATCTAATCTTAGGTACGGTGTAATAATATGGGGAAACTCCACAGACATAAACAGAGCTTTCAATGCGCAAAAGCAATGCATCCGAGCTATGCGATGTCCCGCCAATGACATCATGTAGGCAGTTATTTCCTCAATTGAATTTTCTTACTCTCCGCGCTATGTATATTTTAGAATGTAGTATCTTCGTTAAAACACATCCTTACATATTCCAAGCTAAAAACACAAAAACGTGTAAACTAGTGAGACGCCATGGCCAGACTGATATTGCCCAATATGCACACACAATATAACAAAAGAAACTGCTATCAAAATTGTAAGTATTAAAATGTATATTAAAATCAAACTCGAATAACTTTATTCAAATAGACTTTCACAGTAAGTACTTTCAAATCGTCAAATGTTTAGCTTTAATAATAGACATAATTACTATAGTAATATAGATAGATAAATACACAGTTTACAGACATAATGCGACTCTACCACCGCGTCGGAGTTGTTTCTTGCTAAGAAGACCCGCCGAGAAACTCAGCAGTTACTCTTTTAAACTGTTTTGGGTTTACAACAGGCGTTAGTAAAGTACAATGTGTCATATTGATCCAAATTAACCTACTGAGTCTAATCTAAACAATATAAAACAATGGAAAAAAAAAACATAAAAGATTATAAACTTAAGGCTGAACTTAAAATGAAACAATTAAGAAAGAAAAATTGTTAGTCAGTACAAACTAAGTATTAACTAGGTATTACAATGAAATTTCGTTACAATTGAGTTGTCTAATCCCTTACGAGCAGAGAGCTTACACCCAGGCATTTTTATCTATAATGCATTTTTATCTATAAGATAGTCTTTTGTAGTTTAATAGCCCTTTTTCAACCAATATTATGCTACCACCTAAAGCTTAGATTATCGATATTCAAAATAAAACTGCGAACATGGTTATTAATAAAATGTTTTTACTCTGTCAAAGAATATTTAAGGTAAAAGCTCCTATTACAGAGGCAAATGGCAACATTTGAAAGTGAGAAAGGAAAATAAGCATTTACAAATAACAAAGAGAATGTTTTTTTTTTGTTTCGACAAAAAGATAGATTATATTTTACATTGCTTTTGACACTGTATGTTTCTGAAGTGATTAAATACATAAAAATATATATAAAGTGCTCAGGTCGCTTTTCCCTATAACGGAAATATAACTAAGGTTCGAGCTAATTACGGCGGTGGTCGGCTCCTACAACAGAGGTTCTGAATCAGAACGTTAAATGTACTGGGGTTCCTTACAATAACATTATACAACTGGTTTGTTTTATGTTCAGGCTCTGAACTATTTCCTATTAGATCGGGAACTACGGTAATGAAACTTTATAAATGTAACATTTATAGGATTTTTTAAGCTTATAGTTTATTATTATAAAAACAAATCGTCATCTATATTTTATTTTACCCTTAGTGATTTGGCAACTCCAATAGCATAGTTCTGTCATGTTTTTTTTAATCCCCGTGGGTTCCATAGTTACAATAGTCCCGTCAAACACTAACCGTTGGCTTTGCACTATTTATTTTCACAGTCTCTCTCTACTTACGTTTACTTCTACTTTATACGTTTTTGGTTTCAGAATTATCAAAAGAACGATCGAAGAATAAAAATATAAGTTTATATTCTTATTTTCATTAAGCCTACGTAACATTTTTTCCTGAACCCTAAAATACGAATTACTGTATACATTTTAGGTCCGTAATAGGTTCTATGAAGTTCCTTTTATGGAGGTGTGTACTCGCAATCACAGTTTTCACTTTTAAATAGGACTTCTAGAGGATAAAACATACCACATAAAAAAGGTTTTAAGTTGGTTTAATTAAACATAATTTCAACTAAACTCTTAAACAATTGAATAACTTATTATATTAAAAGTTATAAGCAAATATTTCTGACGCTCTATTTTCCCTAATACGAATGCTACCAACGTATTAGGATTGACTTTTAACATTCGTTTCCTATTAATGCTTTATTTTGTTTTTCTTGCGTATAATATATTCTATTACAAATATGAAAAAGCACTAAATATATAATAAATAAATAAATTCGTTTATTTGCAAGAATACAAGATCTAAAGGTCTTAAAATTATCTATGTTATGTACATGTACTCAACCTGCACCCAGGTGTGCAAATTAATGTAATAACAACAATAAAACTATCATATAAATAACATACTGATGAAATTGAACAGTATATTCCTCTGAAAAACTCAATTATATTAATATGAGTGTACTTACCTGAGTCGCTCCGCGTTTATATAGGAACGTCCTTTCACATCACCGCCGTGGCAGAGAATGACTTATTCTGAAGAGTACGTCTACGTTATATTCGCAAATGTCAGTTAAGTGATAAAGCAAAAGACTTTGAACTAGTAAATTCCATTTTCGTGTACCTAAACTAATTTCAATGAGAATAAATCATGTAAATAAAAATACCACCGTAATTAGAGTCGATTTTGGTTACCGCCGTAATAGGAGGTTTTACCTTAGATTCAGAAATTGACATGACATAATTAATTGCGAAATAAACTTAATCTGTTTGCATTGTTTTGTATTTCTTTTTTTAACTGGCCTGTTGGCGCAATGGCAGCGATCCTGCCTTTAGCGCCGGAGGTCGTGGGTTCGATCCCTACCCATGACAAACATTTTGTGTGACGAACATGAGTGTTTGTTATGTGTCTGGGTGTTATTATCTATATATGTATGTATTTAGAAATATTTAAGTATTTGTATTAGTTTCTGACGACCATAGTACAAGCTCTGCTTAGTTTGGGGTCAGAAGATCTTGGTGTAAATTGTCCCAGATATTTAATCATTTATTTATTATTTATTTATTTTTATATCAAATTTACATGCCCATACTTGGCAAAATGAACGCTCAAAATAATATCACTTCCATCAGAAAAGTACTACTCTATTTTGTGTAGATAAATATTGTTTGATTTGATGTGATTTTTGATTCAGAAAACTTATTCTCTAACAGCTCTCGGCTCTACGCCATTATTTGTTTAAATACTCCGTTATAATTTCATTATATTATATTTCTCAAAGTCTCAAAGTTATCTTGCCAACATAACTTTTAAATTTATCCACTTTGAAGACGCCACAAATAAACCTTCCATCTGGCTCCTACATGTAAGAGGCACCCGCACAAGTGGAGTAAAGGCCTAACTTTATTGATTCGTGAAGAAAACTCAAAATCAGCTGTGCATAACAAGTCATAACTATTGACATATAATGTGAAATGGCATCAGTGTCAGTCTTGGGCGTTACCTAGGACGCCCCGTGGTATCCACAGCAACCACTTGGTTGCTAACACCATTTTTTCAAAGCAGCCAATCAACGCAATCTAAATTGACAAGTATCGTCAATTAAGAAGTCTCACCTGTCAAGACTCTTACATTTATTTTTAGCCTTGTTTTATTTAGGTTTAGTGTTTTATACTATGATTGTTATTATATTATTTAAGTTTAATGTTCAATAGAATTGATGTTTCAAACCGGTGCTTCTCAACCGTGTTTCCTCAGATGTCCAAAGTGCAATAACAACAAACTGTTTAAAGGTAAAAGAGGACTAAATATCCATACCTCTCGCTGCCACTCAACTCATGTTCCACACTCCCAAACTATACCTTCCAATCCCATTAATGACATTCTCGTATCACCAAACAGCACCGTAACTCATGACACCTTCAAATCATTGATATCTCACCTTCACCGAACTATCCCAGTGGTCAAAAGGATTCCTAGGGGTGCGAGGATCTCACTTGCAAAAGCTTTGTCTTCCACCATTGAGAAATGCTTCTTAAACTTAGAAACCGACTGGCAAAACCTTTTTACCTTCGCCTTCTCCCATTTACATGCAGAAAGAAAACAAAGTCAAACCTTAACGTCTGCCCTCAAAGAAAACTCCATTAACCCTTCTATCCCTCACATAAATACCTATGACAACGTAAATTACTTTAATTTGAAAACTCGTGTTGAAAATAAAGTTTTTGATGGAGATTTGAAAAATGCGGCTCGCCTGCTTTTTTCTAATGACACCCTCGCTCCCCAAACGCCAGAGACGCTTGAGAGCCTTCGCGAAAAGCATCCCTTACGCCTACTTCCACTTCAGTGTAACCTTTCTCCCCAGGATGTCAACAACCCCCTTCACATTGGAGAAGCTGAAACTTTGGCAGCCATATTGTCTTTCCCTAACGGATCTGCTGGCGGCCTTGACGGGATTTCTCCACAACACCTAAAAGATCTAGTAAGTGTTTCCGCTGGAGACGCTGGTAGATCACTATTGTCAAACATCACTCGTCTATGTAACATAATGCTCTCTGGTAACGTGAATGAACATTTTTTACCTTACCTTTATGGGGCACGCCTATGTGCATTTAAGAAAAATGACAACAGTGTTCGGCCCATCGCAATCGGTAGTAGGTACGTTTCGCCGCCTTGCATCAAAACTAGCCTGCTCACACATAGCGTCATCTCTCCACGATATTTTCGTACCAATCCAACTCGGGTTTGGTTCTAAAGGAGGATGCGAAGCCGCAGTCCATTCCGTTCGAAATTTCCTGTCCGACCCCGACACTGAAGTGATTTTAAAAGTGGACGTAAGAAACGCTTTTAATTCTATCGACAGGACCACCCTGTTGCACGAAGTTTACTCCCACGTTCCAGGACTTTTTCCCTACATTCACCAATCATATTTTAATCCTTACTTTATAATGACCAATCCTTATCGTCAGCAGTAGGAGTCCAACAGGGTGATCCTTTAGGTCCTGCTCTTTTTAGTCTCGGCATCCATCCCATTATAACTACTCTAAATTCTAAATTAAATGTCTGGTATTTAGACGACGGAACTTTAGGTGGCAAAGCAGACTCTGTCTCTCAAGACCTCCTTATCATTATAGATAGTTTCAGCCCCAATTCAACCCTTATTATTTTAATTGCAAACAGAGGTACTGTGAACAAGAACCAAATGAAAATACATTGCAATACTTTATGTTCATTAGTTAATGTCAGTAAAATTGTGATGTTCACATTGCCTTACAGTAGGGGTCTGTCACAAGCAGAAAATGAAAAAAGACATAGAATCAATTTGACATTTGATACTGTGACATTTTCAAATAATTTAATAAATCTCATTGACATTAATCCTATTATTAATAATAATATGTACCTGACAAAAGGTAGATTTCATTTATCTAATTATTATAAACGACAGATAGCTATGTCGCTATCTTATTTTTTTAACATTTCAGCCAATTATTTGGCTAAACGCTCTGCTTTTATTGAGCAGAATGATACCATTGTACCACAGACTTTGGAACTTGTTCCAAATAATTTAAATTAGATTCAGAGACAATAGAGGTAAACTCTTGCACATTGTTGACAAAAGAGAAGCCCCAAAATAATTTTATAAACTTTGTGCATCAAAACATGCAAGGCTTCTCTGGCAAAGAATTAGAAGTAGGTTTATTTTTAGACTGTATGGATATACATGTCTTATGTTTAACTGAACACTGGCTGAAAAAAAATGAATGCATGATTAGCATTGATAATTATAGTATCATTAGTTCGTTCTTGAGAAGTTCCTCTATTCGCGGTGGGTCACTGATATTAATTCACAATAAGTTTAAATCTAGAGAGCGTAAAGACATAGTAGCACTCTCAATTGAGCGAACTATTGAACTTGCATGCGCAGAGTTAGAGCAGATTATTATTGTGTGTGTGTATAGACCCCCTTCTGCTGATTATTGTCAGTTCGAAGAGACCATGGAAGAAGTACTGAAAAAGGTTTGTAAATCAAACAAGAAGGTGGTTGTATGTGGGGATTTTAATGTTAACATTTTAGATTCTTCTCAGACCTCTGTAAGATTTTTAAATCTTTTTAAATCATTTGATTTACTTAATCTTTTTGATCAACCAACCAGGATCACCGAGTTAACAGCCACCTGCTTAGACAATATTTTTTGTGAAAATATCTCTATTGAGAAATCAATTATAAACTGTTTGAAATCAGATCACTGTGGTCTATTGACCAAATTTGAGCACCGTCATGTCTCTCAATCAGTGGATATTAGTTATAGACCAGTTACCAAGAGTCGAGTAAAAAAGTTTCAAACGAATATAAATAAAAATATTTCTAACCTACTGCCCCAAGGTCATCATAACATAGATGATCAGTATAGGCATCTCTTTGAGATAATATTGCATGAACATAACCATATTTTTCCTAAGAAGAAAGTAACTGTTGATAATTTTAAGTTTAAATTTAGTGATTGGGCCACTCCAGGCATCCATAAAAGTAGAAATAAATTATACGAATTATATGGATTAAAAGCTAACTCAAACTGTCAAAAACTAGTTGAGCATGTTAAATTATATTCAAAAACATTCAAGAAATCATGTCATATTGCAAAGTCCATTTTTTTGAGAGACAAAATAAAACTGGCTAAAAATAAAATCAAAGCCACTTGGAACATAATTAATAAAGAAACCTGTAAATCTAAACCTCGCGATCACTCATTCTCTCTCAAAATTCAAAATAATGTTATTGAGTCTGAGATTGAAATAGCAAATACATTTGAAACTTTTTTTTCTAATATACCTATTGTAACTACAAGCACGTTAAATTCTAGTCCACATATAGCTGAGTCCCTGCTAACATCTAGTGTTGATGGGTGCACAAATCAGTTCTGCTTTGATCATGTTGATTCTCATGACATCCTCAAGGTATTTAAGGAACTTAATATGAAAAATACAGAAGATTTGTGGGGTATTTCGATTAATCTACTCAAATCAATCATTAATACGATATCACCCCACTTAGCTAAACTTTTTAATAATTGCATAGACCAAGGTCAGTTTCCCAACTTGATGAAATTTAGTAAGGTCATCCCGCTTTTTAAATCTGGTAGCAAAAGTGACCCATCTAATTATAGACCCATTTCTATACTACCAGCTCTCAGTAAAATCTTTGAAAAAATTATATTGAACCAGCTGCTTTCACACTTTGATTTAAATAACTTACTACATGAGAAACAATTTGGTTTTACTAAACACAAGAGCACAACTGATGCAGGTGTAGCACTTATCAAACACATATTTGATGCTTGGGAAAACAAGCAAGATGCAGTAGGAATATTTTGTGACCTTTCAAAAGCATTTGATTGCGTGGATCATGAAATATTACTGATTAAGCTAAGACATTACGGTGTTTCAGGTATCTCATCTCAATTAATACAATCCTATCTTACAGATAGAACTCAAAAAGTTAGTATCAACGGAACTGCATCTTCCGGTGCCACCATACGTATGGGAGTGCCCCAGGGATCTATATTAGGACCTTTGCTTTTTCTTATTTATATAAATGATCTTCCTACCTATGTCAAAGATATTTGTGAGATAGTATTATTTGCTGACGATACCTCGTTGATTTTTAAAGTCGACAGAGGTAAGCAAGCATTTGACGATGTAAATAATACTCTCTCAAAAGTACTATGTTGGTTCACTAGTAATAATTTATTACTTAATGCAAAAAAAACAAAGTGCATCAAATTCTCTATGCCCAATGTGAGACAGGTTGATACTATTGTAACTATGAATGACGAGCCATTAGAATTAACAAATTCTACTGTATTTTTAGGAATAACTTTAGATTCTAAGTTGCAATGGGGTCCGCATATAACGGCCCTGGCAGGGAGACTCAGTTCCGCTGCTTGTGCTGTTAGAAAAATACGACTCTTGACTGATATTGAAACAGCAAGACTAGTATATTTTAGCTACTTTCATAGTGTTATGTCGTATGGTCTACTGTTGTGGGGTTCAGCTGCAGACTTGAACACCATTTTTGTACTTCAAAAAAGAGCCATCCGCTCCATTTACAAACTTAGACCACGCGACTCGCTTAGGGAAGTATTTAAGAAGATCGATATTTTAACTGTGCATGCTCAGTATATTTTAGATAACATAATGTATGTGCGCAAAAACTTGCATCTGTTCAAAAAAAACAGTGACACTCATAAACATAATACCAGAAATAAAAACAAATTGAAAACTCCCAGTCTTAGGCTACACAAGGTGGGAAACTCATTTGTGGGTCAATCTGTAAAATACTTTAACAAAATACCTCAAAGTCTTGTTGATCTACCTCTTCACAAGTTTAAGTCTGCAATTAAAGCAAAGTTAATGAAACAAGGTTATTATAATGTAGAGGATTACTTGAACGACAAAAGTTTGTGGTCATAGTAGGAATAATCTGCTCCTCTGCTCAATATTGTGTTCTTTTTTCTACTCGCATTGACTGTACTCTGAATTTATTTTTTGTAAAACAAACAAAGTTGAAAAGAGTAACTATCGAGTTTCTTGCCGGAGTCTTCTCGATAAGAAGCAACGTCCGAACCGGTGGTAGATTCACATTATGTATATTCACGATGTGTACTAATATTGTACTATTTTATTTACGTTTATTATTATTATTTCTGTATACTTTTTTTGACATGTCATAAGTGCTTTATACAAGCTTAAATGAATAAATGATTTTTTACTTTACTACTTTACTTTAGATAACTTCAAAAAAATTGGTTTAGATTTAAATGTTTCTAAATGCGAATTATTTATTACTGAAAATGTTTCCCTTTCCCGTAAATCATACATCAAGAACCTATTTAATAGCTACGCTCCGAACATCAAAATTTTAAACAGCGAGTCTCTTTGCCTACTGGGTGCCCCTCTTCTAGATAACAGTGTTAAACCTCTTCTTGACAAAAAAATTAAAATGTTTTTGGAATCGGCATCTAGATTGGAATCCCTTAACTCCCATGTTGCTTTCACCATTCTAAAATATTGCCTTTTCGTCCCAAAATTTACCTATGTGTTAAGAGCTTGTCCAATCTGGAAACATTCAGAAATAATAAACCAAATCGATGCCACCCTGAAAACAACTTTAGAAAAAATTCTAAATTTACCGCTTAATCATTCTTCATGGTCTCAAGCGACTTTACCTATTAAATTTGGTGGCATTGGAATAAGAAAAACCACAAGTGTTTCCCTCCCTGCTTTCCTGTCATCTATCCATAGCACTCTAGATTTAACCAACAAAATTTTAAGTAATAATAACGGCATTCATCTTGAATTTTTGGAAGCATTGGAGGCCTGGAAACTTGTCTGTGCTGGTGCTGATACCCCAAAGGAAATGAACCATCAAAAACTTTGGGATTCTCCGCTAGCACAGACCTGTTTAAAAAACTTAATACAAAATTCAATCAGTGAACGAGACCGCGCTAGGCTCCTTGCTGTCTCTACAAAAGATTCTGGCCACTGGCTACATGCATTACCATCCATAAACTTGGGCACTTTCCTCGACAGTGAAAGTTTTCGCATTTGTGTTGGGCTTCGGCTGGGAGCACCGATTTGTGAGCCCCACTTGTGTCCGTGCGGCAAGGATGTGGACAAACTCGGACTCCACGGGCTTGCTTGCCAAACAAGTGCGGGGCGGCTGTCTCGCCACGCAGCCCTAAACGATATCATCAGGAGAGCTCTTGCCAGCATCAACATTCCCGCCTCTTTAGAGCCTCGAGGCGTGGTGCGTGATGATGGCAAGAGACCTGATGGTATGTCGCTGATCCCTTGGGAGAGGGGGCGGGCCTTAGTGTGGGACGCTACATGCGTGGACACTTTGGCTCCCTCCCATGTTACCGGGTCAGCGTCAAGGGCCGGGGCAGCTGCTGATGCAGCTGAAAACGCCAAGCAGCGCAAATATGAGTCAATTTTATCTGACTACATATTTGTGCCGTTTGGCGTAGAGACATTTGGTCCGTGGGGTTCGCATGCTAAAAAGTTCTTCAGGATACTAGCCACAAAACTTGTGGCCACCAGCAAGGACAAAAGAGCTGGCTCCTTCCTCGCTCAAAGGCTCAGTATAGCCATTCAGCGAGGAAACGCAGCCAGCGTTCTGGGTTCCTTGCCTCACGGCCCATACCTTTTTTAAATTGTAAATATCATTAATATTATTATTTTGTTTATTTTATTATTATTTTTTGTTTACTTAGTGAAGTTATTTTAAGTTTTTGTGTGTAGAAATAAATAAATCTGAGGAAATGTGAGAAAATGAAATAAATATCGTTGCTAACTTTTATTTTTGATCATTTACATTGTTTTTAATGTAAAAAGATTTCCAATGTTGTTTGAGGTGAGTAATAAAGAATATCTATCTATCTTTGTGAAAAAATGAAAGTAATACGTATTACATTAAAGACAGATAGATAGACATCCCTCTGGGGGGTGAATTTTGTAAGCCTTTGGGTAGGACACGGAGATGCCACTATTGTCTTAGGTTACGATTTTAATTACCTGAGGACCACTAAATAAATATTTGACTTTCAAAACTTCTTATCAAAATGTCACCTTACACTAGATAGAAAGTAGTTAAATCTCCAAAAAAACTTCATACTGGCGGGAACTTCCTAATCAACTCATGTATACCATGGAGTTCTTTAAGACGGGCTTAAAAGGTTCTTACATGCAACCAGCCGGTATGCCCCTGCATACATAAAGGCGCTCACATTTTTTGCCACCGACGTTGTATCAGAACAGGTGTATGTAAGAATTTAATGTTCCACTGGATCGTAATATCGGCCAGACCAGAAGCCGCTACCAACCACAACCATTAAACTATTAGGCTACTAGGCCTCTGTTTCAAGCAAGCAATAACTTTTCAATATTATCACTTACATTGTGGTTGCCGTTAAACAGATATAAAAGCTTGCGCGGCGGTTTCAACTCGTAATATTGAGCGGTGGCGGTTCTGGCTATTACAAAAGTAGGTGAGCTGAACACCATTAGAGAAATGGTTTAATTATATCCAAAGTATAATCCGAAGCTTCTTGCTGATTATACAAAAGCTACTCTTAGCCGTACTGGTCTTCAGCGCACGAGCAATACCTTTAGGTTGGACCTAATCGTTATAATCTGCTTTTATGAATATCGTTATAACGTGCTCGCCTGGTGACGGGTGGTGATACCTATGGCAAGATGCTCATGCTCCACCACCTGAAAACCTAGCAACTACTGAGGACCTACCTCTAGGTTGCGACGTGCTGTGGCCTACGTGGAAATTGATCAACCGAGTCCGGACTCAAGTGGGCTGCTGCAGAAGTAATCTGAGTAAGTGGGGATACATCACCCCAGACAGGATACAGTGCGAGTGTGGCGCGCCAGAAAAATCCATGCAGCACTTGTTGTCCTGCCCTCAGTGCGCTGTCAGCTGCTCACTTCAGGACCTGCATCGCATTGGGCTGCTACCGTATAGTTTTATGGATCATCGACACGAAGAAGAAGAGATTTTGAATACCTGATGGAACATTTAACCACATTAATTTACTCTTAATCAGTGAAGCATCCTAAACGCATTCAATCCGATTACCTAAGCTTTTCTAAATGAAGCCCTGTTTAAAATGCGAGTTAGTACACAAAAAGTTAATCTTAATCTGTGTTAAAAAGTGGATTAGAAGCCAGCTCAAAAGGATTATTTATAATACCTTCTACTTAAAAAGTTTTAAATCCCTTGTCGCGCATTATGAACGCGTGCCTTAATCGTGTAAAAATGCCTTTGTTTGTTGGCAACTTATGTCAAGCTGATGCTCCGGTGTGTAATCTGTCTTAACTCCTGGGTTATCGTAGCTTTGTAAGAGCGCTCGACTTGAAATTCGGAAATGCTAAGTTGCCAAAGGGCCAAATTATTTTATCTTGGAAAAACAGCTTGTTTCCCAAAATGAGATATAGTTAGCTAACATTCCAGGACACAGCGATTTTATATGGTTCATTCTAGTAATCAGGCAACGTCACTGTTATAAGTGGCTCATGAATCACGATGGATTGTTGAAACTCATGAAATATTACTGCTACCTACTCATTGATCAAGGTTGCAGTTCTGATTGCGTTTTGATGGATCTTAATTTCGTATTTCTTGCGAGAAAAGTTTTGCTTTACATGTCATTGAATTTCTATTTGTTTGCAATAACTCAACCTTATTTTAGTACACAGGCACGCTGTGCATAGTAGGGCAAGTACCAATTATTGGGCATCGCTGTAAGACTGCAGTCGGTAATATCAGGCGAGGAGAAAAGGCATTCAGCACATTTCAAGTACCTAGTACCTTACAACCCCATTGCATTAGCGAAGTCATACTCTTAGGTCTAGAGTACAAAACGCTATAAGTATTTATTCTGGATATTGTAAACAAACCTTGTGCCATAACACAAACAAAACATTAAGTCGTAACTTTTGAAACAATAGCACACACTCGCCGAAGCCGTTGTACAACCGTGATGGATGCGCTATGACAATCAATTAGTACCACACGACCGCAAACACTGCCTATTCAGAAATGTCAAGGCATGAAACAACTAAAGGTCCGCCGTAAATATAATCCAGCCGTACATAGAATCTGATAAATGCAGTTAGTAGATAAAGTAATAACCTTTCGGAAGCTTTTACACTTAAATCTTTGTGTACGGGCGTCTTGCGAATTATTTCTTATCCAAAACAGGCGCTTTTTAAACCTGTTTGAACTTTTCATCGTAAACCTAACTGGTTAATAAATTTAAAAGCCGGAATAGTAAGAAAAGCTCTTTAGATGTTGATGCAATACATTTTAGAATTTTATTCGAATAGTCTGCTGAAAGTAAGTAAAGCAAGTTGGGTCAACTTAGGAAACGATCTTTTCTTAATTGACTCGGGTCTGGGTGTGCTGGGTGACGCCCCTGGCTTATTTTCCTTGTATGGTACCTCGTAACACATGGATATTAATCCCTACTTCGAGACCATTACAAGAGGTGTGTTGCCTGGCGCATATTAATATATTAATATATTTATATTTGAAGTTATCTATTAAAATAAAACCAATGTAAAGTAAAGTAAAAAATCACTTTATTTATATAAACTCATAAAAACAAAAAAGAACTTTTGACAAGTCAAAAAAAATTTATTACTACTAGCAAAAATATACTAAATAAAAATAAACTATCTACTAATAAACGTAAATGAAATAATACTATGATAGTTAATAACATTAATAAACATAATGTGACTACCACCGATTCGAGGGTTGTTTCCGATCGAGAAAAACCCGCCAAGAAACTCGATGGTTACTTTTTTCCATCTTGCTTGTTTACACAAAAATTTCATTGACAGAGTAAAGTCATACCTAAAAATGTATAGAGGAGCAAATTATACCTAAGATGACCACAAATAATTCCCGTGAAGTTTTTGTGTAAGCATTTTTTTTTGTAAAATTATTTAAGGTCACAAAATACCAGTAAAGTAATAATATGTGAAGTTGCAGAAAGAAAGGCGGAAATTCCTAATTGATTGCGATACTTTTCAATATTTCTTCATTGTTTTTTTGCCCGATAAAGCTTCAGAATATATTAATCATTCGTGCACCAGGCCGCTAATGAACTAAATAAATAACATAGACACATCGTAGCTGTCTCGACGTGCGAAACCCAAGCGCCGTCAAACCGACATCAAAGGCACAAGTTCCCGCCGGGAGGTATACTCCGGTGCAACATTTACGAAGTTTCGACAAACTTTGTAACGCTAGAAGACAGCGCAAAAGTGTGATGTTTAAATATATGTATTTTGTATAATAAAAAATATTTCTGAGCAGCAAACCGAGATAAAAATCATAATATCAGTAACATAAAGATTCGTTATTGCACACTAAGAGCAACATTACAGGTACAGAAAATTGCACGATGACAATGCGGCGGTGAATGATAAATAAGAAGGGATAAAAGTGAACCGAATTGTAAAAATGGTTGATAAGTGTATATATTTTTTTAACTAAGTACATGCCACACCAACCCAACCGGCACTTTACCGGTTTACGATACTTCGTATTTGGAGAAACGCGAGTGGACCTCCTGCATCTATTCCTGTGGTCGTCTGCAGCTCCTCTTGTCAGGGAAATGTTTGCTTGGATGTTCCACATCTGCATCATTTGCAAGTCACCAGTTACTTCCTTGATTTAGACAGTGACATACATTTATGAAAGTGGAAGTATCATTTCTTGCAGTTTCATAACGTGTCAAAATCGTTCCAGAGTTATTTCGTTTCAGATTAAGAGTGTTATACAAAGATCACTTATTAACTGAATTAATTGTTTTAGCAACGTCCCAGTACCAATAGCTATCTGAAACCAAAAAAAATATCTATATTATTAGGTAATAATGGAGATTTTTTTTTTGGTTTCAGATAGCTATTGGCACTGACACGTTGGCGCACCTAGTAAAAGTCCTGCCTTACCTGCCTATTCATAGCGCTGTGATCGTAGGTTCGATCCACACCCTTGACAAAAGGGGGTGTCAAATATTGTTTTTGTTTCAGTTATTGCTAGTTCGTTGCGTGTTACAGCTATGCATAAACTCGAGTTTTGGCTGCCTGATCAGAGGAAATAAAGTACACTGATATCTTAAAGCAGACTGGGTCATGCGTCTGGATGCATAACCAAGATTATTTCCTACACAGAAATAAACCTCGAGCACTTCATCACAACACTTAAGAATCTCTGTAGCTGCTAAAACTGGATTCAAAAATAAGTTATAATTCTTGCGCAGGATTAGACGGGCGTGAACTTGGCACAAACACTGGTACCATAACAGCGAGGGCCGGAGTAAATCACTGAGATCCAGAACAGCTGGAAAGTAGATTCACAAACACTAGTACATAAATCAGCCTATTGTCCCACTGCTGGGCAAAGGCGTTTTTTTTCGATGGGTACAAACACTAACTAAAAAAACAAGTTAATCACAATCGCGGCTCAACACCACCAACATAATGATGCTACAAACATAAAAAGCCTAAACCCAAACCGCAATGGATAAGCTTTAGACCACTAAGGAATATTGACTTGGACCTCTTAATGCTGAAGTTGATTCCATCGTTTGGGAAGAACTGCTATGTGATAATGTTAATGATTCTCTTGCTGCTTTTAACATACTCGTATGTATAAATCAATTGTTCGATCTTCATGCTCCTATTAAAACGATACGCATTAAAGAACAGAGTTATCCCAGGATAACGGAAACTATAAAGGACATGATGCGTTCGAGAGATGCAGCACACACTAAAAGCCGCAAAACAAAACTAGACCATGATAGAGAGACTTATAAGCAACTAAAAAGAATAGTTAATGCAACAATATATAATGAAAAACCTGCATACTTTCGACATAATATAAACCAAAATTTTAAGAATCCTCGTGCTCTTTGGAAAAAAAATTAACGTAATCTCGTAAGTTTCAATAAGCAGCGATGGATTTACAATGTCATATTGGGAGTCCTGATGTTATAAATGATCATTTTCTGCAGATCCCTGGTAGTAAAACTGTAAATATCTCACCACTCATGTTGTTTTCCTTTGGTCGTTTCGGCTCATCAGTGTTTACTTCAAAACCAATAGATGAAGGAACAGTGTTAAGCTTTATCAAAAATATTTCCACTAATGCCCAAAGTGAAGACGGGATATCATTGGACATGAATATATGGACTAAACATTAAACGGGAATGACATTAGTTTCCCGACAATACTGCGCAAAAAAGCAGGTTCATTGCTCAGGCGGGTTCGCGACAGCCGCAATAGTGTTTTAGATGCCATAGCCAACCGTGGGGACTGTCCACTTATTGGTAAACTTATTGATAGGATTAAGTCGCTTGTAACCTACTTTAATTTTTGAATTGTACTAACATAGATATAAGCTATTGTAACTAACACTCTGGATCTTGTTGTCTGATTAATAAATGATTTTATTTATTTATTCATTTATTTATTAGCCCCCCCTCACGTCGCCAATGATAGTGGCTGTGCGGCAGTCACCCATTATAGGAGTAAATTTTCCGAAAACCTGATTTATTGATTGTCTATTTGGTTTTGGTAAGTACTGCCTTAAAAATCAAGCTTCTAACATCATTAATTCAGGGTGAACGTAAATCAGTCTTTGCATCCACTTCTTTTGTAGAGCAAATAAAGAAGATAAATCGTCGCGGCAACCCTATCATATTGCGCAGGCGCATCTCAAATGGGCGCTATTTATAAGCGCGAGTTGCGCTGCAACGTGGCAGGACGCTCCACAACACATCTGTGCGCAGGGAATTTAGCACAGACAAAACTCATTAGATAACGTAAGGCGCTGCGTTTGTATGAAAAGAAAAGTGACACTTAAGTATTGTGACGTCAAATAAAAACAAAAGTGACACTTATATAGGGATCTCTTTCACAATCGGAATCTATTTCGCAGTAAGATAGATTATAAGTGCCAATTTACTTGATTTTGACCTTCTTTGCTATAACCATTGAACCAAAGAGGTAGACTGCACACTTTTTTGACATGCGATATACGTAGGTACACTCGTATCGGAAGGCTCTCTCCTACCATATTGGGCTCTAATCTGCTTGTTGAAAAGTGAGCCGCTGAGTGTTCCGTGCACGTGCTCATATGGATATATGTATTTGTCATCTATTCTAATTCATGTCTATGGAATTTATATTGAACTGAACTTAGCGGATGCGACACAAGACTAGTGGTGAGGCACTCCAACAACGGTGTTGAGAGATAAATGTGTCTATTATCCGGCCATTCCAGATTAATGACATCGTTCGCCAAATGCAGAGTGAAGAACTTGTTGATGGTAGTAAGGGAGCCATCAGAAGGTCTTACCCTTTTTAGTTAAATAAATAAATAAAATAAATAAATAAATATAGTAAATATAGTATATAGTAAATATAGTAAAAGCTGCTTGACAATGTGTGTGAAAATTTTTAACCATTTGCCAAATGAATTTAAAACATTAAATTTAAGGCAATTTAAGACAGGGTTAAATAAATGGTTGCTGTCTAAGACCTTCTACCATTTAAAAGAATTTCTAGAAGAGAAGTACTAGTTTCTGTTCTTTGGCGTGTCTTTATTATGATTGTTTTTCGTAATGTTTATGTCAAAAATGTCAAGTGTTATTGTTAAGTTAGTGAAAGTTTAATTGTATTGTGTTAATCTTAAGTTTAACATAATTATGTTTGAAAATATATTTGCATGTCTCTTTTATATTGACTAAGCATGAATGTTCTGTAAACTTTATTTTAAAACCATTTATACAATGTTTTATGCGAATAAATAATTCTTAATTCTTAATAAATATCCCTGGACATTATTCCACACAGCGCCATCTAGCCCCAAAGTAAGCTAATTAAAGCTTGTGTTATGGGATACTAGACAACGGATAAACATACTTAAATACATTTTCTTTTGTAAATACATACTTATTAATTATTATTATTAATGTTTGTACTGTGCGGGGATCGAACCCGCGACCTCTGGTGTAGTAGCCAACTTCTTAAGGACGCCTATACGTTTCAGACGTTTCGATTTCTGTCAAAAAGAAGCCTAACGCACACACGCGCGGCTCACACACACAGTGAAACTGTCGTTAGGACAAAAAACAGACGTAATTATAATCTTGATACTTGTTGTAATTATAGCAGACAAATCATACAATTTATTTTTATTTGCTTGTTTATAAAATAAAAAATGAAATATTTGTATTATTAAGTACTTACCAACCAACTTGTACATTGGTTAATAGACACAATATTGGAAATCTCTGTGTGTCATGGCTGACCTGATGATGGACTCCGGAGACACCCCATGGAACTTTGAAACTGTTATAGGTAGGTTTCCAAAAATGGGGCTCTTAGTTTAGGTCTTTGTGAGTTCTTAAATGCTGGATGACTTGACTGACCGGATGATGGACTCCGGAGACACCCCATGGTACTCCAAAACTGTCAGAGGTAAGTGTCCCGAGTTTGGGCTTGTTTTGTAACTCTTTGTGAGTACTTACGAGTACATGCTGGATGACTTGGCTGACCTGATGATGGACTCCGGAGAAACCCCTTGGAACTCGGAAACTGTCAGAGTTAGGTATGTATGTCTCTTTTAAATAGGGTGACTAAAAAATCTTTGCTATGTGGGACATCGCACGTTTCATCTTTTTTTTTTGATTAATTTCACAGGAAAACGTATAGTTATTATTGGTTTCAGTTATTTGGTAGATTTAAAGCCAAAAATCAAGTTTTTATACTATGTATGTAGGTAGGTATCTACTGCTTGGTAGTCCATATAAACACATTGGTATTGAACTTTTTAAATTTTTAGCAATAGACGATTACTAAGGGATGTATGGGTTGATTACGAAATGTATAATACAAACAAAACACAAAAAAATCATTTTTTATTATTGGCTGACAGCAATTTACACAGTGCAAATAATTTTTAACCGACTTCATAAAAGGAGTAGGTTCCTTCTCAATCCGAATACGCTGGTCTTAAATGAAACTGTAAAAGTATTTAAATACTGCTTTAAAAACACCACAACGCGATGACACCAACACGTATCAAAACGCCAAACACATGAAACCTTAAATTTCAGTCGCAAACTCGCAAAACAACAAAAATCGAAGCAAATTATTACGATTTTCAATCAGTGATTATAAAAAAAGTACAAGTTTTCGAGATCTAATATTTAGTGAATATGTGTAAAAAAATATTATCTTCCTAATGGTAAACATCTCAACTCGAAAATCGTGGGCCCAGAATACCAGCATCGGTTTTGTGCTGCAGAGACACATGCTGAAGCAGTGGCCTGATTAACCTATTACTATTTTGTAAAAACGTTTTTTGTGTCGCCTACTTGTCTATTGTTTAGCTTTACCGTTTCATTGTTTGTATTTGTAGGGTTAATAAATATTTTTTCTTTCTTTTCTTTCTTTCTTTTCTTACCTAACTCAGATAGTTTCAGAGTTCCGTGGGGTGTCTCCGGAGTCCATCATCAGGTCAGCCAAGTCATCCAGCATGTAAGTACTCACAAAGACCTACAAAACGAGCCCAAACTCGGGATACCTAACTCTGACAGTTTCCGAGTTCCTTGGGGTGTCTCCGGAGTCCATCATCAGGGCAGCCAAGTCATCCAGCATGTAAGTACTCACAAAGACCTACAAAACGAGCCCAAACTCGGGATACCTAACTCTGACAGTTTCCGAGTTCCGTGGGGTGTCTCCGGAGTCCATCATCAGGTCAGCCAAGTCATCCAGCATGTAAATACTCACAAAGACCTATAAAACGAGCCCAAACTCGGGAGACCTAACTCAGACAGTTTCCGAGTTCCGTGTGGTGTCTCCGGAGTCCATCACCAGGTCAGCCAAGTCATCCAGCATGTAAGTACTCACAAAGATCTATAAAACGAGCCCAAACTCGGGATACCTAACTCTGACAGTTTCCGAGTTCCGTGGGGTATCTCCGGAGTCCATCATCAGGTCAGCTAAGCCATCCAGCATGTAAGTACTCAATCAGACCTACAAAACGAGCCCAAACTCGGGAAACCTAACTCTGACAGTTTCCGAGTTCCTTGGGGTGTCTTCGGAGTCCATCATCAGGTCAGCCAAGTCATCCAGCATGTAAGTACTCACAAAGACCTACAAAACGAGCCCAAACTCGGGAGACCTAACTCTGACAGTTTCCGAGTTCCTTGGTGTGTCTCCGGAGTCCATCATCAGGTCAGCCAAGTCATCCAGCATGTAAGTACCCACAAAGGCCTATAAAACGAGCCCAAACTCGGGATACCTAACTCTGGCAGTTTCCGAATTCCGTGGGGTGTCTTCGGAGTCCATCATCAGGTCAGCCAAGTCATCCAGGACTCACGAAAACCAACAAAATGAGCAGGTCAGCCAAGTCAAAATATGAAATAGATATCTCTTGACTATAATGTACTTTACTACGAGTACCTTATTTTTCGCAAGTATCAAATGCTCTTAGAGGAATATTTTGTATCCGAATAGATCGAGTCGATCGTGAACAAAGTCCAGACAGAGCGACGCACGTCCGACCTTGAAGGCGCTCCGGCGCAGACTGCGATAGGTGTTCGAAAACGCAAACCTAATACAGCGAGCGATTTTGACCCTCGTTCCATTGTAATAAGGCTAATATAAATTGAGTTTTTTACCATAATTATTTAATTTTTTTCACGACTTTTAAGGCCTTTTTTGTAATATTTTGCAAACACAAATTAAAATAGACTATGTAGGCCGTCCATAAATATTTTTATTGATTCTTCAAATTATATAATTAACCAGATTAACTTACCGAAACTGACAGTATTTTAGCCGTTTACGCAAAAATGCTTTTGGTAAATCAATCACAGAGAAGAGGGCATAACATTTTTTTATTTTTTTATTCCCATGAACTGTAGATAAAGGATCTAATAACCCCTTAAAATTTAAAACTTGCTTTTATTAGTGCCAAATAACCCAATAAATGAACCGCAAGACCGTGGTTTTTCTTACAGAACGTATAGGCGTCCTTAACCATTACACCAAGTCGGTCGTCAAAATACAAACAAAATAACATCTAAGTTCCAAGCATGCGGATCGCCTGATGTGTTCAGCGTTTACTCTAGCTGGCCAATGAACACGTATAGATAGAGCTGCTTTATCACCAGAGATGTGCTATGCTACGTTGCTGTTGAAGCGTATGATATACACCAATTACATTTATTGGTCCACATAGCATAGCGCTGGTGGAAACGAGTTCTCCTAACCTATTTTTTTGATACATGGATGTGAGCTTTTGATGCGTGCTATGGAGGCGTGCAGCTGCTATGGATGCGTGCTGTGCGTGCCTTCGCTTCTGTCCATACATCACAAAGCTACGCATCTTTGTAGCACATCTTACTCGCTCCGTTACATGGCATAGCATCCGTGGGAATGATCTTATAGTTTCGTAGCTTAGCTTGGACATCCTCGCAGCAAAGCTGCATAGCACATCTCTGCTAGAAACAAGCATAACTCTAGATGGAACACTTCGACGAACTTTGTGTAGACGAAGACTTCCTGTCCTTCAGATATCCAGACGAGAGTGATCTGATCACACAACAGCTCCTCGACAACTCTGGCACCTTTTTACCACTATACAACACTCCTGCAGCATTTGTTAGCCATGTCGTTGGCAGTCAGGATGAGCAATTTTAATCGCGGCGGGAAAATACCAACTTTTATTATTATTTTTATTATTATTTCTCCTAAGCTATTTTTTTAATAACTTTCAAGAGAATTTGGATTTTCACCACATGATTTTGAAATAATATACTTAACAAATTAGCCTAATCATAAATAACGCAATTAGGATGGTTTTGTAGTTTGATCGGATAAGAATTGTTTTAGAGCAGTGGATCAATTTTGTCTGAATAGATGAATATTAAATATTATAAAGTAGCTGATTAGTCCTGGTTAACCGAGTTCATAACTAAGCTACTTGCGAATAAAAAACATTCCACTGAGAATAAATTATCATGACTTAAAACGGAGATAACCAATTCGATTGTGCATACGTGAAAATTCAAAAACAAGCCGATAAATCATCTAAGTAAATTCGAAACTTCTACTAATCTTACTTAAGCAGAAAATAACTTCATTAAAGTAGAATTTCAGGGAATGTATAACGTTCTTATGCTGGTGCACTCTTCTATTAAGTCGAACGAGAAGGTCTCATATTTTAACAGTTAAATCAACAATCAACTTATAGGAGTAAAATTTCGAATAAATAGTTTAGTTTTTCGAAAATGACCTTAAGTTATTAACAGTCTCTACAGGTATCGGGATATAAATCTAATTTTATCCTGTCAAAGATATTATGTATAGCTAGTTCCTATGAAGTAATGGTTTTTGAGAAGCTTAATCTCTTAAGCTGTCATTTAAACGACAGATAAGAAAACAACTGTCCAGTTGCTATAGAGAGACAAGCACCATATTAGGAGATAAAGCAATACAATAGTATATTTTATATCGAGGGACTAAACGAAGCCATAATATACTAGAAGTGGTTTGACTCCCGGGCGTGCGAGGGAGTCAATAAAACCGAAATATTAAGTTGGCGTTTAGTCTCAGGGTGCAAACTGTACTTTTCACTTTGAGTGCGAGAAAAATAGTTACTTTAGTACAAAAATATTTAATAAATATTACTTAGTAAAATAAAAATCACAAAAGATTTAAAACACATGGCGCCACCATCTTTGCGTATAAACCAAGGAACTAAAACTCTCAAAATTTTCACAATGAAGATGGTCCACACTCCACAGATAATAGTATTCCTATTTACTGGCTTACTTTTATAGCATGAGAAGTGAAAAATAAGTAGACGTTGTTCTATAAAGCATCGCCTTCCCGGTCACCTCAAAAGGCATGGCATGAAGATACAACCCGATGAGAGCGGTGGCGAAGCTCCATAATTATACCTATTAACACTATTAATGACAGAAAGCAAGAATAACGCACTCTTGACTGACATAATCTCGTGAAGAGTTTCTAACAAATAGATTCCGCATAAGTAGGTAATGCCTATCCAATTTCAACTGGAATGGCTGGAAACTCATTTAATTGGTTATATCCTAAAAACTGAAGCTTAACAAATTGCTGTTGTTAATAAAACTGTCTCTCAGTAGCCTTCGATAATTCCTAGACATTTGGATTATCACCAGAAGCACCATTTGACGAGACAAGATTTTTTTTGGGAAAGTTTAAAACTTAACTCTTCCTAAAACTTAACCAACACCTGCACAACATTTAAATGGGAACATTTTATATTTACTTTTTTTTAATTAAGCGAATGAATGTAACACGCATTCTCATGATTCCATGTTCGCGTGGCGATCCACGCATTTTGCTAATTACAGACGACATTCGCTGATTAGTCGAGAAACTCACTAATAGCGCAGTTTATGGCATTCTGTTCCTCATTCAACAGTGCTTAATATTCTTAAGTACAAGGTGGGCCAAAAGAAATCACCCTATTGGAAGATGCTCTCAATTTGCAAATGTCCGCCAATGTCAAATTTCTTTTGACATTTGTGGACTAGACAGATGTAGAATACAAGTGAGCAAGCCATGGACCGATACACTCGCCAAGAACGCGGAATAATCGTAATTATTTTTTTGCGTAACAATTCGTCTGTGGTGTTGGCGCAGCGCGAATTCCGTCGCTGATTCCCCGGCCGTCCGACACCGACCGCGCAAACACTGCGCCGTTTGGCTACCAACCTTCAAGAGTATGGGACCACACGAGACGTCGTCGCCAAGAGTGGCCGGCCCCGGAGCGCCCGTTCTGCCGAGAATATCGCCGCTGTTGCCGAGGATGTCGAGCTGTCGCCGGAAACATCGACCAGACGCCGTGCCACGCAATTAGCCATCAGCCGGACGTCTCTAAGGCGAATTTTGGTCAAAGACTTGCGCATGTTACCGTACAAAGTCCAGTCCGTGCATCAGCTGCTGCCTGCCGACCGCCAAACGCGCGTAACCAAAGCCCAAGCCATCCTCAATCTTGAGGAAGAAGTGGACGATTTTTCGACCAAAATCATAATGAGCGATGAGGCTCATTTCCACCTCAGCGGGTAGGTGAACAAGCAAAACTATCGCTTCTGGGGGCACCGCAAATCCACGAGTGATGCACAAGGAGCCAATACACTCGCTCAAAGTGACTGCATGTTGCGCTGTTCACGCTGGAGTAGTCATCGGGAATTTTTTTTCGAGAACGCCGCTGGCCAAACGACAACAGTGGACGGTGAGCGCTATAGGGCCATGTTGACAGAGTTTTTTCTGCCGCAATTGGACGAATTAGGACTGAAGGACATGTGGTTCCAACAGGACGGAGCAACGGCACATACTGCGCGAGCCACTACCGATATTCTGAAGGCGGCGTTCCTGGGTCGCCTCATCTCTCGTTTTGGCGATTTGCACTGGCCCGCAAGAGCGCCCGATTTAACCGTTCCAGACTTTTTTTGTGGGGTTTTTTGAAGTCCCGTGTTTACGTGAACAAGCCCGAGACTCTGGAAGCACTCAAGGACAACATTCGACACGAGTGCGAGAATCTGCTGCACGCTGACTTGGTTTGTTTTCCCACGTACGCTTTCAAGGCGGCAAGACTGAAAATTGGTATATAAACTTTAACAGGCAGAACAATTTTTTTTATGCATATGGTTAAAGTCGTGTTTTTCAAGTTATCAAAGTTTTTAAGAGAATAGCTATACATTTTCATGCTGAAAAAAAATATCAAAGTCATTAACTCTAATTTCGATGGCGTGTCCTGACTCCAGTTTCGTTCACCAAATGTAATTTTTCAAGTATCTGGAGGATTATTAGATTAAAAGAGTGAAGTCATCTCAAAATACACACATCAAAAGTGTCTAGGGATCAACATATATTTTTGCAATAACTTTTCTCCTGATTGATATTAATTAAAAATTTCTTTAAGGATTCATCAAGTAAAGTGTTTTCGTTTGTCTACAGTAACGATAAACCAAGTCACCTTTGCATTAATAAAGAAATTTGCCATTTTCCTAATAAAGGGATTTTTGACATTTGAACCACTAACATTAAAGTTCGAAAAAAAGACTGAAATAACAGTTTTCTTTAAAATTTTATTGGGTAACTTAAACAATTAATAATCCGTGTTTCTACCGCGAACACTAACAACACAAGAACATCGGTTTGGCATACTCAAAATGAGTTCATCCAAATCACGCTGTGGAATGGCCGCCCATGTTCGTTGCAACAACAAAAAAAGGTCTTCTTGCGACTGGATACCCTCCATATTCGGCAGAGCTCTTCTCTGTAGCATATCCCATGCATGCTCAATCGGGTTCAAGTCTGGCGACTGAGCAGGCCAGGGCAGGACGTTGATGTTAGCTGCGGCGAGAGTCTGTCTTACAACTCTTGCGGTATGTGGTCGTGCATTATCATGCATTAACTTAAATAAGGGACCGATTTGCACTTGTAGAGGAACGATGACGTCTGATACAATCGTCTCAGCATAAATTTGAGCGTTGAGGTTGCCTCTGATCCAAATCAACTCAGTTCTTCCGCCGATCCAAATACCCGCCCATACCATGATGGTTCCACCACTATAAGGATGGACTTCCTGGCAGGATTTTAATCGCTGTTGGCGTCCAGGGGTTCTCCAGTGTCGTATACGTCTTGTATCCGGTCTCATACCAAAACGAGACTCAGCAGAAAAGCACACGAAACGCCATTGTTCTTCTGCCCAATTTCTGTGTTCAAGAGCCCATTGATATCGAATCCTACGATTGTGCATTGCTATAGGTGGTACCCTTAGCGGTCTTCGGGAATGAAGGTTCACTTCATGCAAGCGGTTTCTGACTGTTTGGTCGCTAATTAAGTTCCCTGAAGAGTGATGAAGCCTCACGGCTAACATCATGGCGGTTATTGTTGGAGCTCTTCGAGTTGTGATTTGAATATATCGGTCTTGTCTCCGTGTGGTGCAGCGATACCGTCCTCCATGGCGCTCAGCCACGGTACCAGTGCTTCGGTAACGTGTCCAAAGTCGACTGATAACACTCTGACTTGTATTCAGAGCTAAAGCCACAGTACGTTGCCGGGAACCAGCTTCTATCATTCCCACGGCTCTGAGCATTTCTTCCCTGCTTAAATGACGTCGCCGCTCCATAATAACGTTGGTTTTAATCAGTAGTAGGGAAACAGTAGCACTAATAATGTCTTCAATGCGTTTTATGTTTTTATAGGGAAAATATTGACAGCTGATTTTCATCTTTTACTCGAATTTGATTGACAGTTCCTGTTTCAAATTATGAAATGCACCAAAAAGGATCCATATAAATTTATAAAATCATAAATTTATTACAAAGCCACATCTCAATCTCAAGAAATCCGCATAAAAATGCTTGATCCCTAGACACTTTTGATGTGTGTATATTAAACAAGGTATTTCAAAATAACTGGTAAGGTTAATTGTGTTGATCTAAGCATCTTTTAAATGGACACTCAAAAATGTCCTTCGCAAAATGGCAATACCGCTGGCGCAATTTCAAAACGCCCCTACTTGTCACGACAAGCTTTGAAGGACGTCGCACAATCCTTCCCCGCACCGCTGAGTCGTGTCCGTTTGATCGGGCTGTGTGGTTATACGACGCGCTGTGCCGTTTTCCCGCCAAAAACGTAAGTACCTGTTTCGGTGGGCATGGAAAACAAGCTTTAATTCCGGTGTTCTCTGTTTTAATAAATCTTTCGAGCATGTTGGTGAGAAATTTTGTTTATGTCAAAAGGTTAGGTATACTGACGTTATTACATACTAAAAGTTAGTGTAAGTAAAATAGTGTTTCATAAAATTGGAATTATGTCTCTGATTCTAATTCTCATGGCGCAATCCCGATGGCTCCGGTGGCGAATTAAGCTGCCACCGTAATTGATTGTTGCCACTGAAATTGACATGGTTACTTTTTCGATAAAAAACTTTTACAATAAAGAATTACGAAAATATATATACAGGGTTGCTTTATAAATACCATCCAAAAATTTTCCAGACATTAGGCATCAATCGAAGACAGCTTTTGTAAAAAAGAGTAGGTCTTTCTAACTTTAATATTATTTTTTTTTTTTTGGACAGATTATTCGTGCGGCGTGATTACTTATTCAAAATTAAATTTCAACTTGTGAATAAAGCGCGAGCGGGGAGTTGAAGAGACTGCAAGCCCGCCGCTACTCACGTCGCGCAGTATCAACGAAACTAGTGATTTTTTTATACCATTTTATATTAACATTAATAACTCAACATTTTAGTACTGAAGGTTGTCAAGCAGAAAAATACGTATTTTGCCATTTTCTACATAGATCCTCATATTTCAATTTGGATGGTGTTTAAAAAATAGCCCGTATAAGATAAATAATATCCTAAAGTAAAGGAATTTATTGTTTTAGTATGGCACCGCGGAGAAAAAAACAGACTAGAGCAGAACGTTTAGAAAAAAAGCGATTGGCAGAGCGAGAAAGAAAAAAAGGATAAAAAACGATCCAGTTCTTTATGCAGCACAAAAAGAAAATTGTTTGTGAAAATTTTAGAAATTGTGTTGATTTTTATAGTTTTATATGAAACAAAAATATTAAATCTGAGTAAGACAGTTTAGGTAAGTAAATTAGGTTTTATCATAAGGTTGATCTATCTGAGATTTTAGTGAGAATATATTTAATGATAATGTAGGAAGAATTTGGATAATACTGATTGATTTATTCATATTTTGAGAGTGAAGTAGTTATGATTTGAAAATAATAAATAAATATCCCTGGACATTATTCCACACAGCGCCATCTAGCCCCAAAGTAAGCTAATTAAAGCTTGTGTTATGGGATACTAGACAACGGATAAACATACTTAAATACATTTTCTTTTGTAAATACATACTTATTATACATAGGAGACACCCAGACCGGTACAAACAGACATGTTCATGCACACAAATGTTTGTACTGTGCGGGGATCGAACCCGCGACCTCTGGAGTAGTAGCCAACTTCTTAACCATTATACCAAGTCGGTCGTCAAATGATGCAAGAATAAACACTGTTGCAATTAAAAAAAACTTAGAATAGTTTGTCCTTCATAACTTCAAAGGCTATTGTGAGATATTTGTGCTTCTATGTTAAAATCCAGGGTTTATATACAAATTTATACGTCACTAATGTAGAAGCCAGAGAATATGTTGGATTATATTTTTAATAAATGAATATTTGATGATAAAGATGATGATGAAGAAGACTGATTAAAAAATTAGAATAATTTGAATAGGGCTGGTTGATTAACATAATAATATATAAAGAGCAAAGTACTCGAAAGTTTAGTAAAGTAGTAGGACTCCAAAATTATTATGGGTATTTCGTGCATATTTAACATATTATTATGATACATTTTTTATTTCATTTAAATGTGGATTGTTCGATGAGAGTTTTTTTTATAGTTGTTTTAAATAAATTTGTGACTGAAATTAAGTGATTTTACTAAACATCCAAAAAAATATCTGGGACAGCTAATACATAAGGTTATCTAACTCCAAGCAATGCAAAGCTTATAACATGTTTTTCAGAGACAGACAACATACTCACGTTACTAAAAACACACGAACAAATAACACAGATACAGAACAGTACATTATTTGCGTAATATGGAGTTTGGCGATGGAACTCACGACCTTTAACCATATCGTCAGAATCTGACTATTACATCAATGACCAGTTTAACGGTTATTTCTAATTTCAATGGCACTAATCAATTTCTGTGGCATGCTTCAATTACGCCACCGTAATTGAAGCATGCCACAGAAATTGATTAGTCCAAAAGCAATTTTGGTGGCTTTTTGTATTTTCAATTTCAAATATCTCGAAAACCAATCATCATTTTTAGATCTTTATTGAAAAAGTGATCACTACGACCCACGAACTACTATTTATGCTACAAAAATTTATTGAAAAGCCTTAATGCAAATTCGCCACCAGAATTAGGCAAGAATTGAGTTTGTTGAAATTGACCCACTTACCCTTTTATATGAGTAATGCAGATTAAATTAAATGAGCACTTTCTTGATATACCGGGCAACGGAAATGTCAACATTGAGGAAGCTAATTACTTTAAGACTCATCGCTTTGGCCCTGCAGTTTTTCAGCTGCAAACAGTAGACGAGAGTGCGGTGTTTAAAATTGTAAAAAGAATCTCTACCAATGATCAGGGAGTTGATGGGATCAGTCTTGACATGTTGGTGCTAACCTTGCCTGCTACTTTGACGGCAATCACTACCATTATTAATAAATCTCTATTATCTGGAGTAGTACCGGACATTTGGAAGGAAGTCATTGTTAAACCAGTACCTAAGGTAAGCCAACCTACAGAAATGAAAGACCTCCGGCCCATTAGTATTCTCTCTCTCTCTTATCCAAGTTAATAGAGAAAGTTGTTTGCGTTCAGTTGGTGAATTTCTTGGAAGCTAATGAAATACTACCCGTCAAACAATCTGGTTTTAGATCTGGTCGCAGCACTGCCACTCTGCTGCTTGACGTGGTTGATGACATCTTGGGAGCGCAGGATGTGGGTGAGAGAACGATTTTGGCGTTACTAGATTATTCCCGTGCCTTTGATAGTATCAATGATAGTCTGCTTCTTTCTAAGCTCTCATACTACGGCTTTGATGACGCATCTATTAAGTGGTTCTCCAGTTATCTGGATGGGCGCACCCAGCGAGTTGAAGTGTTGAACGAGTCTCTGGGTTTGAGAAGCTATTCGGCTCCTGCTTTTCTTACCAGGTTCTGTTCCGCAGGAATCCATTTTACGACCTGTATTATACATTTTGTATAGTGCTGACGTAGTGAAGTCTATACAAATTTGTAAATTTCACCTCTACGCGGATGACCTGCAGCTGTATCTTTCATTTCAGCCAAATCAGACAGCACGAGCGGTAAACATGCTTAATGCGGACTTGGAACGTATAGCTGACTGGTCGGACAGAAATAACCTAGTCCTTAATCCAGGGAAGTCAAAGTTTTTGATAGTGGGTACAAAGAGTCAAATTCGCATTGTATCCAGCTTAGATCCAATAATATCGTGCAGCGTGTGGATGAGGTGCGCAACCTTGGTGTTCTCATGGATGGAAGCCTGAAATTTGAGAATCATGTGCTGGAGACCATAAGAAACTGCTATTATAGGTTAAAAGTCCTCTACAAAATAAGGGCGTTTTTAAGCGTAGACCGCCGAGTCTACTTTTGTGAGTCTCTGGTACTGTCCAAACTCAACTATGCGGACACTGTCATCGGAGGTTGTCTCTTGGCACGAACAAGAAAGCTGATACAACGGGTTCAGAACGCATACGCTCGCTTCTGCTTCCCCATTCCTCGTCGAGCCCATGTAACACCACATTTGAATCGTGGTGGACTATTGAACATGAAGTCTCGCCAAGCTTTCCACTTCGCTAGCCTTCTCTTTGGCATAATTAAAAATAGAAATCCTGTGTACCTCTTCGAAAAGTTGTAATTCTCCCAAAGACCGGTCCGTGGCCTATACAAGAACACTTCGGCTGCTTTTCGTGGCAGCTTTCGTCATGCGGCCACGAAATGTTGGATTGACATTCCTCCACCGATCAGGAACTCTGTGTCGATAAGTGTTTTCAAGATAAAATAAAAAATGCATCTTCTGACAATTCAAAAAATTTAACTTATTTGACATGTGTCCCGAATCCGTACGAGGATCGATTTGCACGTGCTGCTGTGTTGTGTTTTTTTTTTATTTATGTGTTCAAAGGTATTTTTGTTGTTTCATGTTCTTCTTACCCGCTTTATTTGCTTTTTGTTTATTTGGCTGCTTTTTATCAGTGCTACTTTTAACTTTAAATTTTTAAATTTTATGTTCCTACTATTTTACTTTGCTAAATTGTCATGTTTGTCTCAAATATTGTATGTCTCTCTTGTATTGCCTATCAGTTTTCTTGTTGCTACGCCCCAATCTCCTTCTTCAGTATCAGGTGACCACTGAAAACCAGCGCCGTGGTGCTGCATAAATGCACCACGACATAATGCTGAGTGGAAGCCCTTTTGACACATCACGTTTAAGTTTAGTTTTAAATATTTTATGTTATTTGTGTTTATTTTTTGTGTCAAATAAACTTTTTTTTTTCTAATCTGTCGCCCGAAGTTCGCCTCGAAGTGATGAAAAATGCCATAAAACGAGCCCGTACGGCAATTAATTGTGACGGTGCCCATTTGGCCGATATCATCTTCTCAACTTGACCAATAAAATTCTAAAGGTTCAAATAAACATATTAAAAAAACAGAATCGAAGTTTTTCATTAAGAAAAAAGAAGAGAGCCAAACAACATCGGATGACTTCTTTTGGCCCACCTTGTAGTTTGAGTCTAAAAATACATTAATTAGCAATCTTAAGTTCGTTTTTTAGAATCTTACTTAAGCAGTGATCTGTACTTGAGAAGAGATTTTAAAACGTCAGTTCATACAAAAACGTCACTCAGATCTATACTCAAGTACAGATTATGTTTTTGAATAGGGGTCTTAGTTCAGTGCAAAGATCTTCTTAGAAAGAAATGTAGTAGTTTATTGGATCCAACTATTGTGAATATATTGAAATCACACGCAAGCTCCTTCAGTTACCTAGTCTCTAACACATGTCAATAAAACTCCATGTAAAACTTTTACCTCTTCTATATTTTTTGTTTTTGGTAACAAGTCATTTTGGCATCAATGCCCCGTAGTAGCGAGATAATGAGCCTAGCCTAGAGTACTTGATAATGGGCCCTGCCTGATACGAACTCCTGAATTTTGAGAGTCACCTAAGTGGCCTCCTTTTATTAAATGCATTTTCGACCAGCCCATCAAATTTGAAGCTCACATCTACATTAGTTTTTTAAGTATTTGGATCAATACCGGGCTAAAAGTATATGCTCTTAACCATTCGTGACCGACCTCTTTTAATTTAAACAACAGCTCTGCCATAACTAGTCAAATACAAAAAGTTATTATATTTTTTTCTCTCACAAAAACTAAATCATTTGGTTTCAGATGAAACTCATCATAGTTACAGGTGGCTTTTTTTTAAACGTATCATTACCAAAATCATTCGGGGAGCCATACATAGGAATTCCATAACTAATCACAGGCCAAGATCCGGAGTCCACTTGATTGAGGAGCACTAGGCTAATATGATGTAGTCCAACAACATGATCATAAAAGTTAAGACCTTAAATTAGCGGATAAGTTAGTCTCCTAAACTGTACGGAGTTTTTAAAGACTCGCACAGACAATTTAATAATTAGAATAAAACAAGTAATCTCCAACACTATAGATAATTACAGTGATCATTTGCGCGATTCACCACGTTCGTAAGCTTCATTCCACTTCTTTATTACATAACTAATAAAATTCCCACCAACTGCACAATGTTACGTACACATTAGTATTATCGCGGTCCGAAATGTAACTATGCAACGCGTTATAATTGGCAACGGTGACCCCAGCTCGCTCGCGCGGCGCGTCTTCCGCAGAAGACTTCCCACGACCCTCGTGGCTGCGACTGGTACCTCTGAACTGTCAACAAACAATGGTAATTAATAGGCAAAGGCCGTAGACTTGGGTCGTGTTGACGTGACGATTGACATGGCTACATCAATATTCCAAAATTTTTGGCTGTGAAGGCTTTTATGCTTGTGAATATAATTGACAAGCGGCTCAATACTGACTAGATAATAATACCTATGCGTTTTCTACCGCTTAAACGTGTATTTACAAGTTGTTTTTTGAAGAACCGGTTGATTATTGTGATATACATTGCAACTTGGTACCATCACACCGATCATCATCGTCACAGAGTCAGTCTTCACGCTCTAAAGCCGCCATATTTTAGTGCAGTTTCGTTTCTGTGATTGTTTTCCAGCCGTCTGAAAAGGCACGGGTAGGTAAAGCATTTGTTTAGCGAATTCCACTTTTGGCTACGACTTTTGTGAAGATTTTCTAACTACCAAATGCACCACCACCACCAATTACATAATAAGGCCAATCGGTTGGCAGCTATTAAGGTAGGTCTAATTCTCGCAATGGCTATCAGTAGTGGTTCTGATAAACTTACAGGCCTACACGTACACTAATCTATAAACGACAATCAAAAGTTTAACACCCTTCGAATTTATGCCGTCCTGTACTCCTGTCACATGTCAGTAGATGTGAAAGGGACAGGTATCTATCGGGGCTTGCTCTCTTTGATTATATTGTTACTGGATTCGGGCGCTACTCACTGTACGCGTCAAATTGTCTGCGTGCGAGCCCACCTCGGCAGCTCACGTAACTATACTGTCCTGTCGCTTTTGGCCGATGGTCACGCAAAACGTCTCTTAATTACCAATCAATTGCTTTGTGTTTGGCATGATTCCCGAGTTTACACGAAGTCATCGTCGATTATTATCATACCACTTGTTATGTGAACTAACCAAGAATGAAGCCTTGCATGATTTTGTTTCTAGTCATGAACGAATGTGACAAGTTGAAAGTTTTATTGTCCACTTTTTACAAGTTAAGGATTATTTCGACCTAAGATGTTCTAAGTTCATCCTTATGCACATCTGTTCATGACTAGAAACAAATTTACGCTGGGCTTCATTCATGATTGGCACCATCCAACCTAACAAAACTATATTTTACATTCTAAGCGTTATGACCGAGTTACGTATGACCATCCATGATTTTCTCCTAAACATCACAATGAGTATGTAAGTGTTATAAGTACTTACATAAAAATATATTACGGCTGTTCAGTAGCCAGGTTTAATTTCATTGTCTCACATTTTCGATTTTCATCCCGTTGCTTTTCTCATTCTGAGCAAGGTCATGTTACGTGCTAAAATTAGTAAGTTGGTAATTAATGTGTCATAGATACCAAAACAAAAATTAAACAACCTTCAACTTTATAATGATCAGACTTCGAAACTGTAATTACTGGTATACAATTTACCTTATGCAAGAATTTATTTTAAACGCGTATGAAGTATTTACGACGGATGATGACTCCTAAATTAGTTTGTATTTTGTTCGTGTAATCGTGAGTAGGAATTTGTGGAAATAGCAATCATGGCGTTAAAAAGGTTCGTCTATTATGTCACGTACATATTTGAGCAACATCATTATGTAACTAACAAGAGACGTCCCTTCGAAAGCTATTGCATTATCGTTTATCATTGCTGAAATTGCCGTTCTGGAAAAATATCTTACTTAATTAACACTCACGACGCATACTAAATAAATCCTATGCTTTGAGAATAAAAGTCCGATATCCTTACTAGTCACTTAGAAGTTTGTAAATTTATCATACGTGTTATGTTTAGACCGAATGCTTCACTAGGGTACTGTTGAATAAAGGAGCTTTCTACCAGGAGCTTCGCAATCCAATCTATTGTATCATCTTTTACTAACGACCACAGTCAACTTGCCTCTGACTACCCCGTTTGAGATATAGTTACTCGTAGTCGTGAGCGTTTGTCATATCATCTTATAACGTCAGAAAGTTTTTAACAAAAATATTGAAAAACAACGAAATAATAGGAATAGCAACGAATTAAAGATTAACGTTCACTTACAAAAATCATTAGAAAGTAATTAAGTAAACACTATTGTAAAGACCAAGGTTAAGAACTCATATTAAAACATCTTAAGTTACTAATCGAATTAGTTCCGGCGAATGGTACAGTCACCTAGTGACAGTGATATTGTCATTGGGTTCTCAGTGTTTTGCAACAGTCACTTATCTAATAGTTAGCATTAAGACGTAAACCTAGAAGCTGAGATAGGCAATTAGTTATAGGAATGTCTTCTAGTCCTTTTTCCCTTGTAAAGTCATGGCTGAAAATAATTAAAATAGCTCTATTCTCTGCGGAATTGTTCTGAAGCGTAGAAGACGCTAGTAAACGATTTCGAAAAGTTTTGGTAACGCCACAAATTTATTAATTGTCTGTCTATTAGCAAAATGAAGCCCTTTTTGTTTCTAAAATTATTAATTTCGATTTGATAGTCTATCTAATTCGATATCGTCTAGTTAAAAAAAAAAGTAGTTAATACATCGTCGTTGTCGGACAACTTGGCAACAACAATGGTTAATTTACTATCTTATTTTATTTTTGTTAATTAAAATAACACCAAACTATTTAATTAAGCAAATTAATTGAAATTACAATGTAAAAATTAATAAAGTAAAGTCAATGAAGGTAAAGAATGAAAACAAGTTATGTCGAGCAAACTTAAATTCAACGAATTCGCCATAGAGTGCCTGAATTTTAGCAGAAGTTCAAGATTCCACGAATAAACGTTACTAAATAAATAAAATTTAATAACGTAGGCGCGAATTCCGAGTGTGTTATCCTATCTGACTTGATACTCAAGTAACTAATAACCACTGTTTTTGCTCTAACGGTAAATGCTGCTAACATTAGAACCCGAATTCCAAGAACGCCGCTTCTTGTTAACTCAAACGCTGACGAAACTTCGTACTTGAAGGTAATTCAGAAAGGCCTTTGGAATTATGACGAGACATTATTTGATCACGATCGGAAGTTGAATAATGTGCAGAATTAATCACATTAGTAGCAACTCACGAGATGGAGGAGTACCAGTAATCATGCTGGTAAAAACTTATTAGCTGAGGTTATTTGTCTAATGCATGTTTGTTTTCAAATGATTCGTTACTCAAGAGGCTTCAGTTATAGACAATTCTAAAACCTTACTAGAATAACATGCGATGAGCAAGTTGACTTGGTTTTTAACTAGGATCCAAATTTTTAACGTCATCAAACGTCGAGGAACCTGTTGAAGAAACATCTGTTTTTATACCAACAATAAAAAAATGAAAACTTTGAAAGTGTGAGTATTACAATCTTTTTTTTGCATTTTGTAAACATATTGAGAAAATTGAGTCATTTGCGACTTGATAGGTTCATATTCGAGTAGCATGACCATCACCTCACCCAATTTTTATCAATTGTTTTCCAATTAAGTATTACTTAATGAAGATTTAGTACTTAGCAGTTGATCAAACGATTATCGTGACGATGATTGACCCCGGCGCATCTGATGACGTCACCGACTTGAGACCACACGGTCAGGTGAGGAGGATCTTCGGAGTCCTTGATGCTTAAAATCGTGATGTTGAAGTGAGCGAGGCTAATGAGTTTAAAATTAAAACGATAATAAAAAAAACAGCAGTGAATACACTACAATCGTAAGGCCAATCACACTACTAGGGTAACATGGTAGCATGGTGGGCCTTAGGGATCAATATTAGGACCGCTTTTCTCGATATTAAACGATCTTACTTTGTCGAGATGAATTTATGTAAGATTGTATTATTTGCAGATGACACCAAATTTTTTATTTCTCATAACAACATACCATCACGATTTTATCACAAACGGGGTAGTCAGAAGCAAGTGACTGTTACCGTCATGGTGTACAGGGGTGATTCTAGAGAAAAGTGTTCTAGCCTCTAGGCATTATTTCCCATGGCTTTTTTTTCCCAGCGTAGGCAAAATCTAAAATTACTTTCTCATAAACGATCAAAAACTAATTGAGTTTGTTGTAGCCTTGGAATTGATTTCTAAGGAAACGGAAATGATTGCATTATAATAAAGTACCTACACATAAAATTCAAAAACAAACAAAGGAAAGTCTTCACGTACTTTCAGATATATTTTTTATATGTTTGAACTTCTTTGCGATTTAAAAACAAACTTTTGTTGAACATTCAATAACATTTACCGTTCTTAGGTCTGCAAAAAAATCACATAATGAACAAAATGATAGAAACAAGAAATAGTTTTAAAGTAAAACATTTGAAATCAAAACTATTTGAACTCAGTGTCTAGTGGTCCGATGGTAAAATGTAGAGAGTTGTATCAAGATGTGTAGTTAACGAGCATACTCTCCAAAATACACCTTAGAAATACCAATAGACAGGCGACTTTTCACCGATGCTCCAAACTCTGGAGTTCCGTTCCAACGATCGTTTCGCCGCCTTTGAGTCTTCTAGCCCTTTGGTCCACTGAGTCCAATGAGTTCAGCTCGTATTTGTGCAGAGCCATGACACAGATGGCATAAGTACTCCATACATGGCCGAATCTGTGCTTAACACGAGTGGAGCAGCTGTTCCGGTGTGAAGTATCACCGAACTATGCAGAGGATGCCAAGTTTTTTAGCAGTGGTTTTTGCTTTGGACTCAATATTACAAACAACGTTGAGGTAAGACGAGAGATCCATACCTAGGAGTTCGAGGTGGTTGGTTATCGGTATATATTCAGTAGAATAGGAGTCAGATTGAATGGACTGCGTATGGTGTAAAACAGACAAACCTGGGTTTTGTTGGCGTTGAGCTCAACAAGGTTAGTTTCGCTCCAGTCGGACACTGCTCTTAACGTTGACTTATCTGCTCAACCATAACCTCCCCTAGGGACTCAGTTTCAGCGAAACTGGCCCGGGCCAACGGTGCTGTCATCTGCGTATCCAACAATACCTGGCCACAACAGATCATTGATGTGCAGCAGGTGTGTCTCAGAGAGAACAGATCCCTGAGGAACAAAGGCATTTATAGCCAATAGATCGGAAGAGTAGCCATCAATGACTACCCTTATTGTGCGTTTATTGAGGAAGTCAGATATCTAGGCACAAGGAGCGGTGGGAATTCAGTGTGAAGGAAGCTTGCTCTTATGACTATAGTGCCAAACCTTCCTTCAAGATGTCGAAAGAGACGGTGAGTGCTTCGCTGTGTTTCTCAATAGCTTCGCCACCCTAGCGAGCGGCATACGCATGACGATTACAAGTTAGTTTTATAAATCCTTAGTTCCTTTTTCCCTCTCTTTTTTCATAGCTTTGAGTTGTTCATAGATTTTGTGTTGATCTTTAAATTTGGCTCTGCTAGCTCTCTCATACAATTTCTTTCTCTGAAGTTTTTCCTCTGCTTTTGTTTTTCCATGTTTAAAATCTGTTAACTAAAACATATCAAAATTATTTACAGATATTAGGTTTAAAGAACTTTATTTCTCATAAGAACAATAATGTTCACTTCTAATCAGATACAATTGTTATTTCTACAATGCTATATTATAGATAAAGAACCTATTTATGCATAATACATTCTAATGTAGTTGTATGATACTGGACTTGCGTGAATCTAGGGTTCACGCCCGCGTAAAGGGTTCGTAGATCTAGACTAATCCTAACAGTTTAGGCATAGGTCTCAAGTTAAACATACGTCTGATGTGCTGTAATTTTTATCTATATCATACTTAGGAAATCATTTTAACAAGGGGAAAACAGTGCTTATTGAATTTTATGCTTTAATGACCGTTTACAATAATAATGTGTGAAGTTTTACATCCTGATCATATGAATGTTCATCTCAAGCATACAAACTAGTCAGTTCCATGGTCGCAAACTCATTTCCATGGCCAAAATGTCATGGAAATGACGACAATTTTATTTTTTAACAGTTGCTTAAGTTAATAACAATATCGGTGTTATTATCACGGCAAAGCATACTCAGAACGGTAGTAAAATGATGTATCGAAGTCCTTTAAATGAAAATATCATACTTTAATTTATAATTGACCCACGGAATGGACCTCTACCATAGTGTACCAAATTTTTTAACAATAAAGAACCTACCGCTATAGTTATGGCGCGAACGCAAGCGACAACACTTCTTCGTCAAAAAGTTTTTTGTCGGCAAATCACTGATCATCTATCACGTGTAAGTAAGCACCAACAAAAGAAGACCATTTCGTCACATACTTCAATTAACGTCCGTCGCGTGACACACGTTTACAAGGGCTTCAGTAAAACGTTTATATACTATTTTGAGAGTAATTTACACCATTTTAATAGAATTATTATTGTCCTTTGCCATGATGTATAAATCATTTTGTGGAAATGTACTTATGTAAAGGAAAATATCTTTGATGACACCGCAGCAGAGACGCGTGTGACACGTCCAAAACAGGTAAAAACTCCCCGTTTCTGGGCTTCAAGGGTGGTTTTCTTAAACATAATGAACATTTCTGCACTTTCATTGATGATGCGTCTATAGATTATTGGGTCAACGATTTCACTATCAAAATATTTGTAGTATATTTATTATTTCGGTATTACACAGTTTCAGCCAGTTCCCTAGAATCACCCACAGAACACTCAGAAGCCCACTTTTCTTCAGTGGTGTAGAACCCAACGTGGTAGGTGGTGAGCCTTCCGCCGTCATCCGGGTTGATTTGGTTTTCTATCGATGTTTTCCATTATCGGAAAGTAAATCGCTGTCCTATTTTAAATTAATAGTAGACATACTAGAAATAAATCTGAAAAGATACCGTTTTTTATATTTCACTACTAGTTTGTTGGCTGCTTCTTTGACGATTTTGACAGTCAGGGTTCTATTATCATTTTCAATCGCTCTCTGCTTGAGCAACGAAAAAGTTAAGAGACGAAATCTCATTGAATTTACTTCCGGATTTTTGCAACTTGCAAAAAACAAATTTTTATTCATTGATGAGTTCTGAGTGTTGTGGCTACCTTGGTACCGTCAGCTTCACAATAAGCTACTAACTTGAAACAAATATGCATTATCAATTTTATATTTCGAAATAGAATAAAAAAATCTGCGACCTTGTTCATAATGACGTCTTTAACACTTAACGATCATTGAATTTAAATGGCACCTTCTGAATATCGTATCTGCGGAAATTTAAATATAAAGTGTTCATTTATATAGTTTAACGTACGCAATTTTTAAATGTAATTAGTTTTTTCTTGTAGGTAATTTCCTTTATCAATTTTACCTTGACAGTTTGTTCTTTTAATTCTATGTTCGACATCCTGTACGTGTATACCACAAGTTGCCACTTTAAATTTACATATCGTTAGCGTAAATTATAAATTGTATTGGGATTGGGACAATTTCAAATAACAATACATTTTTTCCGCGAACGACAATGTGAATTTAAAGTGGCAACTCGTGGTAGACGTACTGTTGTGCCTACAATGAGTTCAATACAAAAAAAAAAACTCGTTTGTACAAAGAGCATGACCAAAATCAATAGCCAAAATATTACTTCAATATCCAATCACATTCTCAAATGTGAATATTCTAAGTGACGCTAACTTACTATACTCCATCCATTTCAAAATTTAGATTGGCTACTAGTATTTTTATAAATACTTAAATGTTATGTTTAATTCCAACTTTGCATTTACAATGCTCTCAATTCTTGCTTTTGTACTCATTTACGAAATTAAACTTGCTTATTTAATGTCTAAAAATAATACCGCTACGTCCATTTTTTACGGGTGCTTCAGCGGTTATTCTGATATCATTATACCTTTTTTATATAAAGTCTAACGTTTTTATACGTGCTTAAAATAATGACCAAAGTTCGTGAGTAGATGTTTTAGTGAGTCACGAAGTAGTAACTCAGGCGGAGGAGCCAGCTTGATGTGGTCTACCTAAAGCGGAAAATTTGTAAGTGCACATGATACCTTCGATCATGAATACAACATTAACTCCAAACGAAATTAACTCCAAAAAGTATTCAATGCTTAGTTCCAATGTGTGGGCGATATTGTTCACAAAATACACACTTATTTACTTACCTTAAACATAAATAACATTCTCGAAAGCATACGCTGTGGTACTCTTTCATTTTCAATCATCAATGCAAGCACTTGGTGGTTACGACATTAAATGTGAAATTATGAACTTGTCATAATCTAATCATCGAATAATAGCATCGCTGCTAAGTTTTGTTTTAGCACTCTTACGAGTATTCCAGGACACTTGAAAGGCGTTCATGGGGTTGGTATCTTGGGCATTTTTAATCGAAGCATGATGGGTCACAATATTCATTAGTTAACAAAGCCAGAGTGAAATCTACACTACCCTCCCAACCCAACACATGTCTGCAGGATGACCTGTACGTCTACCACGAGTTGCCACTTAAAATTTACATTATCTTTCGCTAAAAAAAAATGTATTGGGATGACACATAACTTGACATGACAATGTCAAATCCCAATACATTTTGTTACGTAAACGATAACGTAAATTTAAAGTGGCAACTCGTGGTAGACGTACTGACCACCAAACTCACGACTTTCGGCCCTGTAAACCTCTACTCATAACGCCATCTTTTTATAACGACGGAAGAGTCCTTCAAGTTATTCAAAGCATCGCCTGACTTTAGGCATATACCATCGAAGTGTTGACCACTATTTTTGCTTTGGCTTGCACTAGGAAACGTCAGAGATGTTCCCTACGGTTAGGCGAGTAAAATACTGCCTGTCGTCTTAAAGGGCCCTTGGGCTCGTGAACTCGGTCTAGTACCTCGTAACACCAGAATATTTATTCTTACTTCGAGACCACGGCAAGTGGTGAGTTATCTGACGCATACTCGTATGTATATTTATTTATTTTAATTTAG
Organism: Udea olivalis; assembly: GCA_947369235.1. Lineage (NCBI taxonomy): Eukaryota > Metazoa > Arthropoda > Insecta > Lepidoptera > Crambidae > Udea > Udea olivalis. Next base: position 16,581,854 of record OX376362.1, on the reverse strand, counting down.
CAGTTTTTGAGACGTTTCCTTTTCAGTACGATTAGATTTCTCTTCTTCGAGGTTTTTCATTCAGCTTTAGAAGAACTGCTTTGAAAATATTCTTACTGAATCAGCAACGCACGTGTAAAATATCAGGGGCCTGATTCTGCTATTTAAAAGACAGTGGAGTCGTTATTGAATGGCTTATTTTTGACATTTGACCCATAGTAAATCTGTCAAAATCATACAATTACGATTCCATTGGTATAAAATAAAGATAGCAGAATCTGGGCCCTGGTCCGCAGGCTGTGGTTACCGCTTCCCCTTATGCGGGATGCATGCTCGTCCGTCAACATTTGAACAAAACGGTTGACCTACAGGTTAACCACACGATAGAGAATACCAAGGTAATTAAATCCCATCGCTGCGCTACGCGCGGTGGGCAGCTTTGCTCCGCTGCGCGCGGCCTCGCGTCACGCGCCGTCGCGGTCGTCCAGCGATTAGCCAAAAATGCCTCGATGTATCAATAGAACCACAATACTTACTTGAGATTGTACACAAAGACTTACCACATACCTATTCGGACCTTACACAAATATCTGTTCAACGACCTGGAACCCTGCGTCCTTGCGTTCGTAACTACTAAAGGACACATCAATTGAAGTGTAATTATGTCTCTGATACCTACCTACTATATGTGTCCAAGCTCTGCTTAGTTAGGTGAAAGAATGAAAAAATAAGGCCTACATTGTAAATTTTTTGCAAACAATTTCTTTAAATCGGAGTCTATGTAGGGCTGGCATTTGGATATCTTTCATATTTACACTTGCATGCCAAACAAGACTATAGTTCCACTTTATTTATTTATCATGATAAATGATTTTATTTCCTGTTTATTCGTTGTTTTTTTGTATTTATGCTGAGCACACCACTCCGCACAAGCACGATTCAATGACGTCACGTGCGCACGCGTCGTGAGCAGCATCTTTAGAGGCTTCCTGTCAGAATTAAGTGGTATTAAAAAACGTTTTCATTGCCAGATGTAAAACGCAACTGTACGCGTACCTATCTGTAAGTAATGTGCAGACTGCAACAACAAACTATTACTAAAACGACTATTTTAATGTTTAGGTTTAGGGAACTGAAGGAAAGCTCATTCTCCGAATACTTCAATAAAAATAGAGAATAATATCCGGGACAAATTACACCATAATCATGTGACCCCAAACTAAGCAGAGCTTGTACTATGGGTGTCAGAGACTGAAAAACTTACTTAAATATTTCTAAATACATACTTATATAAATAATAACACACAACAAACACAAATGTTCGTAACATAAATGTACCTAAGTACTCTCCCTCGGGTCGTTCAGACCGCAGAGGCATTGCAGAGGTTATGGTATCTTATGGACCTACTTATAATGCCCTACGTGTTTGTTAGAAATAACCTACCTAGTAATAATGGATTTCGTAAGTAAAAAGAACAGTGAAGATAGCAACATTTATATCTATAATTTGTATCTATAGATTAATGTTCAATTTATTTTTTTAGGATTTGTCAATGCTTTATTTTTATTTCATATCTAATGTTTGGATAAAGTTATCAAGAAAATTTCGTTAAATAATCTACCACAACTACACCAACACGCATGAAATCTGCGTCTATAGTTTTTATTTTATTCTGTGTCCATAGACGCGTCTGCCGGACCTTAACCCATAGCCTCAGCTGTTAACCTGCTAAGTGTTTTTACAAAAGATTAGGCTTTTAAGTGTTTTCCCGTTGCTTTTATCCGGCAATGTCATTAAAAACCACTGCAAATAAAATCTTCAGGTCAAAGGAGATTGCCCATTCCTGTTTCTCTTTTTCTAAGGCGAGTATAGGCATGAAATAAAATCCATTATTTATTTCATATTTTTATGATTAATACGCGTTATTTACACACGAAAATTTTGTGGGGTTTTAGTATTCATTTTTATTGATAACGTAAATGACTAAAATCTATTTGAAGTGCATTTACAAAGACAGGTGAAGTCAGAAATAATGCATTGACATTAAATCACTAGATGCAACGTAAAAGAAGAGGTTTAGTTATTTATATAACTTATATTTTCATTATTCATTATTTGCAGTTAATCAGTATCGCATCATTATTATATATACGTATTTAAAAAACTATTGGATTAGTTAGGTCTTGCAGATGCAGTATGCCTAACGAACCCCGTAAACGACAAAATGCATTTTCCAAGTTATTGTTTGCTATTTAAAAATAATTATGTCAATGTCTGTCATTCATTCATTGGTGAAAAACAAGCAAGCAGTGTTTATCGGATGAATATTCGTTTGTTGCTACCGTAGTCACCGTTTTTGTATAGGCTGCAGCAATTCGTGTTGGGTTGACTTTGAATAATTCCTCCACGTTTACGTACTCTTTTGTGCAAGTGCTGCGTTGTGTCGAACGAACGTGGAAACCCCACAAAATATAGGGATATTTTTTGCTTCATTTTATTTTAAAACATTACTCCTCTTTTACTTCCAATTTTGCTAATCATACAAAACACTTCACTGAGGGACGAAGCTCCATAGTAAAATGGGCAATCTCCTTTCCTCAACACTCAAGTGCAGTAATAGCAACACATCAATACCTTCTTACCAACATGGAAAAGAAGAACATTCTGGTGGACTGGTAGAGAATGCTATTAGGCATTAAGTCTGCCAATTGTTCTTACCTTTGTGCAATAAAGAATAAATAAATATATAAACATTCAAAATACATGCATATATACCATCACGACTTTATCCCAAACAGGGTAGGTAGTCAGAGGCAAGTGACTGTTGCCGTCATGGTGAACGGAACACTCAGAAGCCCCCTTTTTATTAGAAACCCATCGTAGTAGGTGGTAAAGATCCTGCTGCCGCCATCCGGGTTGATTTGGTTTTTTATCGATGTTTTCCAAGACCGGAGAGTTAGTCGGAAATTAAACAATGAACACAAAGATTTTGGTTCTGGCCAGATTTGAACTCGGGACCACACGATCCGCGATCCGAGTTGGAGTGTTTAACCACTAGGCCACGACGCATTCGAAATATTAATCGTAAAAGTGCAAGTAAATCCGAATATTTAATTACTTTCCATTTCACCATGTTAAGTTTTTCAACATAAAGTTATCAGACCAAATCCGAAATTAAGTCTTCTTTCACTAAATTTCAATTTGCACCTTAATCGAGGTCTCGCTTTCTGAAAGCGGTAGATATCAAACGAAATGATCAAGACACTCACGCGCAATGGCAGCGATCCTGCCTATAACGCTGGAGGTCGTGGGTTCGATCCCCACCCATGACAAATATTTGTGTGACGAACATTTATATTTGTTGTGTGTCTGGGTGTTATTATCTATTTAAATATTTATTTATAAATATTTAAGTATGTTTATCAGTCTCTGACGCCCATATTACAAGCTCTGCTTAGTTTGGGGTCAGATTATCTTGGTGTGAATTGTCCCAGATATTTATTTATTTATTATATAAATAAATTAAATTAAATTGAAAACAGGATCAGAAACAATACAATACAATTTAAAAAATAGAAATAAAAAAATACAATTATGAAAGGGGAAGAGCTGGCATAAAGCTTTATCCACCTGTACATCATCGCGGAGTCCCACCGCCCGGCCAATGCGCTCAATCACTATACTGTTGGCACTGCCTCGGAAGCGATTAAGCAACGATGCGATTCTCTTTGTAATTATTGCTTAACAATCACCTGTTTGCAACTGGGTAAACATCGTCGAGGCGCTGCAAAACCGAGGCAGCTCCGTCATTACCCGGAACGCAATACTGTATTGGACGCGAAGTGCGCTGTATGCCCTCTGTGTGTAGCTGGTCCACCAGGCAGGCAAATTCGGAGAAGTTTCTGCAATACACAAACCGATGGGCTCAGCGCTGCTGAGCCGTCGGATCAGCGGATTCATGTACAAGTTGAAGAGGCGAGGCGAGGTCAACACCCCCTGCCTCACCCCGCACATCAAACCGTACACGTCTGAAAAAGCTCCCTCCCATCTTACACTGTTCCGCTGCTGATTGTACTAATATCGAAACACAGACACCACCTCACCTGGTAACTGTGTCTCACTGCGCAGCTTGCTCCATAGCTTATCGTAATTTACAAAGTCGAAAGCTTTTGAAAGATCTAGATAGCAAGCGTCCACAGGAGTTTTTCTAGCCGTGTACAGACTGCTTGAGACATAGGATTGCACTCTCTGCTGACAGTCCAAACGTGAAGACAAACTGAGCGTCCTGCAGAAACAGATGCTCCTCCAAATGTTGATCAAGCAGTCTGTCCAGTACCTTTGCAATGACAGTGGCCAGTGAGATTGGCCTGTAATTAGTAACATCCGCCATATCACCCGTTTTGTTTTTCGGGACCGTTACAACCACCGTGAACATTAGATCATCAGGTGAATAGGTATGACCCATTCACAGATTGAAAACATAGCAAGGACTCTCGGTAGATGACCACCAGAGTATTTCAATTGCTCATGCCGAGACCATCATGACCTGGTGACTTACCCCTCACCATCTTTAGGCAATGTATTTTGGTTGTTTTTGTATTTTACGTCGTTGGTGAACAAGCATGCGGACCGCCTGATGGTGAGCGGTTACCGCAGTCATAGTAAAATTACTATGCCGCAGTCTATAATGTCAGCTATAATGGCGAGCGTGTTGTTTTTAAATGGTTAGATAACACGATTGGAATCAGTCTCAATTTATTAATCTCGGTAAATTCTACATACAAAGTGCGTGTTAATTAAAGCAGTTGATTGACCTGAATGTCCATGTCATTGCCATGTAATCCCATAACAAAATCATCATGATCATTGTCACGGTGTCACCTTTACAGGAAATTACGTGTAGGCGTCAACTTATTTCATTTCCTTTGATAACATCGCGGGGCGCTGAACTACACAATACGATCGGAATCACTATACTGTCGCCACAATACTATCGCCATCTAGCGATTAGTATTGTCGTATTTGCACGACCAGCGCATACGCATGCTCTCACTGTCGGGGTTCATATTCAGGAAACAGAGAATGGAATCAAAAACGAGCTGTATAGATAGATACCTACTCGTAGATCGGTATTCTGTTGATCGGAACAGAAATGAAGAAATAGTTGAAGTAGCAGTTCTGGAACCAGCATACAAAGTCTACTAATGAGAGAATGATAGGTAAAGTGCCTTTAAAAAAAAGTAAAGTAATCCATACTATAATATTATAAATGCGAAAGTAACTCTGTCTGTCTGTCTCGCTTTCACGCCAAAACTACTGAACAGATTTAAATGAAATTCGGTTAACAGATAGTCTAGAGCCTGAGAAAGGACATAGGCTACTTTTTAATTAAAAAAAAGTGTTGTAAAAGGGCTGAAAACGGCGATGTAAGGTTGTATGAAAGTTTTGTCATTTTCAGAACTAGAAGCATAAAACTTATATTTCAGGCTGTTGATTAGATATAAATAAATATGGCATTTCTAAGTGTGCAAAAAATGTGACCCTTAAAAATTTGGAAAAATTTGACCTTTAAGGGGTTGTTTTTGGGGTTGATAGTTTGTTTGTATGAAACTTCGTTACTTCAAGTGCTGGGAGTGCATTGGGGTTCTTTTTAGAACGTAGGTGGTGAATAACAAGTAAGTCTGAAAAAAACCCATAAGTCATAAAAATGAAGTTCACGCGGGCGAAGCCGCGGGTGGAAAGCTAGTTAGCCTATAAATACTGTCTCACTGCTGGACCTTTACCCAGCAGTATATAGCCTCCATCATTGAAATCAACGCATTGGTGCAATTGATGGGTATTGGCTTAATCACCACTCTTGCCAAATGCGGGTTGGCGATGATCACAAACCGGGGCTATATTCCGAAATATCCGAAAACACACTTTGCCCGACCTGGGCTTTGAACCTGGGACCTCCGAATTTCGGGTCAAGCTTTGTTACTACCACTCGGCCAAGGAAGCGTCCACAAAAAAAGTGCCTTCACTTAACTTGTTAATTCATGTTTTCATAACAAGTTGCCAAGGCATGCGTTATGCAAGAAAAAGCTATTTAGGAACTAATGTTACGACTTACTAAGTAAGTGACTCTTTAGAATCATAGTAAATAAGTGTCACATCACACCATTCACTAAATTGTGAAAAGTCTTGCGTAATAACATTTTAAATTAACTATAGATTTCATTAGATGTGTTTGTGTGACTAGAATAGTGACTTTCAAGATTTTGGTGATTTTGCATTCACAATGCTGTATTTTTATTTGTAAGTACACAGAAGTACTATAAAAATAAATTAGTCAGGGAATCTGGTGGCAGTCGAGGATCGATGCCCTGATCACTTAATTTTTGAAGAGACTTGTTTATGTCGTTGCGTGTGAAGTCTGTTACAGTAAGTTCCATTTGATTTGGAAAGGAGCATATAAACTATTTTACTGCTATTTATAGTAGGTATAACATCCGTCCCAACAAATACAATTAGTTAACGATTCAAATAGCGATCAGTTAAACGCGATGTCTGGGGTCATGGGTGTAAATAAGTAAATTTGCTTTTCTTACGATTAGCAACGAGACGTGACGTTAGTCACGAGTCACGACTAATTACAATACATGCTAATCAGCTTTAATCATGAGTTAAGCCGAAATCTCTTTAAGCGTGAAGTAAATCAGAGTAAAATATTGTTTTACATACTTACAGATGTTCGATTTGGTTTAAAAGTTTGTACGTAGTTAGATAAGTATGCACGCTTACATTGCATTCTCTCTTTGGCAACAATGCACTATCAGATGACACATCAGATGCCATGCCTTACGTGGGCGAATGGTGCAACACAATTTCGATAGCAAATTAGCATAAATTCATACAGTTAACGTGGGGGCATAAATAACTTAACATATAAGCATAATGTCAATGCACCTACCTAATGGAAGATAATTTCTTACTAACTCATTTTTGGGCGCGTCCAACACCTAGCGCGTTGCCTAGCCTGAAAAATCTTTCCAAATAGGTACCTGATAAAAAAATTCATGCCATCACTCACAGCTCATTTCCACCACCCGCCACCCACCCGATTCAGAACCAAGTTATTGACCGATTCGGTTACTTTCTTTTTCGGTAATATTCATTATTTACGTAGGGGTAGTTTTAATCTGATTTAGTTTATGAAAACGAAAGGCCTTTGAAAATATTAATTGCTACCATTAAGCGGGGAATTTACTATAAAAACAAACTTACCGAATCGGTCGATAACTTCGTTCTAGATCGGCGGGCTCATCAGGAAGCACATCCAGCGTCGAAGGAAGTATATAGGTATAGGCGTATGGAATGACTTTAAAAACAAGACAGTTTTAAGTTAGTTACCCAAGTAAGCTTTACATAAATAATCGATGGAAATACATTTTATATTACATAGTGCCCTAGGCTGCCTATTAATCTACGAAGTAAAATGGCAAAAGTAACGCTGAAGAGGTACTTAGATGAATTCAACTCGTATAAAGTGCCATCTTCTATTATTTCCAATGCGATTTGCTGTGATTTCACGACCCGGTAGGCGCGGGCGTGAGTAGTTAGATAATGTACACACGACAAAACGTTAAACTTGCACCTTAGAGAACGAACATAAGACCCATATTGCAATAGTTTTGTAAGACTTGACCTGCTCGCCAGTGCGTACAAAAGTTACGGGTTAATTCAATAAGCAAACTTATCTGAAGTTTGCTGGTTTGAGTGTTTTCGTAAGTTTTCCTACGTCATCTTACACACTAGGGACAAAAATTAGGGGCATAACCAATAACCATCGACAAGACGCTACGAGTAAGTTATCTGGTCATCTGTTGATGTACCGGCAGTAAAATTGTATTGTTTTCATAATGTGTCTAGCACATACGACAAACTATGGGTTATGCAGGGATGGCCTTAGGGTAGAGCACCAAGAGCGGGGAACAGGGGTGAGGGGCTCTAAAAACCCAAAGCTACTATCGAAGGTCAAGGGGGTGCCGATATATAGCAGAAAGGTATATGGGTCTAGGCATCTGAAGTCAATAATATCACTCTACCCTGACCAAGGGTAGGGCCGCCTCCGTAGATTAGGTATTCATGTTTCTGAACAACTGATTATTAAGTAATGTTCAAGATGCCAACGTATTCGCGGATTCCGCGTAGAGTTTTTTTTACTAAATTACGGTATTATCTTTCTATCTGTCCGAGTACTTAGACGAGCAAGGCAAACAAGAAAGCATACTAAAAACGAAAATTTTAACAAAAAAAAAACCAACCTCAAAAAAAACTATTCCAAAACAAAGCACTAAAAAGTAAAGAAATAATTGCGTATTCTTCTAAAACTTATACGATAATATAATGTAGGTACAATTATTGTTATTGTTGGAGTCGGTGTCAGCCAAGGAAACACTACAATATACCTAGCAATATACCTATTTCTTACATATCACGTTTACGTATGTATGTAGGTAGTAACAAACCTACATTGGCTGTCACCGACTCCAACAATAACAATAACAATAACATAAAAGTTGTTTTTTTTTTTTGTTAAAATTTTTGTTTATTTTTTGTTTTTCAGTGAATAGTTCTTATTTATTTTAAACATCGAGAAAGTATTCGTCCAATTGCTCCTAAGAATTGAAGAGTTCCGTTACTTTGTCATGGATCCCATAATCAGAACCTAACACTCATCAAACTACCCTTGAAGTATATCCTTTCCAATAAAAAAAGAAGCATCGAAATCGGTTATCGTAATAATGAGTTATTCGTCCATTTGTCGCGCATATGGTTTATCTAGATTTAAGACTTATATGGATTTCCCATGGATGCCACTGTCAGAACTGGACCAAATTAAAATGGGACCACACGGGCAGCATCAGCTTTCAAATAATAATAATAATAATATAATAATAATAATAATATTTCTTTATTGCACAAAACAACAGTTAATCAGACAAAATTAAATTAAATCAAATACATGCATTGCAGGTTGAGGCAGATGAGAATTTTACAGAGGACCCCAAACTAGGCTGGGCCTGTATCTTGGGGAACCAGTAAAGAAATAATTAACCTGTGTTTACAATGAATTTTAAATTACAAACGAAAAGTATAATTTTTAAATTTGGAAGGGATATAACTTGAAATTAGAAGTTTCACAAAAATGAAAGACTTAAAAACCTAAAAAACATCAGTTACATAACCAGATCTTCAGTACTTAAATAATCTAAAGAAAGAAGCCACCTAGTTAAAACAGATTTTGCTTCAAAAACTGAGCACTCTTTAATGTTACAGTGTCTTACCACTGCATTGTACACATGAGCTCTAATCGAGTCGCCAAATCTACTCGCAAAGTGCGAGTTTACTGTTGGGAGTGGGATTTTAAAAACACGTTTTTTCAATAGAGTCTTAAAGTATTCGGTGCGGATAAGACGTTTGTGAGCATTAAGACTTGTTCTTAAAATAAATAGCTGGCGCAAAGATAAGACATAGGCTTCTTTGTAAAGTTCCGCTGTAGGGTATCTGTACGGTTTTCTGAGCATGACCTTAAGTACAGACCTGTTGGCACGTTCCGCTGCTAAAAGTGTTGTTTTAGCAGCCCCACCCCATATCGAGATACAATACCCAGTTACCGATTCACACAGCGCCTTATAAATTGTTATCAGTAACGTTCTGTTAGCAGAGTCTCTTAGTCTTCTAAATATTCCGGAAATCTTTCTGACACGTTTAACCAAGTATTGAATTTGTGATTTAAAGTTTAGATGTTCATCGACAATGATGCCTAAGTATTTGGTAGCTTTAGTTCGAGAAATGAAGTTACATAAGCAAGGCCGAGGGGAAGCGGAGTTGCATGAGTGAATATTAATCTTTAGTTCACCTGTGGGGCCAGAAGCTGCTGTTTTGTGAAAACAGATGAAACTTGTCTTTGAGCAGTTGAGGGTTAGTAAGTTATTATTAAGCCAGTTGTAGATGGATGCCATTCCTTTTTCAGCAGCTAGAAGTACATTTTCCCAGTGAATGCTTTTAAAGAGAACAACAGTGTCATCAGCGTAACAAAGAACCTCAGAATCTGGTAACAATAAGTCATGGATGTCGTTCATGTAGATGAGGAATAAAATAAAAAAAGAAAAAAAGAATTATCAAAATCGGTTGGCGTAATATTGAGTTACCCGTCCATTTGTCGCGCATTTTGCCTATCTAGATTTAAGACTTATATGGATTTCCCATGGATGCCACTGTTAGAACTGGACCAAATTAAAATGGAACCACACGGGCACCATCAGCTTTCAAATAAATAAAGAATTATCAAAATCGGTTGGCGTAATATTAAGTTATTCGTCCATTTGTCGTCCATTTATCGCGCATTTTGTCTATCTAGATTTAGGACTTATATGGTTTTCTCATGGATGCCACTGTCAGAACTAGACCAAATTAAATTGGGACCATTCGGGAAGCACCAGCTTTCAAATAAAAAAAGAATGATCAAAATCAGTTCACCCAGTCGAAAATTATGAGGTAACAAACATAAAAATAACTATAGGCCAATCGCCATTACCTCCCTACTTTCTAAGGTAATGGAAAGTATCATCAATGTTCAGCTTTTGCGGTACTTGGAGTGCCACCAACTGATCAGCGACCGACAGTATGGCTTCCGTCATGGTCGGTCTGCAGGTGATCTTTTGGTTCTACTCACCCATCGCTGGGCTGAAGCTATTGAGAGCAAGGGAGAGGCTTTAGCGGTCAGCTTGGATATAGCGAAGGCATTTGATCGGGTCTGGCACAAAGCGCTCCTTGCCAAACTTCCATCATATGGGGTTCCCAAGGGATAATGCACGTGGATCGCAAGCTTCCTTTCAGGGCGAAGCATCAAAGTCGTTATCAACGGCTCATGCTCCGACTCCATGCCTGTAAATGCTGGCGTTCCACAAGGCTGTGTGTTGTCTCCGACCCTGTTTATCCTGCACATAAATGATATGTTGCAAACCAGCAACATTCATTGTTATGCGGATGACAGCACTGGGGACGCACTGTACGTTGGCCAACGCAATCTCTCCAAGACCGCAGTTGACGAAAACCGAAGACAGCTTGTGTCTGTAGTTGAGGCATCCCTCGAACAAGTCTCACAATGGGGTCAAAACAACATCGTCAGTTTTAACCCCGGTAAGACACAACTCTGCGCATTTACCGCGAAAAAAGCTCCATTTGTCTCATGTCCTACGTTTGAGAGCACTTCCTTGAGTATCGGGCCTAGCATCGGAATCCTTGGCGTTGACATTTCGAGTGATGTACAGTTCCGCAGTCATCTGGAGGGTAAAGCCAAATTGGCTTCAAAAAAAACTGGTGTGCTAAACAGGGCAAAGCAGTATTTCTTGCCGTCTCAGCGCCTTCAACTCTACAAGGCGCAAGTAAGGCCTCACATGGAGTACTGCTGCCATCTTTGGGCGGGAGCACCCCAGTATCTTCTCCTTCCTCTTGACCGTATACAGCGGAGAGCCGCTCGAATTGTCGACGACCCTGTGATCTCCGAACGCTTGGATCCCTTGGCCCTACGGATAGACGTTGCATCACTCTGCGTGTTCTACCGTCTTTACAATGGGGAGTGTTCAGACGAACTGCATAATCTTATACCTGCCGCTGAATTTCATCACCGCACGACACGCCATAAGTTGAAATTCCATGCTCATCACCTGGATGGCTGGCGCTCAACAACCGTGCGTTTTTCGCGCCAATTTCTTCCACGTACAGCCAAGATATGGAATGATCTTCCTGCGGCGGTGTTCCCAAAGGGATATGACATCGGGGCTTTCAAGAAGAGAGCGTATTCCCATCTAAAAGGCAAGCAACGCATCGGTGACACCTCTGGTGTTGCAGTTGTCCATGGGCGGAGGTGATCACTCTCCATCAGGTGACCTTCTGGCTCGTTTGCTCCCTATTACATTAAAAAAAAAAAATGAATAAAAAAAACATACAGTCGAATTGAGAACCTCCTCCTTTTTTTGAAGTCGGTTGAAAAAGGAAAGCTACCGCAGCAGTAGGAAGTCGGAAGCAATAAATAGTACACACCGGACATCATTATATCGTAAAGAAAATAGCAAGAAATCTGAAATCTCAACTTGTGATGAGGAAAAAAATTTCGTGCTTAGGCAGTCGTTACCGATGCGATCCTTTTTCAAAACATGCGAAGTTTAAAGAACTAATTTAAAGAATTAACTTGGAAGATGCAAAATGAAAGTTATTAGCTGATTAAAATGTTTGAACTACGATGAAACTGAAAGTGTACTTAAGCCTAGTCTTAGCTAATTGGACAACTAATTGCTTGCTTCACACATTACCCTTATTTCACTTACTCTTTCTCACTTCTTACTCACACACCCGCACGCAACCACAAACACCCCCACACACACCACACACACACACGCACACACACACACGCACACACACACACAACAACAACCCATACGCACACACGCACGCGCGCGCGCACGCAATGTGAAGCTTTGTACAATATGAATACATATAATTAAAACTAATTAAGATATATCCTCACATATATAACATATATAATATTCCATTTTATATAAAACGCATAAAATGATACAATATATTGTAAAATATTGTTCTACAGATTTTTTTTGTAAAAGACGATATTGGTTGTAAAATGGGAATAGGTGAGGTACTTTGTATTATATTAAGTTATTCTAGTTCGTTATATAATATGTAAAAATAAGCTACGGAAGAGTGGCTCCCTCTGACACAGGTGCTACTGCACTTACTAGAAGGAGTCCACCCCTAATTTTTAAAAACTGCCTTGTTTTACATAAATAAACATTTTTCATTTTCATTTTCAATTTCATCTGATTGAAGCGCTTACTGATGAGTTGCAGCTCACCGTACTGTGTCTGTCTGAAACATGGATAACGACGGCCAAGAGGGCTTTGTTAGCCATTGAGGGGTATAACTTGGCTAGTGTTTTCCATAGAGACCACCACGAGGGTGGCGGTGTAGTATACATCTTAAAGGAACATGTATAATATGTAGAATGTGAGGATATTAAATTATTAACTATAGTTTTTATCATCGAAATGTGCGCAATCGTGATTCCTTTTTTCAATCTATTACTAATAATTATTTACATACCTCATAAAGGCAGAGAAAAGGAGAAATATATGACCCAATTAGGAAAGCTTGTACAATGTAATGTCACAAATTGATAGTAGGTAGATAATGTTATGAAAATACTCTAAAAAGACTTGTTAATTGTAGGTATCTAATAATAATAATGTAAAACGAATGAGTAAAGCAAAGAATAAAAAAAGATTGATGTGGCAAATTATAAATGAACAAACACAAAACTAAAAAAAAGATATGAGCGACTTCAAACTGACTATTAACAATAGAAATATACGAAACCCTTACCATGTGGTGAACCATTTCAACAATTATTTTGCCTCTATAGGAAATGATGTGCCCTCACAAGGTGTAATAAAAGGTAGACCTGTAATTACACAAAATCCTAACACCATGTATCTCAACCGGGTGACAGTTGAGGAGGTTGACAAGGCTATCAAAATCCTTAAAAGTAAAGTTAGCTGTGGTGTCGATGACTTCCCACCTATACTGATCAAACATTGTAAGGATGAACTCATAGTACCTCCGACTGCTCTTGTCAAGCAATCATTCACAGAAGCCACATTCCCCGATCAACTTAAAATTGATGTAATTAAACCTGTTCCCAAAAAAAAAATAACAAGTGATATAAATAAATTTCGGCCAATTTCATTACTGTCTACGTTCCCGAAAATATTCAAAACTTTATTGTCTAAAAGACTGAATTCCTTCTGTGAGAAGTAGGTATAACATCTATGATGACAGGCGAAATGGTTTTCGTAAACATCGATCTACAGTGAATGCCCTTTTTATATGACAAAAGGAAATTTTAAACATATTTCATAATAAGCAGTATGCAGTAAGTATCATGCTAGATATGAGCAAGGCATACGACAGGGTGTCCCATAAAATACTTTTAAATAAATTATACGGAATTGTAAGTAGTACGGGGCCCGGCATTTGAATGGTTTTGGTCTTATTTATCGAACCGTGAACAATTTGTTGAAATACCTTAATACGATAAAAGCTCCAACTGTATACTTAATATTCGATCATAAAAACGGACAATAGTAGGTTCTATTCCACAGGGTAGCGTACTTTATTAATGACCTTCCCAAAACCCTTGATAAAAAATGAATTTTATATGCAGATGATATTACTGTAGTCATCCCTTGTACCAATTATCAGAAACTGTACACTAACCTACTCGTAAGTATAACCCTTAAATGTATAACTGAATGGCTTATGGAACATAGTTTGAAACTAAATTTCAACAAAACAAAGTTAATGCAATTCCACCCTAGACAAAAGCAACCTCTAACAATAAACTACGTTCTCGATGACTGCAAGCTAGAATCCGTTAGTACATGTACATTGTTAGGCCTAGAAGTAGAGTCCAACATGAACTGGAAAAGCTACATGGATAAGTTAGCAAGTAAACTGTCAGGACTTACGTATGCGCTCTACCACTTATACATATTGAAAATGTGCATTTTTGGTAAAAAATATCCTCACGTTTACACACAAGCCGATAGCTACTAAGCTCAGTCATCAGTAAATTTAACTGTTTTTATTCTATGAAGAAGTATTTTGAAAGTATTTAAATTGATCATAAATGATAAAATGTGCATGAAAACCTATGTTTGTAAATAACTTACCTAATTATCTCAAAAATATCTTGCAGTGCCCTAGCGGGTTAAGTACTATATTTTTATTTAGGACCTCACCACATGAAGCATCGAATAAATGAACTATGAATTAATTATATTAAAAACGTTCGAATTAAGTAGCCCTAAATGTATGTTTTCGCGTAGAATGAGAGCTCATGGTGCTCAGAGTACGGTGGTTAGGCTTTTTGTTACCTCCGCCTAGTTCGGAGTCACGAGAGAAATTCAATGTCGTTATACTCCAAAACGTAATTTTAGCCAATTATGCAAAGAGCGCGATGTTAAAGTTGTGAAATGTTTTAAACAAATATCTGACAAGGGTTATTTTTTTTTGATAGCGGTAACTTACATTTAGGTATTTAATGTTTCAATATTATCTACATCTTCTTATCTTCTTTTTCTTTGGCAGATTCATGATTATAACTTCAACAAATTATACTCAGTTAGGTAAACTGCGTGCGTACGCAGAAGTACTCGTACCTGCATTGATGATGATGTACAAACTTTACACAAATATATTATAAATCATCATGGAAGAGCTTATATGACCGACAAAAGAAGAGCACAATTATTCACTTAAGGAATATGTAACACGAAACTTGATTTATATAATAATATTTTTCGTAGAGGGTATCTACACGGACAATACACAGCATTATACCTACGCCTCCGTGACCGAGTGATGAGTCATCACTGATGACAGAGCTTCGCCCATAATCCGGAGTCCCAGCTTCAAATCCCAAGTCAGGCAAAGTGTGTTTTCGGGATTTTTCAGAACATAGCCCGGTTTTGTGATGATTACCTACCCGCATTTGGCAAGCGTGGTGATTAAGATAATAGATTGAGGCCTTTGCCCAGCAGTGGGACATAACATAAGTAGGCTAACTTTAGCTTACAGACAAATTGTTAGAAACATTCGTGTTATTTTCTATTTGAGTACTTATGTAGGTATGTAGATATTCAAGTGATGTTCATCAGACACTAATGCTCTCTGCTTAGTTTGGGGTCAATTGATCTTGATGTAAGGTGTCCCAAATATAATTAACATGTGGTTGACTGTCCGAGTGGGTGCGCGCGCGCCGCTCCACCTCCCGCTGGTTGGCGAACGCCACACTTCGCTGCTTTCTCTGAGCAAGTATGCAATTCGTAAACTTAAAGCATGTTTTTAATTCTTAATCCTATCCTATCATAAATGCTCGTTTGCACAAAGTAATAATAATTTTAGCAAACAGTTGTAGATATAGGGAAAGGACCACGGTTTGCCATTGTTCGTCTCGCTGGCTAAAATACACACTGTCTACAACGCGCGAGTTCGGTTTCAGAGATGCATCCTTCCGAGGACTATTAAATTGTGGACTGATCCCTGCTGAGGATTGATTAATGTGTCATATTATGGAGTTCATCAAGAGGGGTTTGAAAAGATTTTTAAAAGGTCAGCAAGCGAGTGATGCCCCAGGTGGCGCACGTCCATGGGCTGCTGGGGTATTGCTTACCATCACGCGATCCGCACGCTAGCTTGTGCCTGAATAAGTTTAAAAAATATAAGTATGTGTCTTTACTTTACTTCGCTCGCTTGCCTCACTGAGGCCACCCCGGCGAAGGCGTGCCGATATTCTAGCCCTACCCGCACCAGTAAACGCAGACAATGCGTTGCCACACCGCACCGCACGCAACCGATACGCATCTACAGGGATCACTTATCGCCGTTCCACTCGTTTTAGCGAAGTAATAGCAGTTTCCTAAGAGAATCCACTGTGTTAATTTTGGATCAACAATAGTAGGAATACCGACATACTGAAACCGTAAGATGGAATGGAACAATAGAATCACGGACGTTCTTTTGACATATGATTCTGAGCCTTCCCCTGTTATCAAGGGTCCCGGACTACCAATAGTCGTTGGAGCAGGAGACTTTTTTATGATGCCTGGAACGTCCAATTGCAAGGTAGACGTCCGTCTAGACTGCAATGGCCTTTGAAGGTCGTAAAATTCCTCTAGAATGGAGGTGGCTTATGTTCAGACGAGGAAATAAACAAAATTAAAATCAGTTTGGTCTTTCTTGAGCATTTGGTTCATTGCAAATACAAAATGTTAACAAAACAAAACTTAACTAGTATCAGTTTCATCACACAGAATTTTCAACTCTGGTAGAAGTCGAATTTCGTTGGTACATTAATCCTCGATCACGCGGTGTTGTCAGCACCCCGCGAATTTTAAACGGAGAAAATGAATAATAATTTATTTAGCTACGCATCCGGGCGTCTTAGTACCTTCAAGCTACCATCAAACGCGTCGAAACGCGGCGGGAGGGGTAGTGTGTAGCTCGATCACTTGCTATGTGAGGACTTGTCAAAGTTTGCGTGGGGTGATCACGACACCCCGAAAGGCTGATTATCATAGTAGTATATAAAGTTGATTGTTAAATTTTACGTTTTTTATTTACATACGTTATAAAACACAATATAATTAAATGCTGATATAATTTCATTAATTGATACTATATGTATAAAAAAAACGTGATTGAGTATGTGGTATGCCTTCAACACCCTGCGAATGCTCTCGTGGCTCAAAACCGCACGAGTGATCGAGGGTTAAGGACTTGAACATTGTCTGATTCGAAAAGCTATGATGTAACCTCAGCCCTTTATTTGGAATAGAGACAGCATCACTATAGGCTGAGATCGGGGATTCATTTCAGTTTTAGGTAAGTTTAATCATTTAAAGAACTGTTTAAACCTTAGTAACACTTTTTCAGATGTTCGATTTGTTCTGGTGATTGAAATACTACTACGATAATAAAACTACTGCTATCTAGCAGTAGTTTTAGGGGCATTTATCTATTGTAACTATTGTAAGAAAGCATATAAGTAATAATTACCATCTGGTATGTTAAAAGTATCATCATAACACATTTTCAAATGTATATCTACTATGAACATAATAAACAACATTATGATAGATATTAAAATAGGCTGTTCCATAGCTATATCATATCTTTATCACAAATAATCACAATCATATAATATCAAAAAACGTGTCCGTATAAATCTATAACAAACTTAACCTAATTCTGTTCTGAATAATAATGATTCTTGTTCAAGATATTTCGGTAACTTTCTTTGTTAAAATATTTAAGCATATATACTGACAGGCCCTTTCTGATAGCTTCTTGTAGTAAAAATAAATATTAACATACATTACTGCTCATCAGCACTGATCGGTGCGGTAAAACAACCAAACGTTCATTTGATTGGCGTGGACATAACAGGAGTTGTAAACACTTATTAAAAAGCCATTGAGAAGTGTACTAAACTGTTTACTATGAGTAACAGTCATTCAAAAGTTTATCTCAACATCGTCTTTGTTCGAAGGAACTGCCTTGAAGCTCCTTTACAGTGTACAACTTCAATTACTGTAAAAATGACAACAGCCAGGTAATATTCAACATCCTTATAACCTAGTAAATTCATATCACTTTGACTAATATTCTTATTTTAAATCCAAATAGGTTTTTAAAAAAAAAGTCTATTTGGAGGATGATTGTAAGGAAAAACAAGGTAGAAATTCTCCAAACAATTTTAAAAGTAAGTAAGTACTTGTTTTGCTTAACAATCAATTACTCAAAAACAATTACAAAAAAATCCTACTTGTGTTTAGCCAGCAACAAATTAATTATCACCATTCTTAACAACTGTCTCTCAATAAAAATCATCATCTGCATCATAAATAGGTGTAGTGCCTTTTGGCACCGGCTCCAACACTACATCCTGTGTCCAATAGTAGAACAGCGACGCTCTGTAGCCCTCACCACTGCTGCGAAAATATTTAAATGGATACCGTTCATCAGTTGTCACCAGTTTGATCTTCTGAGGCACAACTTGTTCTACATTGCCTTTTGGTTCTTCAAAGAGTCTTATGTATGGGTTATTTTTCATTGAATACTCCGTAAGACATTTTAAAAATGATAGTGTCGGATGATTGTCAAGTGTGAGAACCTGCTCATTCTCAAGCATAATGTCCAAGTCTAATGAGTGCAGTTCTGGCAAATTCTCTGCTAATGTCATCACTCCATCTTGTGTTATACGACACTTCCAAAGTTCTAGTGACCGCAGTTTTGGTAACCGATGTACGAGAGTTCCAACATGTTCATCTGCAAACCAACTCATGCTAAGGTTTAACTCCTCAATATTAAGAGGCAATTGGTCTAAAAATGAGGTTAATGATCGTGTTCGTAGCATCCGCGCGCCAGTGATGTGTAGTCGACACAATTTTTTAGGACGTGTTACATGCAGAGCACCAGTACAGGTCATCAACCAGCAAGAATACAGCTGCAATGAAGTTAAGTTTTCGCATTGACCAATGGCTGCATATGCCGTATCATGAAGTTCAGTACATCGGAGTGTAAGTTCTCGTAAGTGGTACCTTCTACTGCGTAAAAGGGTGAGCAACTCCCTTCGAGGATAATACAGAGCCCGACCATACATATACAATGAATGTAATCTTTCACTTGCTGCCAATGCACGTAGGACTCTCCCTGGTACGATTTCATTGATCACAAAAGTTTTTAAGTTCACTAACATGGGTACTAACTGATGATTGAGGACACGATTACGAAGAAATATGTCAAGGTGTTCTAAATGAGGTAAAAGGTTCAGTAACTCATAGTCTTCAGGGCCGAGAGGGCTCACCGCGTAAATGGTGAGTTCACGGATATTCGGAGCTACATAGGGTGTAAATAAAATGAATTCCCTGTAGGGAATCAAGCGCGTAGCGATTCTTACTGTGCGAGTTCGGCGATTTACTTTCTTGACGTCTTCGATACATGCTAAAGAAACGGTGTGGTGTTCTAAGATCGTAGCCCACCGCTGGCAAACGTGCTTGACGCTTCCGAGGATCTCACGACCTGATAACTGCTCGAAAATCATCAACAACACCTCTTCTGGTAGCTTCTCCATAGTGCCAGCTCACTGTTTTTTAAACTTTCAAGACGTATCTATCACTCAGGAAGTCACCATACTTCAAACTCTTTAAATGATTTCATTTATTCGCAAAAAACGCAGTTTTTGAAGCAAAATTGCGTGGTATTTATTTGTAAACAAAAGGGTTTGACGGATTCATAACCTCTAAATAAACGTCAAAGCTATCAATGTCATCGACAGCAACAAAACGTATAGTCGAATTCAGCCGAAATGAGCCCTTAAAAATAACACTGGCACGCACAGCCAGTGTTATTTTTAAGGGAACTTATAATATTGCTTAATTTGGTTTAAAATAATTATAAGAACATAAATTGATATTTCAGTTCTATTTTCCTTTTTTAAAAGTTTGTGCAAAACGGTCAATCAGCTGATTAAAACAAACTGTCAGCTGTGCTGTTGTCACTGTCATCTTTGCAAATTGTCAACAAAAATTGAGGTTATATTTGCGTATTGTATGATATATATTTTTTTAATTATTCTACTTGAATGAGTAGTATAGTAATACTTGGGAAAAAGTATAAGAGGGCTACTGCAAAATGAGGCTACTCACCTTTAGCTTTCTAAAAAACTGCAAATTGAAACCACTTTGTTATCAATTAGCAAGGAATTACAGCAGTGATAAAGTACAACCAAAAATTGAGGTGGATAAACTGGCAGGTAATTTATACATTACACTGCTACAAGACTTATTGCCTTATTAATTAACTCACAAATGTTTCGATGACTGAAATACTGCTCCATTCGGAGAAAAACCTATTGGGGTTTTTTGTATTGATAAACTTAATATAAACTTTGACCAGATTTAGATTATGCCTCCTTCTCTGCTCTCTTTTCTCTGAAAGGTTTAGCAAAGTCAACATCTCTTTACATGCTGTAATATTATTGATCAAACAACACTGTTACCAGGTGACAGTCTAATCGAGTTCTTGCCATCTTGGAAAGCAGACGAAGAATCCGAGCTCCGGCTGGCTGTAACAAGAGATATGCGTGTGCTACCAGACTTCGTGTCTGTAGAAGAGGAGGCCAGCCTACTGGCAGAACTGGAGCCATACCTCAAGCGTATGAGATACGAGTTTGACCACTGGGATAATGTAAGAACTCTCTTGGTGTATTGAAATAAAATTGCACTGTTACTAGTTTTAAATAAAATGACAAATAGTCAACAACACTGTAACCAGAGTGTTGTAATTTTAACCAATAATGAGTCTGTTACACAATGACAGAAAAACTATAATTCAGAACTCATTATAACTACCCACCTACATTTTCAAATTCAAATTCAAATTCAAATTATTTATTGCATTCATGTTGTACATTGTTGGTCTTATATTTAAATTAAGTTCAGAACATGAACCCTGTAAGGGCACTGCAAACCGGGAACACTTAAAATATTTAAACCATACAATACAACAGCCATTTCACACTATCATTATCGATAACACTCATCTTTCATCCATCATTTGTTAGTGACATGTATTTTCATTAAAAAACTCTGACAGCGAATAAAAACTTTTTTCGATAAGATATTGCTTCAATTTTCTTCTAAATTTACTGATATTTGATTCTCTTTGTAAATGAATTGGAATTTCGTTAAATATTTTTACAATCATGCCTAAACAACCCGACTTTACAATCTTTAATTTCGAATTCGGAAGTGCCAATTTTTCACGAGGTCTTAAATTTTGTGGCCGCACATTCAGAGGGAACAGTTCTGGGTTCTTTTTCACAAATATAGAAGCTTCCAGAATATATATACAAGTAAGAGTGAGTATTTTTTCTCTTATGAAGTGGGGTTTGCAGCTGTCTATGCCCTGTATATTTACTAATATTCTAAGACATCTCTTTTGCAAAATAAATAGTTTAACGGCGTCTGTAGAATTTCCCCATAATATTATTCCATATTGGAGCCAGGCATGTGCATAAGCATAGTACGCACACGTTGCTGTTTTGGCATCTGTCGATTTCTTAAGCTCGTGGAGTGCTTATGTGAATCTGGGTAATTTGGACGCTACCGTTTTTATGTGTTCTTTCCAGTTTATGGCTGAATCAAGCACTATGCCCAAAAGTGGATGTGCTTTTACGCATTCTAATTTAATGTCCTTATGTGAATAATTTATGTCATTTTACTAAAATGTACTTAATAAAAGCTCCATTTCCAACAAAAATGCTTAACAGTTTTCCTTAATTTTCTCAGAAATCTGCCATTGACCAGTTTTTATTTTACAAATAAGACAAGTATAATCTATTCAAACTCATGTGGTTGATGAGTTTGAATAGATTATACTTGTCTTATGAAATAAAAGTTATATTTTTAGCAAGCTTATCCAGTAGGTATGTCTTTAATATACTAGACAATGTCCTTTTATTTCAGCTACTTATCAGAGGGTTGGTATAATTATGTTTATGTAGATGAATTAAGTAATTGTGTGAAATAAACACTTATAGTTTATAGTACAATACCTACACCATTCTCTGATTTGGTCAGTCTGGGCCATCAACTGGTGATCTAAACTGGTTTTGCACAGTCTACTACTGTCTTTAAATTTTAAACAAATTTATATTTCTATGTTTTAGTCTTCTTCTTGTCGTGTCGACAGCAGCACTATATTTCATCCGACCAGTATTCCGCCACCTTAACAGCTTACCAGATTTCGTTAAAATAGTGGAGGTACAGAGGCGTTCACATCAACCTTTAGCCTTTACAAAACCATTGGAAAATGGGTATTAAGTCAGGGGCATAAGGTTATGTAAAGGTTGATGTGAACGCTTTTGTACATACCTGGGTAAAAAACTAAGTCTTAATTAAGTTCTTTTGTTTAAATAATGTTTTTCCTGTTTTCAGGCAATCCAAGGATTCCGCGAGACGGAGCGTAGCCAATGGAACGAAGTAAACGTCAAGGTGCTGGCGCGAGTAAAGGATGTGGCCTTCGCGGACCCGGGCGCGGGGGAGCCCCTTCCGCACACCCACGTGCTGGACCTCGCCGCCGCCGGTTTCATCAAGCCGCATGTTGACGCTGTCAGGGTGAGGATAACCAGAGCGAGTACAACATAAAGCTACAGTTACACATGCTCTAAAATAGTATGCTTATTAGCATGCTTAAACGAACATGGTCACTTTTCACTGAAATTAACATGCTAATTGTTGGCAATGCTTCGACACACATGCTACTAAGTAGCAATTGCTCAAAAGAAGCATGCTTTTGTGCTAGTAATGAGCATATGTAACTGTAGCTCAACATTGTACGAGACATTGCCGACATTTCCTAGCGTCAGATAGTTCGATTCTAGCCAGAGCAAGACAGTTAGAAGTTAAATAGATAAAAGACAAGCAACATTAGCTAGAACAAGGCAGTAGAATGATAATTCGACCCTAGTAAGTTCGAAAGAGTACGGGCGATAGTCATTTACAGTCTATGACTAAAGCAAAATGGAACATACACTTCACATCTCTAAACATAAGCAGAAACAAAATCTGATTAAAATATAGTCTATGCTACTCGCTAATTTGGCTTTTAATTGTGCAAGTATTTTTAAATTTGTTTACCTAGTAATTTTTTAGTTCATTCATTACATAAAAAAACAAATTAGTTATATTAGTTAGTTAGTTAGTTTTCAATAAAATTCCAATGACAGTAAAAAACTTAGATTACAATGAATTTAAAATGAAATTCAAAAATTTATTAATTGAAAAATGCTATTATAATACGCCGGACTTCTTAAGTGACAAATTTTGATATAATTACGGATTGACTTTATATTTTTATTAATTTGACATGTACCTACTTATTGTTGTATTTTTTTTTTCTAGAATGCCTTAGATTTGACATTTTTTTAATAGTAGTAACGTATCTTAATTTGTATGCCGCAGAGGCACGACATGTTGAAACCTAATGTTCATGTATTTATTAACCTATTTGCACACATGTTTCGAACAAATAAATGCATCTTTATCTCTTTATCTTTATCTTTATAGTGTAAATATGAATAGGTTTTTCTGTATATTAAGCTGTCTATTACATAAGCTTAAATGCCTCCCTTTGCCATATTGCAGTTCTGCGGCGAAGTGATCGCGGGCCTGTGCCTGAGCTCGAGCGCCGTCATGCGGCTCGAGCACACGCAGAAGCCGGCGCTCGCGCTCGACGCGCTCTTGGCGCAGAGGTGCCTTTATATTATGAGGTACGCAAACTGTGTCTAATCGACGACACGACTGGCGTAGTGCGCTGTAGCACGGTTTCTTACCTCGATTTCCGTAGTCGGGTTCCTATATACCTCGTTACACAGGGATATACACGGTGTCGGGTTTCATGTGGTCCAAACGAAAACCATCGATAGAGGGGTCCAGGGGCTACTCTAAGGACCCCCATGTACTCGTATGTTCCGCGAAAATTTATAGTTTTCGAGAAAACAGCATTTTTTTTAATTTTTTCTTAGTACCCAAAATGACCCATTTTTTTAATGATTTCTCCTAAAGTATTAAGTACTAGAACCTTGATTTTTTTTGTGAATGTAAACAATTAATAGGCCTTTCATTACACCACTACAGTTGTGACTCAGGCTAATTATTTTCTGCAAAAAAAAAATAGTGAACTTTTTTATTTGGATGATTTTTTACTTCTTTCTTTAGGGTGGTGTAACTCCAAAAAAGCACATAACATAAAACTTCAGGACCCATTTCAAAAACTTGCCTATTATGTGGACCCACTACTTGTACAATATCAATCAGCTACGGCAAGATCTTCATGTCAAAAAATAATTATTCTGAAATGGGAGGATTTTAATATTAAATTAAATTTCGTCAGTCATGAACTCTATTGATTTCCAATGGCATTAAAAGTTTACTTTGAGATAATATGTCTTAAGACATCAGACGTCATTACAGATACCAGTTTTGATCCCTTTGTTCAAGTTTACAAACTGTTTTGTTAGTCTTCCCTTGGCTGATCCAAATAAAAAAAGTTCACCGTTTTTTTTTTGCAGAAAATAATTAGCCTGAGTCACAACTGTAGTGGTGTAATGAAAGGCCTATAAATTGTTCATATTCACAAAAAAAATCAAGGTTCTGGTACTTAATACTTTAGGAGAAATCATTAAAAAAAAGCGTCGTTTTGGGTACTAAGAAAAAATTTAGAAAAATGCTGTTTTCTCGAAAACTACAAATTTTCGCGGAACATACATGGGGGGGGGGGTCCTTAGAGTAGCCCCTGGACCCCTCTATCGATGGTTTTCGTTTGGACCACATGAAACCCGACACCGTGTATATCCCAACTTCGAGACCAGGACAAGGTGGTGTGTCTGGCGCATATTTATTTATTTATTCTTTTTCTCATTCCAATGCCAAAAAATATTATCTTCAAACTAAATGAACCTTAACCAAGACCTTGCGACATCCACCATGTCCAGCTCTTCCTCCACAGTGCAGATGGTTCTGTCTATGTAAAGATTGAAGTAAGTACTAGAATGAAACAACTCTTGCTGCTCTAACACTGAGAGATTTGTTTTTTTTTCTAGTGGGTTTTTCGCTGGTAGCCAGGTTATGATTCGCGAAAATTACATTCTTTTTTCATTTACTGTGCCGTGTTTCATCAAAAAAGGCAGATTAAACTCTCACGCTGAATGTGCCAATTTCAATTCATTAGCGCTCTTATTCAGAACAATTTAGTATTTTTTCACTTTAAGGCCTTTTATCATCAAAATATAACAGACATGGCGATAAAAGGACCAGCATATTATATTGAGGATCAGAATTAAAAATAAGAGAAATTAACCGCACCAAATCGCTTTATAACTTAGTTCTGAGCAGGTCTTCCATCTGACCACATTACAGCTCCCTAATAAGCTTTAGTTCCTTTACTCAGCAGCAGCATCCTTAAGGTGGTTATTTTTCCTTACAACAATCAATCGACATTCACGCGCTAAATAGTAGTAGATATGCCTATATTTGCTTATTTGCGTGGGAACTTATTTAGGGATACTTATTTTCGCAAAACGGATAGTAAAAAAAAAACTTCGGACTTCGACTATAATGTCAGACGATATAAGATTACATTGGAGTTTTTTATCGTCTGATATAAGATTACGGACGTTGCCACCTCCAGCGCACGCTCCAATCAGACTCACTTCATGTTATTCACAGAGGAGTGGCGCGCTACGACTTCTCCCACGCGGTCCTGGGCGGCGAGCAGAGTGCCTGGCGCGGGGACAGGCTGCCGCGCCGGCGCCGCGTCGCCGTCCTCGCGCGCAGCCGCCCGCCGCCCGCGCAGTGAGCGCGCCCACGCGCACGCGGGGGACTATTCCGCCACCTACTTTTTTGTCCGTCTAAATAGATCCTTTACAAACTGTATCGAGCAACGCACACGGACGACTGCAGGTACGCCGAATAACCGCGGACGCCGACGGAGCGGAGCGGATTAATGTACGCGGGAGTCCGCGAAAAAATAGAACTTCTGAACTATAGGCCGCAACGCACATAGCGGACTTTAATCCGCGCTGCGCGAAGATTCGAAAAAAGGGATGACCTAGTATTCTCTTTTAAAACGCCTTCTCTTTTTCTTAAACTCAATGTAAATTACAGCCCAACGTAATCTCAGAATATTTGCCTCCATAACGTGCGATTCACTAAATTTCTGGACCACAATGATCGCACACCGTGTCCGTTGAGTCCGTGATAAGTCTGAGGCGGACTTTTTACTCGCGGAGCGTATTATTTTCTCCGCCGCGGAGAAAAGTCCGTCGCCTATACGAGCGTCTTTATGTCAATGCATCGCGCTGCATTTACCTTCAAAAGGTCGCTGTTCCAAGACTTCTTCCCAGCTATCAGTTGAGGACTTTTCTTTTACTAAGTTCATTAAAAAAAAAATGGGTCACATGGAATAAGATGACAATATAAGGACTACAGTACATGTGAAGCTTCTTGACAGGCCTGCCCCCTAACCATGACTTCTTATGGCAATATTTTAATAACCTTATTTAGAAGTTACGTCCTAACATGGACTTAATATACAAACAGGACTGAGCATTTGCAGCTAAAAAACGAGCCGAGCGAGATATGTAGTAGGGAGGCTGTATGTCTCTTTCTAATAGGGTGACAAAAAGATCTTTGCTATGTGGGACATAGCATGTTGCATCTTTTTTAAAATTAATTTCACAGGAAAAACGTAAATATAGTTATTATTGGTTTCTGTTATTTGGTCTATTTTTAGCCAAAAATCAAGTTTTCATGAATGTATTTAGGTAGGTATCTACCTACTTTAAGGTAGTCCATATAAACACATTGGAATTAAAGTTTTTCAATATTTAGCAATAAACGATTTCTGAGGAATAATACAAACAGTACACAGAAAAATCATTTTTGAATATCGGCGTTTATGTTATTATTACATAGTTTATTTGTAAAAGCTGACAGTACAAATAATGTTAGTACATTTCAAACATGACTAAACAATTTTATTGTTTTATGAAGTTTCTGTCTAAGTTCACGGCCAAAATTTCGCAACGGATTTAATTTAGTTTGGTGAAATATTTTTAAATTCAAATAGGAATTATTCAACGCTTTCACCAATTGTAGTTCGTTTCGCTCTTCATCATTTGTCCATTGTACAGGATAACATAGTTGTTTTATAATAATGTTATTTTTAGCTTACCTGTGAAAAGATACATTGCAACTACTATATGATTCACTTGGGCAAGCATAAACGCGACACTTTTTTTTCTTTTTTAAACTGTTGCTATGCGAAAGAAAGTAAAAATGTTATTTGACGAATACATACTGTCCAATCTGTCACTGCCATGACATTTTTAAGGGTAACCAGTAGAAAAATAAGCAAAATATAGTTTTGACGAAGTTTTTTACGAAGATTATTGAGTCTAAATTTTTAATCAAACAACATTTATTAGTCTGGCAAGATAAAAGAATGAGACATAGTAGTAGTGAGTAGTAGTTAAGACTCAATAATCTTCCTTGAAACACTTTTGTGTTTGAATGGAATTTTATTGAATTTAAGTCACTGTATTATAATCACGTTAATTTTGTTATTATTTTTATATCACACAAATGTCCTCTATGGTTGATATCTCTCATGGCTCAGATTAACATCTGTCAAAAGCGTAATCAAAAATACACCTTGGCAACAAGCAATACAGTTCATTTTCGTAAATGCAATTTTTCAGAGTTACCAGTCCTGTTTGTATATTAAGTCCATGCTTCCTTATCACAAACATCGACAGATACAAACAAGACGTTGATAATTAATTGATATTGAATCAATATTGCTCTAAGGGTATGGTAATGCCTTTAGCCGAAGGTCGTGGGTAAAGGCAACCATTTAAGTATGTTTATCAATCTCTATCTGATACCCATTGTACGAGTTCTGCTATTTGGCGTCAGAGGATATTGGTGAAAGATGTCAATTTTTATTTATTGAGATAAGTTCTGTAATGGAAGCTATTTGATGGCAAACAGTAGAATACAAAAGAATCCACAAATGATGTGTTTGTGATAATAGAATAGCAGTATTTTTGTATCCAAGTAGATACTTACCTACCCAGTTAACTTATTGTTTTGTAAATATTGACATTATTATTATTAAAAAGTTGAATTTTATGTTGCTATTTTTTAATTCTCGAACCAAACATTATATTATTTATTTATATAGTAAAATGCATTTCAAAGAGGAGACAGTTACAGTCAAGACTAGAAAGTTAGTTGCTAGAGGAGGCAGTAATTTATTAAAATGCAAAATGAATTAATTTTATTTATTTAAAAACATCTTACATACGACAGCCGTGCACAAAGAACTTGCACATTTAATTATACCTTTTCAAACAATACATAGAATTTGGCCATTTTACACACAAATAAGCTTATTTTTCAACGGCAAATAAATAGGTATACCCAAAATGTGTAATATGTATTAAGGCGATTGCCGCCAACTAGCGCCACCGATTGATTTATTTTTATAACTTCTAATCAGACATTGTTTTTAAAATAACAATAAATATCTCAAAAAATACTTCTTTTAAATAGGTATATTGAGTGTCTGTCCAAGACTTTTTATTCTGTTTTTTAGTTTTAGATCCCGTTTTTGCGCAGAGGCCACTTTTAGCAAAATCGCGATCTAAAACTAAAAAGAAATTGATTTTTTTTTTAGTTTTAGATCACATATCGCTTTGTTTCGCGATTTATTGAAATAAATAAATGAGTGGCGCTAGTTAGCGGCTAAAATCGCCTTAAGGCTAACTAAAAAATACTATCTAACTACATATAAAGTACAGTCAGCACCTAAAAGTAGTTAAACTTTTAGTAACTGTCAAAATTAAATGTCCTGGAAGCTATGTTACAGTACCATAACAAAGGGTTTATATATCGTCTACGCGTAGTTTGGAGCTATGCACTCAGCTGCGCTTGAATGTACAAAGACTTAGCTACTCATGGTTCTGACCGTACACACTAAAATAATATGATCTCAAGAGTGACGTTTCCATAATAATTTGAGAATGTCAAAGCAGATAAATTATTCAACACATGAATTGGCGGTTGTGAAGAATTGCGAATGTAAAGCATTATTTACTATCCAACATATAAAAAATTGGAAAGGTTCATAGGTAATATTATAGGTAAACCAAATACCTGCGACGTTTTAAGGAGATTGTATAAAATTAACATGATACATGTCGGGACTGTTAAAACTCATTTCTTTTATTTCCGTATTTAAAACTGCCATCGGCAGAATAAGGCCGGGTTAACAGGCATAAAAGGCCTTGCCTTATTCCGCCTCCAACCCTTAAGGTAAAGAGTGGGATCCATCAAACCAACTTAAAACTTCAAGCAGGTATATTAGCTGACTTGGCTACTAACGACACAAGAAAAAAACTTGTTACAGGCGACCTAAAATTCAGTCAGTTCAAAGTTGACTTCAAAGTTAGCAAATGTTCCTACTGGTCTTTTTGGTCTACTCGCCGCCAATGTCTAAGTCTTCAGGAATAGTTGTTTACTTAAGGCTACAGTCTGTTTTTTTTCGTCTACTCCCGGTTTACTCACCAAAGATGTCTTAATCTTCAAGAATTGTTAACCTAAGCCTACAGTCCGGTCTCCTCGGCCTACTCCTCGCGATACTCGCCGTCTTCAAGTGTCTCCACCTCGAGGTACTCGACTTCTCCCTCCTGCGGCTCCTCCAGCACTTCCATTTCTTCGAAGGACTCCATCATCTCTTGACCCTGAGAACAGTTTCAATATAAACATTTGTCCAGATTCTTCACCACTGAGACGACGGGTAGAAATAACAAGGGTCAAAGACACGATTGGCGTTATGCGCGGTAAGTTGCTTGCTTTGACTTGCATGGTGTACCAGGTTCGATTTACGGTTGGGTCAAATCATACGAATTTTCAAATTGGCTAGCGCCTGGGTTAACTGGGAGAGGCTCAAATCGGGCAGTTCGTAATCTTCGTAAAGTTCGTGTCTTGTCTGGCGTATATTTATTGTTGGTAAGTCCAAATTTGATTCCATTATCATGTTGTATTGAACGAATTTGGAACAATATTTGACCACTAAGCAAATTTATTTATTTCGTAGATGTACCAAATCAGGAAAAACGTAGGCACCAAAAACACTCAGAACCAACACTCATATCTGTTTCATTAATTAATAAACATTCGCTCCAGTGCGCGAAACGTATTTGTCATCCATTGCAATGCGTCTCAACTGACGCTTTTAACAACTGCGCCGAATGCTCGGTTCACATTATGCCAGTCCAGTGCTCAATCAATGTGGACATTCCAGTGCCGGTTTACATTATTGAATATTGGAATGCTTCTACTGGAATGCTTCTACTGGAATAATGTGAACAGGCTTTAACGGCTGGGCCATTCACGAACTTCGATAATAAAAAAGCACGATTTTGAAAGCCATAATTGCTATTTGACGTCGAAAACAGCATCGTCATTAGCTGACAAGTTGTCAAAATGCGAGCGACTAGCAGTCATGCATGTCGCGTTGCGAGTTATAGTGCAGTCATTGAAGCATTATTGCTCCGAATTTTTTTACTGTGAACCGAATTGCATACAATTTTGGAATTAGGTTCATCTTACCCTTAACTTCAAAAGTGAAAATGATTTGAACTCCGCAACCACCCTGGGGGTGGTTGCCACCCCTTCTCGGAGGTGAATTTTTTTTTGCAAAATAACCTCGGATATCGATAGAAGGCCTAATTTTAAGCAAAAAATCATCTCTAAAGTTTTTCAAAAAATCCAATACTTTTCAAGTTATTGGCAATTGAAAATTCGCAATTTTTTCACGTTTTTCATCGGTTTTTTGCAAATATCTCCAAAAATATACGTTTTACCGAAAATTTTACGAAGAACAAAATTGTAGCAGGTAAAACAATGAACAATTTCGTTTTTTATAAAGTATTCTAAGTGCAATATTAAGCTAGATATTAAAGATCAAAGCCGTTTTTTATTTTGTCTGAAATTTAATCGATGTGGTCAATGCCATCTAGCGGCGAGCAGATGCATTTTATGCATTCTAATACAAAAGGGTTTTGTAGTGCTTGAAATAAGCTTTAAAATGAGCACTATTAAACGTCTTTAGCACGTAAAATAAGTGAGCTGTATTGCAAATAAGGGGAGCATCTAATGTTTTTTCTTTTAAATCAATGGGTTTCATAAGTGCCATTTCCACCAAAATTAAAATTAATCGTATTCCGCCTAGAATTAACTTTATTATGAAGAGTTTGATAGATAGTATCAGTTTGGCTGCTTCAGGCACATATTTTTCAAAAAAGTCACGATTAAAAAAAAAAACAAATTTTTAAAAAACCCACTTTTTTTTCATATCTCAAAAATGACGACAGATACGTATAAAAGTGTACGGATTAAAAATTTAGGTATTTTTCTGACACACAATTTGGTTTTTTTGTTTTTTCTGTCAAAAAAAAATTGACGGAGATATGATTGTTTAAAGAGCGCGTGGCAGCGCAATCACAGCCTCTCTCAAGCCCTTTAACCCTTCACCGTTTTAGAAAAAGGTTTTTTACTATATATTGCAATAAAGGATGTTGTAGCTCTCTTAATTACCTTTACAATGGTTTTTTATAAATTGTGATAGCATGAAAATTGAAGGAGTTATGGTCCAAAAACTTATCATATTTTTTTCTACTTAGTAACTGAAATTTTTTTTTTTTCAAGGGGTTGAAAATGATTTTAATATGAGGTAATTATGTTAGAAAATACTTTACAATTTCACCACTTACTATTAGACATGTTTTCTAGCGATAAAATGGCTCAATGTCAATTTTTCCATTAAGGGGTTGTTTACACCCCTTAAAAATAATAGGCGGAGTTCAGATCATTTTCACTTTTGAAGTTAAGGGTAAGATGAGCCTAATTCCAAAATTTCATGCAAATCGGTTCACAGTTAAAAAATTCGGAGGTAAGACCGTATTTTTCGCTTCAATGACTGCACTATTAGAGATTAAGCGGTATTCAGGCAGTTGTAGCACAAATAAAGAGTTTACAGAAAGACCGCTCGCACCTTTTTACTAAACTTGCGTGAACCGCCCAGGGTTTTTAAAATGAAGTAAGTAGGTTATACCTACTTGACAGAACCAGCTAA
Organism: Udea olivalis; assembly: GCA_947369235.1. Classification (NCBI taxonomy): domain Eukaryota; kingdom Metazoa; phylum Arthropoda; class Insecta; order Lepidoptera; family Crambidae; genus Udea; species Udea olivalis. Next base: position 16,549,486 of record OX376362.1, on the reverse strand, counting down.
AAACAAAATTTATCATGTGAAAAACTGCACCAAGTTCGACAAAAACAAAAGCACTCGCGACAGTGCGTCTGGCCGACTCACTGAGGCTCACTGGTATCGCCTGTAAACTCGCTGTGTGTGTGCGTGATTAAATTGGCGGGTTTGTGCTAAGCGGACTATCTGTCAGACGCGCCGCGCCGCAGCGTGACGCGTCCCGTGTCACTCATACTATTTCAAACTAAATTAAAAGAAACTGGCAAAAGAAAATGTTATAAACTATTAAAAAACGATTGTTCTTTTGAATCTTATCGAGTAAATTATTGTTATTATTACTAACCGTTAATAAATGAAGTATTTGAAATTAAATTTATATAGCTTTACAGCGCCTGATGCGTGAAAAGGAACGCCATTCAATAATGTATGACACTACTGAATCGACAAAAAATCGATTAGGAGCGACCATTTTGTAATTTGTAATCACGTCATTCGCATCAGTACCAGTGCGTCTGCTCTGTGTGTTATTTTATAACTATTATTTTCGAGATACCGCGTTTTATTCTACAACTTATTAGCCATAACCCGTTTATTAAGAATTAATTTAAAAATTACAAATCGGTAAATCCGATTCCATTTCCTTTGCCAACTCGATTAAATTACATTTGTTACAGCACTATAATTGACAATTATGAACTGTCACGGATATCATGATACGGCGAAAGTAGTATAGCGGCTGGGGCTTACCCGCGCGAGGTCGTTGTCGCGGTTGGGGCGGTGCACGCGCGCGTGGCGCTTCATGGCCGCCACGGAGCCGAAGCTGCGTAAAACATTCAAATGTAAGATTAGACAAAGATAAAAAGGCTAGAAAAATTCGTCGCGTAGAAAATAGTGCATTGTTAAATGCTAAAAATAAAAATTCACTTATATAAGGTTAGATTTTCGTGGATGGGAGGGGACACTGAAGCATAGAAATAAATTAAAAATGCCAAATAATTTAAATATGTAACTAACCATTAACGATATTTGATGTCTGAAAAAAGTTTAAAAACAGGGCTAGACAACTACACCTTGAAGGCCAAAATAAATGTCTATTAGAACAAGTTGTAAGAAAAAAGAATAAAAATAAACATTTGGATCACTACACACTTAGCAAAGACAAGCCAATTATTTGAAAGTTTTCACATTTTATTCTCAAAAATCTCATTAAAATTTAGTTATTACACACTGTATGTGTGTGTGTGTGTGTGTGTGTGTGTGTGTGTGTGTGCGGGTGCGTGTGTGGGTGCGTGTGTGTGTACTCACGTGCGGTTGCAGTGCGCGCAGGTGGTGGGCGCGGGCGGCTCGGGCTGCTCCGCCGCGCCCGCGTGGCACTTGCGGATGTGCGACATCAGGTTAGCCCTGAAATATGGGAACAATTATACCGAATAGTAGTAACAACACACAAAATACACTGTTCTGGCTATCATAAATAGCACTCTTGAACATTTTGAGCTCTAAAGTCGCGTGGCTTCTATACAATGTACTAATAGATTTATTTACATGCAAAAATAAGTAAATAAGTAATAAATATAAATATTGACTTCAAACCTATAAACACCGATAACATAAAATAAGTTCGACTCACTTTCATTATTTTCTTACGCTTTCTATTAAAATGTTAATTATAATCATAGAAGGAAGGAACTAGTACCTATAGCACAGGCTCGGCCTAGTTTAGGTGCTAGTGCATTGTATACGCACACAGCCCAGTCAATTTACCAAATAAAAGAAATGTACTTTAAAAAGTCCATAGTTTAAGTAGTCGCAATAGTTCTGTTAGTCACTTGCTTGCTACTGCGCGAACTTCATTAATATGTTTGCTTATTTGCTCGGCGCCTGCGAGCGGTAGCGAGGGACAAACTTATTCAAGTGTACTACCGACATCAGCTAGATATAAGTAATATTTATAAGTATACAAGTTGTTTTCGTTGTTTAAGCAAATAAACTATTTGATTTGATTTGATTTTTGATTTGAGATACTACAGTATTAGAAGGGACATTATCTCGAATATCTGTGTGATTATGATTACCAATTAAATAAATAAATAATAAATATGCGCCAGACAACTGACACACCTCTTGTAATGGTCTCGAAGTAGGGATTATATATTATTACATATTAATTTTATTTATTACAAATTAAAAAGTACATACCTAGTCCCAAACCGCAGAATGCACCCATCATACCCACACACGTACTGCTTCGCCTGCCTATGCTTCAGCATATGCCCGGCGAGCGCTTCGGGCGACGGAAGCGTGGCGAAGCACGCGGCGCACAGCGCGGGCCGCGAGCGCGCGTGGCGCGCCACCGCGTGCGCCGACAGCGCGACCCGCGTGGCGCACCACTCGCCGCACAGCGGGCACGTGCCCGCGCACGTGCCTTCGTGCTTGCGGAGCTCCGATTGGCTCTGAGGTAGAGATATGCGAAGTTTACATTTCTGTAGGCAGCCTGGGGGCCTACTCACTAACGTAATGACCGTAGTTTCGGTCACACGAATGTGTCAAAAAAACCTACAACATGATATTCTTGTAAATTTCCTAGTGTTGGAGAAACAGAACTCTTTTCTATATTTTTTTTGATTTAATCTGTGCTCGGCGCATGGTAGAACTTTGATACGAGACTATTGTAATTCGGAATTATTTTAATAATTACACAAAATTCAAGAAAAGGACAATTTTATTTTAAAATTATATACGATATCATCCTGCCACATCAAGATAGAAACATATGGTCCTTGCGGAGCCAAATACGAATTAGTTAGAACCAGCGAAATACGGCGAAATTACTGCTATGGCAATACGAGGCGACTGATGTGAGCAGGAAATAAGTTCGAGCACGGGTACTCGAACCGAGCTGGGAGCCGAAAACCGTGTTTTTTCGGATTCCGGGTCGGATTATGATCACCAACGTGTAATTGGCTAACATAGTATGGTCGATTAATAGCGCTACAGATTAACGCGGCTGCAGTGACAATTATACCGATTTAAGTTTAATAAGTTTTCTTAGTAAACTGATTCATTTTTAGTTTTTTTATATCGACAATGTTGACATGTAAGAGGAATGCCGATATCTGAAAGTACGTGTATAAAAACGCATTGATAAATAAGTATTTTCAACCTACTTCAAAAAAAGGAGGAGGTTCTCAATTCGACTGTATGTTTTTTTTTTATGTTTGTTACCTCATAACTTTCGACTGGGTGAACCGATTTTGATCATTCTTTTTTTATTTGAAAGTTGGTGCTTCCCGAATGGTCACATTTTAATTTAGTCTCGTTCTGACAGTGGCATCCATGAGAAAACCATATGAGTCTTAAATCTAGATGGACAAAATGCGCGGCAAATGGACGTGTAACTCAATATTACGCCCACCGATTTTGATAATTCTTTTTTATTTGAAAGCTGATGCTGCCCGTGTGGTCCCATTTTAATTTGGTCCAGTTCTGACAGTGGCATCTATGGGAAATCCATGTAAGTCTTAAATCTAGATAAACCATATGCGGGACAAATGAACGAATAACTCATTATCACGCCAACCGATTTCGATGCTTCTTTTTTTATTGGAAAGGATATACTTCAAGAGTAGTTTGATGAGTGTTAGGTTTTGATTATGGGATCCATGACAAAGTAACGGAACTCTTCAATTCTTAGGAGCAATTGGACGATAGTTTTTCGATGTATAAAATAAATAAGAACTATTCACTGAAAATCATGAAATAAACAAAAATTTTAACAAAAAAAAACCAACTTGAAAAAAAAACTATTCCAAAACAAAGAACTAAAAAGTAAAGAAATAATTGCATATTCTTCTAAAACTTATACGATAATATAATGTAGGTACAATTATTGTTATTGTTGGAGTCGGTGTCAGCCAATGTACGTTTGTAACTACCTACATACATACGTAAACGTGATATGTAAGAAATAGGTATATTGCTAGGTATACTATGTACTATGTAGTATTTCCTTGGCTGACACAGACTCCAACAATAACAATAATAGTACCTACATTATATTATCGTATAAGTTTTAGAAGAATACGCAATTATTTCTTTACTTTTTATTTCTTTGTTTTGGTTTAGTTTTTTTTGAAGTTGGTTTTTTTTTGTTAAAATTTTTTTTAGCATTCCCGTCTTGATATTTAACATGGTAGGTAACTGCTACGATTAGGTGGGCCATAACCTGCGCATTATTTCATTTGTTGTGAATACTTGGGGTTTTGATGGCTTGTCTGTTGATATAGGTTATTAATAATCACTATACAAGTTGGTTACTGACTACAAAATGCTATTTATGTGTAATTTACTGCATTCATTAACTGGCCAAGTCTGGATTAGTCTGATGACAAACCACTCTGTAAAGCGTCATTGGAATTAAACTAAGAGAGCTCTATTAAACATTTTAGTGACTTTTTTAGAAACGAATGTTGCCAAACATATACTCAACAACAGAATCATGATTGAGTACCATTCATTTAGTTTCTTTGGTATTTCTTCAGTTTTTCTTCTAACTACTGCCGTTCTCACCTGGAAGGTAGTATTGCAGAGGTGGCAGGTCAGCGCGGTCAGGCCGGCGTGCTCGGCCGCGTGCTCCTTCAGCGCATCCTTGGCCGCGAACTGCGCGCCGCACGTCCAGCACGAGTGCAGCGAGTCCGCGGGGTGCGTGGCCATGTGCTGCCGGTACTCCGACACGCGCTGGGGCATGTACACTGTTTAGTTGGTCATTTGACTAATGTCAAAAGTTAATAACGGCTAAATTCCCACTGAAAGAGCAGTGAGGAGACAATGAATTTTTAGCCACATTGCAAGACACTGACACAGGTTCAGCAACCCATATAAGTAGGAATTCAATAATACTTTATTTGAGTAGATAAGGTTTAAGACATTTATTTTATCTCAAAAGATTACAATAATCACTTATAGAGAAAATAACTATTTTTAAATTACAAAAAAAAAGATTAAATTAGCGTAAGAAACGCGCGCGCGAAACAATGTGGGTACGCATCAAAAAACTCGCACTGTGTAGATGCTCAAACCAGCAGCGGGTTGACTCAGCTCTAAGGCTGCGGTTACATTAAGTCATTCAAATGAGCAATTTGTTAGTTACCAAATCAGCTCAATAGTGATTGATCCTTTAAAATGTGGTCCTTGAGTAACTTTTTAAATGACTGGAGTGTTTTAGCGTCTTTAATACTTTTAGGTAATACGTTGTAAAACTGTGCACCCTGAAACATAATATTTGTTTTTCCGTAGTTCGTTCTCGGAGTTCGTAGGCAAATATTGTTCGACTGGCGAGTTTTTATTTTTTGATGCTGTGATTTTCTTTGAAAAGTTATGCCCGTGTGAATATTTTTATTTAAAATTTTTCGAATTAGGAGGCAGGTGTTAAATTTAAAAGTTTGAGCAACATTCATTAAATTTGTATCCACATATATTTTTTTGGTAGGTGTGAAATAATCGTATTGAAATAGCGTTTTGATAATTCTATTTTGCAGTGTCTGTAGCTTTGTCAGATTTGTTCTCGCTGCTGATCCCCACACCTCGATCAGGTAATCTATATGTGACTTCACTAATGAGTTATATATATTGTATCGTACCTGCTTGGGAAGGCTACGTATTATACCACGTAATGCACCTCTCAGTGATATAAGCTTTGATCGTATACTTTCGATATGTGGTTGCCAAGTTAGATGGGTGTCAAGAATAATCCCAAGATATTTCTCCTCTTTTACCTTATTTATAATTTCACCATTAATCGTAAGTGACTTATGATTGCCAATTTTTTTATTTTTTGCACAAAATATTATGTAATTAGTTTTGCTTGCGTTAATTGTTAGTAAGTTTGACTGAAACCAGCGATGAAGGATTTCCAGATCATGCTGAGCCTCATCCATCACTGAGTCAATGGAATGGCCACCATAGAGTAAATTAGTATCATCAGCGTATAGTGTGATTTCCCCCTTAAGACCGATTTCATGTATGTTATTGATGTATATAAGAAATAGCAAAGGCCCAAGGATCGATCCTTGGGGCACGCCGCAAGATACTGATTCGGGCCTACTCATTTGATCCCGTATTTTGACAATCTGAGTCCTATTTTTGAGGTAGGACTTAAGTATTTCGTATGCTTTACCAGCAATACCGACACTACGCAGTTTCATCAGTAGCAATTCGTGTCCAACCGTATCAAAGGCTTTCTTTAGGTCTATAAAGACCCCTAGAATGACTTTCTTTTTATCTATATTATTTTTGATATTTGTTACTAAATCAATTGTTGCCGAAAGTGTATTTGACTTAGCTCGAAAACCGTATTGTTTTTCAAAGAGAAAATTTGTCGTAGAAAGATAGTGTTCCAACCGGTTATGCAGTGCCTTTTCAAACACCTTCGACAATACCGGCAACACAGATATCGGACGATAATTTCCGGGATCTGTTTTATCTCCTGATTTAAAGATGGGACAAACCTTAGCTACTTTCAAGGAATCAGGGAAGTATGCTTCTTCAAAACACCTGTTGATACAGTTGGACAGACCAACCGCTATGGCATTTTTGACACACTTGAGAGCTTTCGTAGAAACACCATCTATGCCACTGCTACTATTAGCATCTAAGTTATTTATTATTTTGATTATTTCATCTGGGGTAGTTGCATTAAATTCTATTAACTCTATATTATTTGTTTTTGACTGGCTCAGGCCTAGGGTATGCGTTTGGTTGTTATGAAATTTCTTAGGAATTTTATTTGCCAGTTCAGTGCCTATGGTAACAAAGTATGAGTTAAAGCATTCACAGATTTCCACGGTTTCCGTAATTAGTCCGAATGGCGTGTTTAGTTTCAAAGGTACCAAGTTTGTGTCAGTTTTATTATTGGATAAGTAGTTTATTAATCTCCACGTTTTTAAAGGATCACTCTTACAATCGTTAAATTTTTTAAGATAATATTCGTTTTTCATTCACAAAGGTAGTTAAATCGCCAATTAGTAGATTCGCTTTAGTCATTGTATTTTAAAATAAATAATCAGTTCCGTCTACTGTCTGTGATGGAAAATTAACAAATCAGTCTATAAAAGGTGCTTTTTAAGGTAAGTTTTAGAATCATAACAACAACATTAACAAACATGAACATTATTAATCTTTAATATGTATTTCTTAGGCAACAGATCCAACTCATGGCTTTTTTTGAACACTGAAGACATTCCAATATTGAGCTTAATTTATAAGAAGTATATTTTTATTTTACTCAATTATTATTTAGAAAACATTTATGGAGATCTCACCTGGAATGAAATAGGACACACAGAGCACTGGTAGACGGTATCACCCTTAGCATTTCTTGCTCGCTCAAGATCCTCATCATCAGCAGCAGTGGCGGCTGCCAGTGCATCCTTTTCCACCATAATGATGTCTTCCTCGCTATACGTCCCACCAGAATTCACTCCAGGCCCACCGACAACAATGAACACATCAATCTTCTGTGTGAGCTCATGGAGCTTCCGTCGGAGAGCGCGGATTTTCTCACTGAGGGGCGGCACAGCTTTAGAAGAGATTGCAATGCTGAACTCATAAGATTCTACTGTCCGGCGGATGCAGTTCATACAAAAACCGCCTTCAGGTATTACCTAGAAATAAATGTGATAGTGATTCTCAAACTTATTATTACAGTATTAATTATTCTTTCATCTAAATTTAAATTTTCAAAATTTAATTTTCTTTTCACCTGAATACAGTGAAACTGACCTATTACATTTGTGTACATCTACAATGAGGGTGACAAAAGGGTTAAAATGTTGCTCTAAAATATAAATAACATCAAAGTATGGACCACGTAGGTTACCTTAGTTTTTATTTTATCGCAGTTATCGCTGCGAGAAGTTTAGATCAGTTTTTAAATCTCCGAGATTTTGCGCGATTCGTGCGCGACGTCACAAGTCCGTCGCATACGCGCAGCCCGCCGCGCCGGTCTATTGAAACTCGACTCTCGAGTAAAACTACTTGCCCGCACGGTGTGAGTTGCAATTCTTTTGCCGAAATAGGTTGATTTATAATTTTTTAACATTAGGTAGCTATCCTTTTTCAGTAATCTATATTACTAAAAAGAGTTAAGCGTTTGTGAGTTTGTATGTTTGGGACAGGTAATTGGCGAAACTACTGAACCGATTTCAAAATTTATGACACTGTTAAAAAGCTAAATCATCCACGATGGCTATAGGCATATATTTGTTTCGAGATAATTAGTTTTCAGCCAGATCAATTAACACTTATTAAGTAATCCGGAAAGGTGGCGCTCACCTTTAATCTTTTTGTGCGTGCGCTATATATCTACGTCCTAAACAGTACCTGGGCTGGCCTGGCCACTACCAAAATATAAGTTTTTAGTAGATCCATAAAAAAGTCCGCGAAACAATCTATCTTTTATAAATAAGTAGCTATAGGTATGTTATGTTAAAAAATAATGTAAATAAAAAGGTAGATTTTTAAGAATTTACTACACAAGCAAATTAATCCTAATGATTGAAACGTATGTCATCATCAAGATAAATTATACGGAGATAAATTTTGTCCTTTACAACACATTAATTGGATTGATAGATTCGGATATATCGTAAATTTAAAAAGTATACACGCAAAATTATTAAATTAAATAAAAGCGAAAGGTTCTGCTTGGGGCTTCTTTTCAGGACTCAAGTGCTCACTAAGACGGGTTTTTGCAAAATTCTACCTCTAAGGGGTTGTTTTTGGGGTTGATAGTTTGTTTGTATGAAACTTCGTTACTTCAAGTGCTAGGAGTCTCAAATTTTGCATAGGGGTACTGTTTAGGACGTAGATGCTAACTAAGACGTGATTTTGGGACTAACAAGTATCGTTAGTCGTAAAAAATCCCTACGTCATAAAAATGATGTTCACGCGGGCGGAAAGCTAGTACTTATTCATAGAATCATAAAATCCTATAGGACAAACTCCGTGGAGGAAGGATTTCAAAAAGGCTAGTCAGGCTAGTCTTTTTTTTTTTGCTGTGGCAACACTACGGCTAACAGCTGATCTTGACTTGTTCCGTATTTTAATTTGATTTAAACCTATATATAACTAATTTATGGCCCAATTAGTCGTCGTAAACAATCATTATAGTTACCTACGTGTTATTTAGTGTTTTTGATGTGAAATAAGTTTATATTTGGTGATTTATCGGTGCCGACAGTGAGTGTCAGTTGACCATTCAAATACTTGTGTGAATCATTGTTTTCTCTTTAAAAGGTATTGTATTGTATGTTTAATCATACATGCTTTTTTATGACCTTTAATAAGTAGTTATATACTCGAATTGTCTGACTCTGATTGTCAGAAACGCGAATAGGTTAGAATACAAAAAATTATCTTGTTCTAAATATATTCATATTCATATTCATATTCATTTATTAATTGCATAGTCACATTACATTGAATAAGGTCTTCGCAACCTCTTGATTGTTTAAACAGCACTTTGGTATCAACACCGTTGTTTGTTTGATTATTTTATCGATATTACCATGATGACCCGCGCTGCCTCATCTCGCCAGCTGGAGCTGACTTTGCAGGAATTAAAGGCATCCAAAGAGTTGGTTAACACATTCCCTGCCACCAAGATTTTCTTGCAGTTCATCGAGATGCCGCCATATAAAACTGCGGACACGCTATGCGTGTTCGCGGCATTGCGTTTGGAAAAAAAAGTGAACACGCCGCGCGTGTTCTTGGCACTGGTTAAAGGTAAAATTCTTTAAACGGCTATTTTTCGGTTTAAACTATGTTTACCGGTTAGTATTTCTTGTACTCTGCGAGAATAGAGGTGTCTGAAATAGTGTCGTGAGTTTTGCTACTTGGAATTATGGTGGAAAATAGATTTTATGGTAAGTAAATGTATTATAATGTAATACTTGGTTCTCAAACTTGTTTCACCAAAACCCCCATGCATCAATGAAAAGTTTGCGGTTACTGTGAATTGTAACATTGGAACTGTTTATTGTGCAAGTACATCCGTTTTATTATTATATTGAGTGACAATACTTTTTAAACGTTAGTCTATGAATGAATGAATTCATTTAAATTATTAAACCGATAAAAGCTTTGAACTGCGGAAAGTTTGTTTACATTATTAATCTCGTATTATCGTATTGTTGGTTGGGTGGCCTTACCTAACCACATACGTATGAATTAAATTCAAAAATATTTAAATGAAATAAATTGTCTTCTACCATTTTTTAAAACTAGAAAACAATAGCGATACAAATTATGGGTGCAATAAAACTTAGTCAACATCGTAGTTATCTTAGCACATAAAAGTGAACCAGCAGGTGTGCCATTAGACACATTTTAGACATCGTCAATTGCCAAATGTAAAACACCGAAAGGCGAAGCAGGATAAAACCTCACACTTCTCAGTTAGCCCGACAATAACAAGTAATTGGTATTCAGTCAGTAACGGCATGCATCTCTTATCGTGCGAAAACCCATATATCTATTTATCGGATCGTGTGTGTTATTGCAACAATGACCCATGTCGAGTATGTGTTAGTGGTGAAATTTACGTGGGGCGCAAGCAAGGCCTTTACCGCAGCAGGTAGCGGGAGTAGTATTGGTACTGATATGCTCGAAGTTCTTGAAAGAAACTCGTGTGCTAGCACAAATGAGGCGACGATTCAACGTCAATCTTATTTTCAACCGACTTCAAAAAGAGGAGGAGGTTCTCAATTCGACTGTCTGTTTTTTTTATGTTTGTTACCTCATAACTTTCGACTGGGTGAACCGATTTTGATCATTCTTTTTTTATTTGAAAGCTGGTGCTTCCCGAATGGTCCCATTTTTTGGTCTAGTTCTGACAGTGGCATCCATGGGAAATCCATATAAGTCTTAAATCTAGATAGACAAAATGCGCGACATATGGACGAATAACTCAATATTACGCCAACCGATTTTGATAATTCTTTATTATTTGAAAGCTGATGGTGCCCGTGGTGTCCCACTTTAATTTGGTCCAGTTCTGACAGTGGCATCCATGGGAAATCCATATAAGTCTTAAATCTAGATAGACAAAATGCGCGACAAATGGACGGGTAACTCAATATTACGCCAACCGATTTTGATAATTCTTTTTTTATTTGAAAGCTGATGCTGCCCGTGTGGGTTTATTGGAAAGGATATTCAAGAGTAGTTTGATGAGTGTTAGGTTCTTATTATGGGATCCATGACAAAGTAACGGAACTCTTTAATTCTTAGGAGCAATTGGACGATACTTTTTCGATGCATAAAATAAATAAGAACTATTCACTGAAAATCAAGAAATAAACAAACAAAAAAAAAACTTCAAAAAAAACTATTCCAAAACAAAGCACTAAAAAGTAAAGAAATAATTGTGTATTCACACCGACACCCACTCCAACAATAACAATAATTGTACCTACATTATATTATCGTATAGGTTTTAGGAGAATACGCAATCATTTCTTTACTTTTTAGTGCTTTTATTCCAAAAATAGTATTTTTGAAGTTGGTTTTTTTTTTGTTAAAATTTTATTAGGACAATATAACGACAGCACGATGGAGCTCCCTCCGTAAGATCAGTAATTGATTATTATAATATTAGGTTAAGTTCGCGTCAAACTTCGTAGATTCGCGTATTAGCAATACCTTTTTTTTATAGGAAAAAATAGGAATGTGGGACTCAAGACAACTTCAGAGCGGACTAAAAGTTATAAAAATAATAAATAAATATCTGGGACAATTCACACCAAGATCATCTGACCCCCAAACTAAGCAGAGCTTGTATTATGGGCAGAGACTGATAAACATACTTAAATATTTCTAAATACATACTTAAATAGATAATAACACCCAGACACACAACAAATACACATGTTCGTCACACAAATATTTGTCATGGGTGGGGATCGAACCCACGACCTCCGGCGCTAAAGGCAGGATCGCTGCCATTGTGCCAACAGGCCAGTCAAAACTCACACACTACAGTTCGACGAGAACTGTAGTGTGTGATACCTAAGTGGAATGTGAGCGGAGGCTTTATACCGTGTCTTGCTAGATCTCCTGACTCAATTTTTATTGTGTGGGGAGGTGAAAAGACTCTTGTACGTTGAGGAGGCACAAAGCTATGATGACCTCACATGATAATTTCTACTTTCGAGCAAATTAAAATATCTACCTTATAAGACACTTGTTTATTCAACGAATAGTTTAAAGAAGCGCGCGCGTTTGTGTTTTGAGATAAAAGATTATTCAGCTTATCACTACGAATACTACGATCATTTCGATGAATGGCATCGCGTACACAGATAATGTGATGACGTGAGCGTTGCCAAGTATTTTAAATGGATATTTTAATTTACACGCCATATGAGACTTTAATAAAAATAAAAGAAATCGTTAAAGTTGCATCTCGAAATATTTATTTTGAGATTTGGTGCGTCCATTCCAGCTCACCCTGTATTTAAACGCGACAAATTGATAACTTTCTACTTTTTGAAGTCAGTTCAAAATCACACATCGCAAGCTTATAACTTCAAAATTAGCGAAGCGTTCAATCGAATAAAAAGTTTGGGAACCTAAGGGCAGCTTTAGTAAGTGAACACGCCGAGCGTGTTCTCGGCACCACATAACACCTTTTTTTCCTGAAAAATTATAACTAGGTTTTTTAGGTGGCCGCTTAATATGCCATAGCCTGTACCTTAAAAATGATGTACAAAAAATTTGAACAGAAAATATGGCCTAGTTTGAGAAAAAGTACCAAAACATTGAAAACACGCCAGGCGTGTTCTTGGCATAGAGACTTAACTTAGCCTGAACACGCCAGGCGTTTCGGTGGCATTGAATGAGTTAAACAATTGCATTTGGAAAGATGACAATGAGAGGGAATTGTTGGAGGCGTTGAGTAGGAATACTTTGTTTAAAAAAGACATGGCTGAGATGCATGATAGGTATTTATTAGTATTAGATGAGCGGGATCGGTTACAAACAATAGTAGATGGGTTTGGTGACTGCATTGAAGAATATGTCCAATGCCTTAAACCGATTACAATGCTTGAACAAGAGTTACAAGAGGCCCACCACCTAATATCTTCCATGGAGACTGAGAAACTACACACCGTTGACACCCAAAACCAAAGTTTGTTCGATGAGTTCGTTCTTAGTATGCCCAGCCTGGTTTCTGCTGCACATTCCTCAATCCCCACTGTAGCTCATGATTTGGCTGATACTGATTTGATTGAGTCCAATGCTCCAGGGGGTATAGCAAAGTGCAGCAAAAACAAATTCAAAAAATATGTTAGAATAAGCAAATTTATTAAGAAAACTCAAAAACTGATTAAAAGTCAGAAATTGATGAATAAAAATGTGAAATATATTAAGGAACGCCGAAGATTAGGTGATGAACTGGATATTTATTCTATAATGATAGACAATAATTTAACTGAGCATGACAATGATGTGTAAGCCTTACAATCAGAAATATCTAGTCTTAAGGAAAATCTGAGACGTTTATCTGACAGATACTCAATAACTAAAAAAGAAAATGAGGAACATATTTTGGCCCTGACTAAACTCTTGTGCAACCCGGACTCAGTTTCCAGCAGTAGTGATTGCCACACTGTTACTCAGTCAGAATGTGAATCCTCTCTTCTCAACTCCTCTTCTTCAGAATCAGCCACCAACATTTCCATCCCTGATACATGCCCTGTCACAAACACTGATGATAAACTACATTGCAACATTGTTATGTTTAGTGATGACATTGGAAAAAGTATAGGCCATATTTTATTTAATAGTCTGGGTAAGTCAGTAATAAATCACTGTTCACCGGGTGCCTCATACTGTGATATATAACTGAAAATTGCTGATTATAGTTTCAGCCCCAATTCAACCCTAGTTATTTTAATTGGAAACCGAGGTACTGTGAACAAAACCCAAATGAAAAAACATTGTAATACTTTATGTTCATTACTTAATGTCAATAAAATAGTGATGTTCACATTGCCTTACAGTAGGGGTCTGTCACAAGCAGAAAATGAAAAAAGGTATAAAATCAATATGACACTTGATACTGTGACATTCTCAAATAATTTAATTAATCTAATTGACATCAATCCTATTATTAATAATAATATGTACCTGACGAAAGGTAGATTTCATTTACCAAATTCTTATAAAAGACAGATAGCTATGTCGCTATCTTATTTTTTTATGATTTCAGCCAATCACTTGGCTAACTACTCTGCTTTTATTGAGCAGAATACCGTTGTACCACAGACTTTGGAACTTGTTCCAAATAATTTAAATTAGATATAGAGACAACAGAGGTAAACTCTTGCAAATTGTTGACAAGAGAGAAGCCCCAAAATAATTTTATAAACTTTGTGCATCAAAACATGCAAGGCTTCTCTGGCAAAGAATTAGAAGTAGGATTATTCTCAGACTGTATGGACATACATGTCTTATGTATAACCAAACACTGGTTGAAAGAAAATGATTGTATGATTAGCATTGATAATTATAGTGTCATTAGTTCGTTCTTGAGAAGTTCTGCTATTCGCAATGGGTCACTGATATTAATTCATAATAAGTTTAAATGTAGAGAGCGAAAAGACATAGTAGCACTCTCAATTGAGCGAACCATTGAACTTCCATGTGCAGAGTTAGAGCAGATTATTATTGTGTGTGTGTATAGACCCCCATCGGCCGATTATTGTCGGTTTGAAGAGACGATGGAAGAAGTGCTGAAGAAGGTTTGTAAAGCAAACAAGAAGGTGGTTGTATGCGGTGATTTTAATGTTAACATTTTATACTCTTCTCAGACCTCTGTAAGATTTTTAAATCTTCTCAAATCATTTAATTTACTAAATCTATATGATAAACCAACCAGGATCACTGACACATCAGCCACCTGCTTGGACAATATTTTTTGTGAAAATATCTCAATTGAAAAATCAATTATAAATTGTTTGAAATCAGATCACTGTGGTCTATTGACTAAATTTGAGCACCGTCATGTCTCTCAATCAGTGGATATTAGTTATAGACTCGTTACTAAGAATCGAGTAGAAAAGTTCAAGAGTAATGTGAATAAAAACCTTTCTAATCTACCACCCCAATGCCACAACATAGATGATCAGTATTAAACAGGAACATAATTTTATTTTTCCTAAGAAGAAATTAAAGGTCGATAATTTTAAGTTTAAGTTTAGTGATTGGGCTACGCCAGGCATCCATAAAAGTAGAAATAAATTATACGAATTATATGGTTTAAAAGCTAATTCTAAGTGTCAAAAACTAGTAGATTATGACGAATTATACTCAAAAATCTTTAAGAAATCATGCCATATGGCTAAGTCTATCTTTTTGCGTGACAAAATAAAACAAGCAAAAAATAAAATTAAAACTACTTGGAACATAATTAATAAGGAAACTTGTAAATCAAAACCTCGAGATCACTAATTGGCTATTAAAATTCAAGATAATTTAATTGAGTCTGAGATTGACATAGCTATTACATTTGAAACATTCTTTTCTAATATACCAATTGTAACTACAAGTACCTTAAATTCTAGTGCACCGCTAGCTAGGTCCCTGCTCACATCTAGTGTTGATGAGTGCTCATTTTAGTTCAACTTTGTTCATATAAATTCTCATGACATAATCAAGGTGTTTAAGGAACTTAATATTAAAAACACCGAAGATCCGTGGGGTATTTCGATAAGTCTACTTAAATCAATCATAAATATCATCTCACCCCCCTTTGCAGTACTTTTTAATAACTGCATTGACGAAGGTCGGTTTCCCAGCTTAATGAAATTTAGTAAAGTCATCCCGCTATTTAAATCTGGTAGCAAAAGTGACCCATCTAATTATAGACCCATTTCTATACTACCAGCTCTTAGTAAAATCTTTGAAAAAATGATATTAAATCAGCTGCTTTCACACTTTACTTTAAATTAATTACTACATGAGAAACAATTTGGTTTTACTAAACATAGAAGCACTACTGATGCCGGTGTAGCACTTAGCAAACACATATTTGATGCTTGGTAAGGCAAGCAGGATGTAATAGGAATATTTTGTGATCTTTCGAAAGCGTTTGATTGTGTGGATTATGAAATCCTACTGATTAAGCTGAGACATTACGGTGTTTCAGATATTTCGTCTAAACTTATACAATCTTATCTCACAGACAGAACACAAAAAGTGAGTATAAACGGAACCACCTCTTCCGGTGCCACCATTAGCACGGGAGTGCCCCAGGGATCGATATTGGGCCCACTGCTTTTTCTTTTTTATATAAATGACCTTCCTTACTTTGTCAAAGACATTTGTGAAATAGTATTATTTGCTGATGATACCTCGTTGATTTTTAAAACCAACAGAGGTAAGCAAGCATTTGACGATGTAAATAATACTCTTTCAAAAGTACTATGTTGGTTCACAAGCAACAATTTATTACTTAATGCAAAGAAAACGAAGTGTATCAAATTCACTATGCCTAATGTTAAACAGGTTGGATACCATTATCAACATGAATGATGAGACATTAGAAATTACGAACTCTACGGTATTTTTTAGGAATTACTCTAGATTCTGAGTTACAGTGGGGTCCACATATAACGGCTCTGGCAGGGAGACTTAGTTCGGCCGCTTGTGCTGTCAGAAAAATTAGACTCCTAACTGATATTGAAACAGCAAGACTAGTGTATTTTAGTTACTTTCATAGCGTTATGTCGTATGGTCTACTGTTGTGGGGCTCAGCTGCAGACCTTAACACCATTTTTGTACTCCAAAAAAGAGCTATTCGGTCGATATACAACCTTAGGCCACGCGACTCGCTCAAAAAGGTATTTAAGAAGATTGATAGTTTAACTGTGCACGCTCAGTATATTTTCGATAACATAATGTATGTGATTTGATTTGACTTGATTTAATAAAGTGTAATGGAAATTCAGAATGTATAATGTATGTGTTTAAGTAAATTGGTTTTGTGTGTCACTGTATGTTGAATTGGATTAAAATGAAATGACATATTTTGTAATTTATTTACCAATTAATATGATTATAATAACACACAAGATAATATGTATTGTATTTTTAAAGAACTTATGAAATTTATATGTAACATTTGCATGCCTGTTTTGGTGAATTGTGCGGACTTTGCTATTTATACCAACTATTGTACCACTTTTCGAGCGAATAAATGAATCTGAATCACATTTTACATTTTTTAAATTACTATTACTATTGTACACAGGATTGTAGATAAATGACAAGTGTGGAGAAAAACTGAACAATTTATTTACAGAGACATTCGCTTGCGGCTGACCTGCGGGACTAAACTGCGCGCCCCACGAGGAGAGTAGACAAAAATTACTTCAATCAAATTTTGCCATTTCTCGATTACTCTATTTTGTCTACCGTTCCTAACATGGCAGCAGTTGTCGTGACTTAAAATTTTGTATGGGAAATGCAATTTTGTCGACAGATCCTAACATGGTGCCTTATTTTTGTCGTGGTTTAGAGGAGATGTCTCGTGTGTGAACTCGTCACTCAACAGTCGATTGTTATTTATCAATTAATTGAGTATTAAACGATTATCATTTCGAATCGATTCGATCGAATGATTTAACTTATCGATTCAATTAATCGATTCGAAATGATAATCGTTTAATACTCAATTAATTGATAAATAACAATCGATTGATTGGAACGAATAGATTAATTAAATCGATAAGTTGAATCGATTAATTAAATCGATGAGTTGAATCAATTAATTAAATCAATAAGTTGAATCGATTAGTTAAATCAATTATTTTAATTGATAAATTGAATCGATTAGTTAAATCAATTATTTTAATTGATAAATTGTATCGATATATATATATATATATAGCTTAAGATAGGATAGATCTTTTCAGCCCGCATCCAATGTATTTACTTTAAAAATTTTCATCATACAATCTGGTGATGGAATGAGTACGTGCAGCAAATTTATTGATTTCTAATAATTTCTGACCGTTTTATGAAGGAGACTGGTGGTTTCGATGCACCTGAGAGGCAAAACCACTCAATTGTATTTTATTTGGTCTAGGATAGTTAGAGAAAAAACTGTAATTTCAAAGAAATAAATTACCATTATAGATCAGCAGTATTTTAACGTAATGTTCGTAGACTGGGATACCGACAGAGTCTTTTTTGTTTTAATTAACTGAATAATTTAGTTACTGATTAACTGTTTTTATTAAGATAGTTTTTATGAAAAAAAAAATTGTGGTGTTTGCACAAATAAAATGGTTATCTTGAAACTATTACATACTGAAAAATTGGTAGGGGCAAACAAAAATTTTATTCCAAATCTATGGATATTAATTCTGATTCAACCGCTGACAACATCTATTCTGGGTAAATCTTTATTTGTCCAGTTTGACCCTGTTAATTATCGTCCAATAGCCGTACACTCATCATCATTTCATTATCAGCTTTTGGAAGTCCACTGTTGGACAAAGGCCTCCGTCATAGGACGCCACAGCGAGTGAATTGGACTGTACACATCCAACGGCTTCCTGCAACCTGCACCAGGTCATCAGTCTAAGGGGCAGCCTGCTCATGCTCCTTCCAGTTCGTGGTTGCCAATCAAGAACCTTGAATTCGTTACTCCATTACCGCCCTAACCTCAGTGTGAGCTAAATGGTGGCTTCATCTGCTACTTTAGAGGATCAATCTCTGATTCATGTCCCTCAGTATGGCCTACAATAATAGGACAATCTACTTGAATTATTTCGAGACGCAAAGCAGACTTAGATAGAGGAGGAGACGCAAGTCTTGTTGCAGAGCTTGATGGATTTTTTCAAAGCATTTCAGAATGAAATCCATGCAACATTGTCGAGTTGAACACCAAGAAAACAGGTGTGTGCACTCACTGCCAAGGTGTCCTTGCTTTCCCAACCCACTCTTTAGGACACCCCGTTACAGATGAAGGATACCGTAAACATCCTCAGCATGGATGATTGCAGCAACCTAAACCAACAGGACTACTATGAGAGTTATTAAAATAGCCATAAGCTCTGATTCCTGAACAGAGTGAGTGATACTCCACGTCTGCGCAGCTGTGTCTTTTGTATAGGACACAAGTTCGCTCATGTCTGAACTACTGCTCTCATTTATGGGACAGTTCCCCCAAGTAAGTACTTGAAGCTCTCGACAGGTTGCAGCGGCGTGCCAGCCTTATTTTCGGCAACTCATAGGCATTTCTGACCCGTGATCCTCTCCAATTGCATAGACATTGCCAGGCTGTGTTCTCCATAGCTTTTAAAATAGGGAATGCTCTGACCAGTTGGCCTTGGGTTTCTCATCCTTCCGCTTTCGTAACATGTGTTGTGCTAGACTACGGCATTATCCAAACACAATTCAGCATTTATTGGCCCAGACCAAAGGGTTTGCTGACTTGTTTCTTTGGTTGTACCATCGAAACCTGGAGCGCTCTTCCAGTGCATGTGTATTCTTCCTCTTATAGTCACATCCAAGTGTGCCATTCGCTATTCATTTAAATAATCAGTTTTTTGTCCCTCCTGAAAACTTGGCAAAAATGACTTTTACGGTATTGCGATATAAGCGACGATATGCCTTGTAGAAGTGATCATAAAATTGAACATTTAAAGGACTGAGTTTGGGTAAGGAATATCCAAAAGAGGCTCCGTAATTTGTCCAAAATATTCTGAACACAACGTTTAATTTAGCCGCAGCTATGGGCCGTGTCGCGTAATTAAGTGGTGGCAGTGAAACTGAATGCTGAATGAAAGGAGCATAATATCAGGCTGATATTGATTAATAGACGTGAACAACGTGAGCGTATGTTATGTTGGCTCCCCTGTTTAAGCAGTATCAGATCTTAATAGGTACCTTATTATTGTTGAGGTAGCACAGCATAGTTCTCAGGGGCGTCTGGACCGGTGAGGCCGTAGCGTCGTACTCATCCGGCAACATCAGCTCGCCACCGCTGCCGCACACGCAACACACCTCCGTATCAGATTCCACTTTCAGAACAGTCGTCGCCATCGCTACTTACTCAACAGAGTTAGTTGATCACGAAAGAAAGGAATTTATTGCAATTTTCCGCAACTAAACACGCAAACCCCACAGCCAGCGTTTTTTAAATCAAATGTCAATGGTTTTTTTTTTAATTTATTTCATAGCTCAAATGTCAATGTTGGTTGACAGTGTTGCCACCTTGCCCAAAGAAAAAGTTGCTAAACATACGGTACGAAGTTGCTAGTTTCGGCAATAAACACTTTGGTAAAAGCTGCCAAAAGTGGCTAAACAATAAAAAGCAACATGGGGTATAAAAGCCTTTAATTTTTATTATTTACTGAAAAATGTCTTCGAAATCGATGTCATCTTGTGATGTTGAAGGTCCGGCTGCTGCATTTTTTCTGTTCTTTTTGTTTTTCCTATTTCTTTCTAAAAATCTATGATTCGTAGTATTGAATTTAAAGTCAACAAACCCATTCTGTTCCTATGTTTGGTTTTGATAATACTCATGAAGGAGAAAAGCCTTTCAACTTCGGCATTGGAGTGTGGCAAAGATAATGCTGTGATTGCCAAGTCAGAAAGATCCTTGTATGCACTGTCACCGCTGGCAGTTTTAAAAATTTTCACTTCGACCCAAAATTTAACCACTTTATTTAGAAGAATTACATTTGTGAAAATGAAATCAAAGTATCCGACAAGATTACCTACTTAACCACTCACGTGCTTGGCGCGGCGGGTGGGATCACCGTTTTGCGCTTGCGCCGCGCATGAAATTTGACACCACTCCGGACCACTCGCCGCTTGAGATGTACACGCGATTTATGAGTCACACGTGTGAGTTTAACCTAAACAAATGACTGTTTCTAACTGAAGAATAGATGCTCTATTTAATTTTAAATATAATATGCTTAACATACTTAGTAATAATTTACAAAAAATATCAAACTTCATTAGTGTGAAAAATACCCGACTTAATGAACTAATTTTTTTTTGTTGTAGAATACAGCACGATGGCATATGTTTTTTATATTTGAATCCATCATAATATTAGTTTTCCTCTTAATTAAGATAATTTTAAACATATGTTTGACTTGAAAAGAAAACCATAAAAAAAATTCGAAGTTTGCAAATAAATTTCGCGATCTCAGCGGATATAAATGAATAAATTAAATAAATGTCTAAAAATAAATGTTCGAAAATAGAACAAAAATATGTTCAGCTACAGAAAGATACGTTTCCTATCTCTAATATTTGGTAAGAAACATGGTATTAATAATCAGGAATCACCAAATAAATAAATAAAATAAGAAAGTCACATTATCAGCAAAAAAAATAATGATTTACCAATTTGTCTACATTTCAGACAAATACTTGGTGATCTTATGAAAATCTGTTGCTAACTGTGTGCCAAAATCTGTGTGCCAACTAAAGATTGTTTTGATATACAACACCTTTACTAATGCTTAATTCTAGCATTTTTAAGGAATTTACGAACACATATTATTTTTTATTTATTTTATTTATTTATTGCTATTCCACAATGTAACAATTAGGCGTTAAAGTATGGTATTAAGATCATCATGGACCCCGTCGGGCACAGCAAATTAGAAGAGAGGAGGACATGTGCAATGTTTCAATATATATATATATATTTTTTAATTAAAGTTTATCGCTAAAGTATTCATCTATGCTATAATAACTTTTACCAATTAGTAGTTCTTTTAACTGTTTTGTAAATTCTATTTCATTTGATATATCCCTAAAAGGTAACGGTAGTTTATTATAAATTTTTACTGCCATGACCAAGGTGCTTTTCGAGTGCGAGGCCAATCTCGAAGAGGGCAGCATTAACCGCGTTTGAGTTCTGTGGCGTAGGGAATATTTTAACGGATAGTCCTGACGACTAGTGAAGAAACCTGGGTATTTTTTTACGAATTTGCAAATTTCTAATATGTAGAGGCCTGGAAGAGTTAATACTTTTAATTTTTTAAAATGGGGTTTGCAACTATCAGTTTGTTTGATATTTTCTAATATTCTGATTAATTTCTTTTGCTGGGTAAATATACCTGGCGCATCTGTGCTATTTCCCCACAGTATGATACCATAGATGAACCATGAATAAGCGTATGCATAATAGGTAGTTATTGCAGTTTTTTTATCTGTAGACTTTTTAATTTCGCGTAGAGCATAAGAAAATCTGGAAATTTTTGATTTTAAGTTAGCTAAATGAGGTTTCCAATTAATATGTGTATCTATAGTTAGTCCTAGCAATGTGTATTCATCAACGTGCTCTAACTCTACGCCATTATGTTTCAGGTTATTAATTTGAATCGGTTTTTTTTGATAGGGTCGAAATATCATGATTTTAGTTTTTTGTAAATTTAGTTTTAAGTTATTTTTATTCATCCAATCTGTTATTTGTTGTAATATGTTTTGAATTTTAGTTTCTAAGTGTGAGGTCTCCTGGCATGATGTAAGTATTGATATATCATCTGCAAATAATGAACAGTGGTCGTTCACAATTTTAGGCAGATCATTTATGTAGAGCAAAAACAAGAGGCATCCAATCACGCTGCCCTGTGGAATGGATGCATTTATTGTTTTGCCTTCAGACCGAATGTTTTCTATCCGCGAAGTTACCTCATTGTAATATTTAATATTAACAAATTGTTCTCTATTTTGTAGGTACGAAGCTATCCATTTATGACTTTGGCCACGTATTCCTAACTTGTATATTTTTTTTAATAAAATGTCATGACGGACCCTGTCATATGCTTTCGACATATCTAATAGTAAGCCGACTGCGTATTGTTTATTATTTATTAGATTGTGAGCTTCTTGCATAAATTTGAGAACAGCTAAGGTTGTTGAATGTTTTTTCCTGAAACCATTCTGACAATTATCAAAGATTTTGAACTTCTCACAGAAATTGTAAATACGGTCGCACATTGATTTTTCAAATAACTTCGAGGCAGTAGGTAGGAGTGCTATGGGACGATAATTATTAGGATCTGTTTTATCCTTCTTTTTATGTATGGGGGTAATTATTGAAGTTTTCAAAGCGTTTGGAAAAATACCTTCGTCGAAGGATTGGTTTATGAGCATGGTTAAAGGAGGAGCCAATTCGTTTGCGCACTTTCTAAATAGGGAGGGTGGGAGCTCATCAGTACCTGAACTATTCGTATCTTTTAATTTTTTTATGTTTCTATGGACTTCTGTATAAGTATTACATCATCATCCATGCTAAGCGGCAGCCAGTTTTCACCAAGCATATTCTGTCACTGTCATTTAAAAATTCTGCTTCTTCTTCTTTTGTTATATGGCGTTCTCTGGGTTTTTTTAACCACAATTCCGCCAATGTCACGTGAGTAGCCTTTACACGGTAAGGGGATTATGCATGTATACCGTATGCAGATTCTAGGGCTAAGCACGGGCTAAGCGAATTCATCTAGAACAAAGGAGACACACATAAGACAACACAGAACATCACGAGGAACAATACAATCACAATATATAGAATAAACGGGTGATACATAAAAAACATTAATAGAACAAAAGGATTACAAAGGGGGGATAAAAGGGTAAGAACTGCGATTTCAGAGACAAATAAGAGGTTGAAGCTAAGTACCAATTTAAATATTAATAAATACATAGTACTTGGGTTACAAATTAATTTTGTTTTTTTTGGATGAATTTTGCTAAGGTTACTAAAAAGGGGGTGTTGACCAAATTAAGTAGGGAATTAAGGTTACATGGGCGGGGGATGTATTCAGGCAAGTAGTCATTTAATGATGATCCTATATTAGGGCAGTTAAAAAATATGTGGTCGGTAGTACCTTCATCCAAGCCACACTCGCAAAGAGAACTGTCTTTTATTCTAATTTTGTTTAGGTGCACAGGTGTGCAAACGTGGCCCAAACGGAGACAACAAATGACAGAGACGACATTTTTGGGAAGGTTGAGGTGATTGAAAAACCATGGGCGAGAGGGAATTTCCTTTTGGATGTTGAAGTAAAATTTGCCTGCTAATCTGCGGGAATTTTGCCAATCAGTGCGCCATGATAAAAGAAGGTGGGAACGTGCTAGACTAGGCAGGTCATGCGAAAATAATTTATAGTGTTATAAAGAACCCGAAGCTATGGCATTTTTCGCGCATGAATCAGCTGTCTCGTTTCCTGGAATACCACTATGGCTAGGGATCCATGCAATAATAATTGTTACTACATCTCAGTAGAGCTTCTCTAATTTTAAAAACGGTGGGGAATTTGGATTTAGATCTGAATGGGTTGGATATAATAGCCTGAAGGCAGCTTAGGGAATCTGTGAAAATAAGGGATTTATTCTTATTGTGGGATTCGGCTTAAAGAATAGCTTTGTAAATGGCTATGGCTTCACCGGAGAAGGTTGATGTGAGGGGGGGACATTTAAAAGAGAGAGTTATTCTGCACGATGGGATCCAGACAGCAGCTCCAACGCAACCACTGTCCATAAGTTTTGATGCGTCAGTGTACAGCAGGTGCCAGCCCTGCCAGTGCTCTGACACTTTTTGGAAGAAATCCTGAGGGGCAGACAGAGAGTTTTTTTCAATGCCGAAGTTTAAAATAACGTTGGGTTTAAAGATAAGAGACTCATAAGAATTAGAGAAAAGGGGATTGATAGAAAGCTTTCAATAGGGGACGGAAGATTCAATAGTTTTTGATAAGAATGAAGAATGCAAGGTCTTGATTGAGAGGAATCTGATTCAAGGGTTAGAGCAGCTAAATGGTGGAGTATCTCTAAAAGGGGATGCTCAGGATTATGGAAAACCTTAATAATGAAGCGGTCGCTGAGGTATTGTCTGCGTAAGTAAAGAGGCGGGTCGACGCACTCCACTAGCATGGCATTAATGGGTGAAGACTTCATGGCTCCCAATATGATGCGTAGGCATTTTGATTGTATTTTCTTAATTTTGTCAAGGGCCGATTTATAACATGGATCTAAAAGGAAGGAAGCATAATCTAAATGGCTGCGGACAATGAAGTTATAAAGAAGTTTTTGAGATTTACAGATTTTTCTGCCTTTTCCGAGATGTAGTTAAAATGTGGGGTACCTGTTAGCCTGCTATCTAATATTAAACCTAGGAACTTAACTTTATTTTTAAAGGGGATAGATTTTCCTTCAAAAGAAATATCTGGGTCTGGGATTTGACGCTTCTTCTTCGTAAACACAACCGTTGAACACTTCAGGACCGAGATCGAAAGGCCGTGTTCTGAAAGCCAATCGCCTAGATAGCCTAGAGCAGTATTAAGGCGTAAGGAGGCATCGGATAGGACTGGGGCAGAAACGTAAAGTGCGATATCATCAGCGTATTGGAGGATTTGGACTAAGGGATGGACAGTTCTTTCTAGGTCATATGTATATATATTATATAGAAGAGGACTAAGGACAGAACCCTGGGGGAGGCCTTTCCATACCGTGCTGGGGGGAGGAGATTGCTTTGAGATTTGATCAAGATGGATCTGGACATCAGAGCATTACAGATAAATCGTACTAACTTCGGAGATATACTCAGTTGTAGCAATTTTTGCCTGAGTATAGGAAGGAGGACATTATCGTAAGCAGAGGCGATATCCAGGAACACTCCAACAAGGTATTCCTTGTTTTTTAAGGTGGATCGAATATTCGAGGTTAAAATGCTCAGGCTATCCAAGGTGATATATCCTTTCCTGAACCCGAACTGTGATTTGGCTAGGATTTTGTTCGATTCTATAATCCTTTCCAGACGATTTCTGATCATATGTTCCGTTATTTTATGAAGCACTGATGACAAGGCTATAGGTCTATATGCGTTATGATCAGAGGGGTCTTTACCGGGTTTTACAATGGGGATGATGAGTTGCTGTTTCCATGCGTCAGGCAGTACACCCTTTTCAAAGAAGGAATTTACAAGGTCAAGGAAGTTTAGTCCTCTCAGACGAGTTACATAGAAAGGAGTATGGGATCCCGTCTATACCAGGAGAGGAGTCAGTTAGTCCGTTAAGCGCGCAGTGAAGTTCTTCAGCTGAGAATATTCCGTCCATTTTACTATTTGAACTGACTGCAGAAATGGAGCCGGAGGGGAAACAGTCAATGAAAGGAACGAAAGGAGGAGCTAATTTATCCGAAAATGAGTTCAGCCAAACGGAAGGATCGTTAGAAGAGATGTTTAAAGAAGTTTGAGATTGGCGAAAACGCCTTATTTGCTTCCAAACAATAGTTGAAGGGGTTCGAGGAGACATTGTCTCGCAAAATTTTATCCACCCATTTTTCTTTTTTTTTCATAATAATTTCTTTGTAGAAGCTGCGACTTGTTGATATTGAATAAAATTTTCCCTGGTCATTGACGATTTCTTTTCCGCTTATTTACGGTTTCGGATAGCGACTGTGCATTCAGAGTCCCACCACGGGGGCGAGACTTTATTACGACAGGGTCCTTTAAGAGGGATATGGGAATCAGCTGAAGATAAAACAATTTCTACAAATTTGTTATAGTTGGAGATATCATTCTCACTAGTTACATCTGGGAGAGAGGCAATTTTATTTTCTAAAGATACAGAATATGCTGGCCAGTCAGCTTTACTTAATTTATATTTTAGGAGGGGTGGGGGGAGGCAGGTTGCAGGGGAATTATTAGGGATGGTTAATATTATAGGGAAATGATCGCTTCCATGAGTGCTTTTAAGGACATTCCAGGTCAGGAGGGAGCTAAGGTTGGGGGAGCAGAATGATACGTCCACGGCAGAAGCGGGGTTTTGGGTAGGGGGACATCTTTTTGTTGGGCAGCCATTATTGAAAACACAAAGATTCAGGTCATCCAGAAGGTCTAGACGTAGGAACCCTGATGTATCCGAGTGGTGAGCTCCCCAGGCAACATGGTGAGCGTTTAAATCGCCCATGAGGAGTACTGGCGGAGGAAGTGATAGAATTATTGAACGCAGTACAGCTAGCGAAGAGGAAGTGGGATGGCTAGAAATATATACAGAAAGGAAAGAAATATTACAATACCTTATAGCCACAACTTGAATGACCTGACTATGAGGAGGAAGAGGAAGTTGAGAGAAGGTAGCGGAGCGCCTTACTAATAAGGCACATCCTGCGTAACCATCATCCCTGTCGTCCCGAAGACATGAGTAGCCGGAGACACGAAAGTGCGAACCAGGCACCAGCCATGTCTCCGAGACGGCTAGGATAGATGGTGAAAATGTATTAATTAAGAATGATAATTCATGCTTCTTCGGTCTAAGGCTTTGACAGTTCCACTGGAGAACCGATTGAGCCATTGGAAAGAGCTAAATTAGCGAGTTGGGTGAGTTTGTGAGCAACGTTGTTCGGTATGGAATTATTTTGACTTGTAAGAATATTAATGATAAGAGTAAGGAAAAAATCTAATAGGTTTTCACTGGAGGGGGGTAAGGAAGGGTAGGGGTCTCTGTTAATAGCACAACCATTGGGAAGGGAATAGCTACAGTTGCCTATGATGGCTTGGTGCGCTTGTTTATCATAGCCTTCACTTAATGGGGCATGAGTTGCACGGGATCGGTAAATTGTTTGTCTATAAGAGAGACTTGTAGAGTGGGGTTGCTGAGTGTGAGAGGTGGGTGGGAATGATATGTTATTGCTGGATGAAGCGTTTTTGGTAGCGTCAGAAAATGATTTCCTCACTGGAGGGAAGCGGGAGGAAGCCTCCTGGTAGGATACACTGTCTTGAGACATGACTAGTTTTATTGACTTTTGTCTCGAGAGTTCAGGGCAAGACTTGTTGAGAGCGTAGTGAGGACCGGAGCAGTGAATACAAGTTGCAACGTCTTCGGTAACATCGCAAGGGTCAGCGGAATGAGGTTGAGAACAACGGTAACAACGAGGTTGCGATCTGCACTGGGCTTTAACATGCCCAAAGCGGCAACAATTCAAACATTGGATGGTGGGGAGTTGACCAATCTCTACTGGGATAGACACGTGGCAGCAATAAATGTTATCTGGAAGCATCTGACCTCGGAAAGTCAACACTACGGATTGGGTGGGGATCCACGAAGGTTTGCCATCAGTCATTTGCTTTCGATTCATTCTTCTAGCCTTGAGTACTATGCCACAACCGTATGGAACATTGATGGATTCGGCAAGTTCGTCCATGGACCAGTCTACTGGGATGCCCTTAACGAGTCCCTGTCGAGACACATTGTATGTTGGAATTGTTGCATTATACTGGTTTGCAATGAGGAGGTTGTTATTTATGAAGCTGTTTGCTGCAGTTGCAGTTTTAAATTCAACAATAATCCTGTTTCTATTAAGTTTTTTGACGCCATTCTTGACCACACCTGAGATTTTATTTTTAACTAAGAATTTTCCGAACCTAATAGCTTGGATGAAGGTGTCTGACGTAGGAGTTGTTTCCACTCGGGATACATGAACAATGAAAGGTCCAGTATCTTGTTCGTCGTAGGTTTTAGGGGCAATAACAATGGATGGGTGAGTGTATACTGCCTGAGAATCTGAGGGTGTTTTTATATTTGGGTCCATGACTGCTCTTTTGGGAGACTCATCGGGTTCATCATCAATCAAGCGTCTTTTAGTTCCCGCTAACGTTTGGGTAAACATGGGTTGGGATTCATCCATCTGAGATTGCGTCCCACCCGGAGGATCAGGAGGTTCAGGAGGGGGCACGTCCATTACTTACCTTGTACCAGGAAAACTACAACCCAACACCCTAATTATAAGATAATTTAGCTTAGATTTTAAAGAAAAAAACCACGGAAATTCACAAAATTTCACTAAAATCCCTTTCAGCACGTGTAGCAACTGACACTCGCCATTTGTCTTTAAAAATTCTTTGATTTATTTTAACGAACGCATGACTTTGAGTGATGCATTTGTCCATAGTATATGTATTTGTTTTTAAAAGGAAAGAAACGGACCAGTGATTCAGTTATTTGAGCCTGTTGAGTATGCGAAGCGACCCACTTGCCGCCGTGCAACCGTGGTTGCATAAATGCACTTTGGACGTCTGTTTTCATGCAACCGTGGTTGCATAAAGCACTTTAGTGGATCAAATTGGTTTCCTTGCAGTCAAATGATATATTTGATGAGAAAATAATTAAATTAATGAATATAAATAGATGGATGTTAGGATAAGTTGTTTGCCGTGCATTTAATTTTTTAAAAGCCGTAATAAAGGTTCAAAGAATTTATTCACATAGAAACATTAATGTTTACATAAAATGCGAAACCATTTTTACCTTTAAAATAAGGGTGTTAGTGGCTCCCATCGGATACATGGAGCATTATAGTTATTAGCACAAGAAATAATAAAATTAAATTAAAATCAAATAAATTCAATAATTTAAATCACAACGAAACAAAATTAAATCAAAACAAATTAAAACAGATTAAACTAAATTAAGTCAAATATACGAATTCAAATATTATTAAAAATTTAAATTAAATTTTAATAAGTTAAAATATATCAATGAATACATATAATCTTTTATGTTTAGTTTTAAATAAGTTTTTACTATCGCAGTCCTTATTTATTACCCCTTTTTTTAATAAAACAGAATTAATGTGTGTCCAATTTAGTAAGTTTGTCCTGGCAACATTCGGTTTCCCTTTGACTATTTAAACAAAATGCGAGGGTATTCTCGCCTCTTCTTCACTTTCGTTTTTCGTTTTCGTATGAACTGATCAAGTGCACTATCTGTCTCAATTCCCAATTTTCACCGTTTTTATTTAACTTACTATCGTTACGCGTTTGTGTGTGCCCAGCTGCTTAAGGTTACTCCTCATCCTGCAATCTAGCTCAGCTGCCCATCCAACGATAAAGTCGATGCGAGGTAACCGAGGCGGGAAATCGGTAAGTCCAGCTTGACCTATACTTGAGTACCGTCCAAAGTGCTTCAATCACCCTAAGTTGGAGTTAGCTGATCTGCTAGCAACAGCAAACGTGGTAAGTAGCTTTAATCAGCTGTTTGATTGTAACGTACCTACATAAACCTTTAATTTTTTGCAGCCGTTATTCTCGCATCCGTCTTAGTTCTCTTTTCGTTTTAAATTACAGTCCATTCCCCGTCATTATTTTGGTCCTACGGCCGTATTTTGTGTTGAACAGTGACCTTTTATCGCATTAGAATAAATTTCACATTTTTTCGTTTAATTTATTAATTTTGTCGTAATTAATTTTGTCGTTGTTATTTATTAACTTATTCTATTGTGTGAGGGTAACTAAAATATTAATTTTCATTGAAGGTAATTGGACAAGTAGTTTTAAAATTTGTCAGTTCATCAGTTAGTTTTCGTTGGTAATTTTTCATTTCGTTGCATTTGAAAATAGTTTTCGAACGTACTTCCATAGACAAATGTCAAATTTGGCAAGTGACATTTCTTGATTTCTAACTTGTTTACATTTTCATAACCTCACTTTCGTCGTTTGTTATCGTGATTACTTTTCGTAAATTCAATTGTTTCTTTGTTGTTTTTTTTTTTATAAATCGAAATGCAACAAGAAGATGCCGTGTCCGGTGAAACCACCGAAAGTATGCATAGGGTTGCACGGGATTATGCGTATGCGCGTGCAGAGTTGATGTCGTCTTCAGATTTGGATGGCTATACAATGAAAAATGTGGATGATCTTGCGGAAACATTTCATAGTGCCCAGTTAAAAGTTCTTTACGAGCTCCCTAAAGCTTTACGGACGGCAGAAACCCGGTACACTGTGCAGTTTGAGAAAATGATCAAAATATTAAGTGCATAATTTTAGATAATGAAAAAGACAAAAAGCCTGAAGTGAGTAATGTTAGCAGTACCAGTGCAAAATTGCCTAAAATTACAATAAAACCATTTGATGGCAAACTGGATGACTGGATCTCCTTCAAGCAATTGTTTGACTCTCTTGTTCATTGTAGGAAGGATCTCAGTAATGTTGAAAAACTACACTATTTATTGTCGAGTGTACAGGGTCCTGCCTATAATTTAATTAAAAACTACCCATTATGTGTAGAAAATTACATGTTAGCTTATAATACCTTGTTGAAACAGTACAACAAGAAGCGGCACATAGCGTCAATGTTCTATGACAAATTATTGAACTGTGAGCCTGTGAAATACTCCAAGGCTGGTGATTTAGAAAGAGTTTAAGTACATTTAAGTTACCAGATAGGAACTTCATGTTGGTTCAGCTGTTATGGTCCAAATTAGATAAACAAACTAAAGAACAGTTTGAACTGGAACACAATTCGGATGAGGTGCCTCCTTTTGAAAGTGTAGTAGCTTTCTTAGAGAAACGTTACCATGCCCTCGAAGCGGCAAATGCCTTTTCTGTACCCAGCACGTCTAATGCTCCGTCTAAGGCAGATAGGAAACCGCCACCTAGGCCGGTTTTTGTGGCCTCTACCCAGAGCTGTGTCTTATGCTCTGGACAGCATAAGCTCACTGAATGTCCTAAGTTTTTAGATGTGGATCCTCAGGCGCGGTACACTATAGTTAAAAACCACAAATTGTGTATCTTGTGTTTCTCACTGGTCCATACTGTTAGAAATTGTAAAATCAAAGTAGCTTGCCAAAAGTGTCAATACTCCCATAACACGTTGTTGCACTTTAATAAGTTTGGGACAACAGTTGATGCTGGCAGTAGGGAACAAACCCAGCCTTTGTCATCAGCTACAGTGCTGACATCGTCAAACACCTCGATTTTGTTCTCGACAGCTTCAGTTTTGGTTAAGGACAAAGATGGTAGATTTGTTAAGGTACATGCTCTACTGGATTGTGCTAGTGCCTGTAACTTCATGACAGAAACATGTGCCAACAGGCTCGGTCTGAAAATTTGTACGTCAAGTCAACCTGTCAATGGGATAGGGCAGACAACTACCGAACCAAGCGGTACAGTGACATGTCAACTTAGGTCGACTGATAGAGCCGTGTCTCAGTCATTCTCGTTAGAGACTTATATTTTGCCTAAAATTTGTCACACCATGCCATCATCTTTTGTTAACAACTTCTTTTAACAACTTGGAGTCAGTTCATGTCAGACCTCATTTTGGCTGACCCTGACTTGCATCTACCTGGACCAATCGACATGCTTCTCAGTGCAGATGTGTTTGCTTCTTCTCTCCGTAATGGATTGGTTCGTGGAAGAGCAGACCAGCCCACAGCCATCAACACAATTTTCGGTTGGATACTGATGGGCAGCTGCACCTTTGAAGAATCTTGTCGGTCAAATGTTTTTTATTCTCGCTCTCGTGGCAATAGAGAAAGTTGTTTCTTTGTCACAACCAACTTTTCGTTAGATGAATCTTATCAAACGATTCTGGGACGTGGAGAATGTTGTCGCTCCCACTGTCCCACATTTATCGAAGGAGGATCAGCTTTGTGAAAGTTACTTCACAAATAATTTCTGTCGTTTGGAAAAAGGCAGGTTTGTTGTTCCCCTGCCCTATAAGGATCCTTCTAATAAACCATCGTTTATTAGACCCCGGTCCATGTCCTATGCGACTGTGATGCTTTAATACACAGAAGAAGCCGCGTTCTCGGCGGGCACAAGCTTGCCCCTTCGGACGCCATTAACATCACTCCCAGGAAAATAATTCAGTTCATGATGGCTGTAGGCCTGGAGAGTGATCTTTGAGGGGATGATGACCACAATAGATCAATCCTGGTCGCAGTGGTCAATCGCTTTGCCGACATCCTAACGCTGAACGAATAACGAATGAATGAACCATCGTTTGTCGGCTCTAGAGCGATAGCTCTGAAACGTTTTTCGTCGTTGGAAAAGAGACTTCATCTTAACCAGCAATTCTCGGACAATTATGTCAAATTCATGGAGGACTATGAAAGTAGCAACCACATGGAAATTTGTTCACCTCCTGAAAAGGATGAAGGTGGATTTTACTACATCCCACATCACGGAGTCTTGCGCCCGTCATCTACTAGCACCCCTCTTCGTGTCGTTTTCGATGCTAGTGCCGGCGATGCCAGAAATGTCAGTTTGAATGACACCTTGATGGCTGGGCAGAAGCTTCAGAAGAGTATTTTCGATGTTCTTCTTCGTTTTCGTTGGCACGCAATAGTGTTCACTGCTGACGTCAAGCAGATGTACCGGCAGATCCGTGTTCTTCTAGAAGACACGGAGTACCAGCGAATCCTGTGGCGACCGTCACCTGAGGAACCCATTCGTGATTATCGATTGCTGACAGTGACGTATGGTGTTTCTTCGGCGCCTTATCAAGCTCTTCGGACTATCGCACAACTCGCTCAGGATTCTGCGTCGACTCTCCCTGCTGGAGCAGCTGTCCTGGCCAGGGACATCTATGTCGATGACGTGGTGTCCGGGACGTCTAGTCTCTCCGATGCTGTCAAAATCCGCTCTGAACTATCGCAAATCATGTCGTCCGGAGGTTTCCACTTGCGAAAATGGACTTCCAATTGCGAACCTTTTTTGGTCGACCTACCAGAGTCGGAATTGTATTCGGAGGACTTCCGTCAATTCGAGGGCCTTAACGACATCTCTCTGAAGGTGCTCGGGCTTCGATGGTTGCCAAAGGAAGACTGCTTTACTTTTGACACATCAGCTTTCGACAATCGTTGTACGAAGCGCACGATCCTTTCGGAGATTGCTCGGATCTTAGACCCTCTTGGACTGCTCTCACCTGTCGTCTTCTTAGCCAAGTACATTATGCAGCTCCTGTGGTTGTCCGGTGTCGATTGGGACGAGGACGCCCCTGAAAACATCTGTTCAGAATGGTCTAAATTTAAATCGCAGCTCTTATCGTTGCGCTCTCTCGCTATTCCTCGTCGCGTTATTACAGATTTCGTTTCGCTACAGATCCACGGATTCTGCGATGCCTCGGAGAGGGGTTTTTGCGCTGTGGTCTACTGTCGTGTCGTTGAATTGGACGGCGCTGTCTACGTTCGCCTCTGCTGTGCCAAGTCAAAGGTAGCACCACTTCGACAGCGATCTATTCCTCGGTTGGAGCTCTTGGCCGCAGTGCTATTGTCGGAGTTGATATCGTCTGTCGTCAATGGCCTTAAAGATCTGCAAGCCATTGAACACATTTCCGCCTGGTCCGACTCCAGTGTCGCCTTGACCTGGATCAAATCTTGTCCTTCTAGATGGAAGACTTTCGTCGCAAATCGGGTGGCTCAAATCCAGGATTAAGTTCCACCGACTTGCTGGCGTCACGTGTCTACTCACGACAACCCTGCGGACTGCGGATCTCGGGGATTGCTTCCCGCGGATTTGCTCCAGCACAATTCATGGTGGGTGGGGCCCAGTTGGTTGCTAGAGGCTGAAGAAGCCTGGCCAAAGTCTTTCTCAGTTCTGGATAAGACTGCGTTGGATGAACAGAAAATTTATAGTCTGTTTACATCCACAAATATGCATTTTGTCGATGAAATGTTGAATAAATATTCAACGCTCCAACGAGTAACTCATGAGCTCGCCTATTGTTTTCGTTATTTAGCAAGCTTAAAAAAGCTTAAACCTGCTTCTAAAGCACTCTCCTGTTCAGAGGAGAGGCAAGCTCTTCTCTTTCTTGTCAAGCACGTACAAGAAAGTTCTTTCGCATCGGAAATGCGTGCTCTTCAAAAGGGTTTGAACAACTCTCTGTCGAAACCTCTTCGCAAACTATGTCCGTTTGTGGATGAGGATGGTCTGTTGAGGGTGGGCGGTCGCCTGACTCACGGGCAAATGTCGTACGACTCTAAACATCCGTTGCTGCTCCCCCGAGATCATCGCCTCACATCTCTGATCATAGACGATTATCATAATCGCTTTATGCATCCAGGATTGCAGACTCTCCAGAATTTGCTGACTCAGACCTTCTGGATATTGTCTCCTAAGCGTGCAATTAGGTCTGTAGTCTCAAATTGTGTGAAATGTTTTCGTGCAAACCCTAGACCAGCTCCTGCTCCTCTTATGGGAAATTTGCCATCGTACCGTATTAGTGAGGTTAAACCTTTTTCGTCTGTCGCTATCGATTACGGTGGTCCATTTGATATCGCTCTCGGTCGTGGACGCGGAGTGAAGACGTTCAAGGGTTATATTTGCGTTTTTATTTGTACCAGCACCAAAGCAATCCATATAGAGCTGGCTTCAGACTTGTCGATGGAGGCATTTTTAGCAGCCTTGAAACGATTTATGGCTAGAAGGGGCCGCTGCAACCAGATCGTGTCCGACCAGGGTAGAAATTTCGTTGGCGCTAGCAACTACCTGGAAGGCCTTCTCAAGGATGCTGCGGAATCCCAACATATAAGATTCGCTTTCAACCCTCCTGGAAGCCCGCACTTCAACGGATTGGCCGAGGCGGGTATCAAGTCGGTCAAGTCACACCTTGCCCGCGTTATCGGAACTCAACGTCTCACCTACGAGGAATTTAATACTGTGCTCGTCCAAATTGAGGCGCTCCTCAATTCTCGCCCGTTGACTCCGCTCAGTTCGGACGTCAACGATCTTTCGGCTCTGACACCTGAGTGCTAAGTGCGAGTTTCAGTAAGAGATGCGAATAACTTTACCATCGCGTTTTGCGAGCGTTCGACATTCCCGGTGAGTATCGAATACTAGCGAGTATGAGTTACCAACAGTCACGTTACTCGATCCGCGTTCGCTCACCGTGAGCAGCGAGCCGTATTTTTCTTAAGTTGGTCACACATACGGTCATCCTTTACAAAGCCATTGCAAAATGGGTCTTATTATGACAGGGATAGATGCCTACATTTAAAGCTTGATTTGCTGGGGTATACATGTAAGCCGACCTTTTTAAAAATCTTTTCTTAATATTAGATAAAGTGACAGCAGTCGACTACCTTATTTTTATGGTTTTATCATGTTTGTTTGTTCCAAATTTTAGACAGCAACAAGTATTTAGGTTGTTACGATGAACAGAAAGATTTATAAAGTTCAAGGATCACTTTATAGACATGCACAAGCAGAGCAATTTCTCCACTCTACTGATGAGTCGAGAACTTGACTTAATAGCACCATAACCTATCAATCTGTACCCATGGACCTAGGAACAGAAACAAACAGGTTAAGGCAACTGGAAGTGTAGACCCAGAGAAAATAGCAAAAGGCTGCTGGATGTATAATATTATTTGGTTAAAAGGTACCTAGGTACTGAAAAAATATACCGCATTAATCATGAAAAACAAATACTTAAATCTTTCTGTCTTACTCTTACTACAAAGCCTTCAATAAAGTATTGTAGACATTGTTAATGTTAGTTTTAATGAATAAAGGGGAAAAGTTTGAAGTTATGATTTTTGGATTACCTATGTAATTGGTTTAAGCTTGTAAGCATAATTTTATTAGGAAAATATACTTACTTATGAAAAATGTTTTTCCTACCAGTCTTTATTTTGTATACCTTATACACTCAAACACCACTACTTGTATCAAAACAAAACTAAGCATTGTAAACACTAATAATATTTAGTAAGTATTTTACAGATTGTATGTAATACTTCAAAATTGTCATTTAAAAGTTAAAATACTCTAGTATTTAACTGATCTTTTTGGATCTTGGCAGCTTAATTGTACCAGTCAGTCACCCAGTTAGTGTGAAGATTTTGGTTCAATTCCAGCCTGATTTCTAAACTTGACCGAATTAATTCATCTTTAAATAAATAAATCTCCCAGAATGAAATTGATAGAAATTAACTGAATGCTTTAAATTCCATTGGTTCATAGTTAGGTTAATAAAACAAACACATCACTACAATGTTTTAATATCTATGAAATTATGTAAATTTTTAACAAACAAACTTAATAATTTTTGTTATCGCTTCAATTTCATAACATTTCACATCACATTTACTGCTTGGCTTTCTTCTTACTAATTGGCTTCTCAATATTCATCTTCTAATAAATAGATGGTATTTTCTCCTTCCACAGTAAGTGCAATTTCAGATGCTTTCCTGAAAATAAATCTCCTTTATTCTATGTTTCGACAGAACTTACTTTTTAACAGCGATAACGCAAACATACTAAATTGAAAATAATGAGGATAATTTTGTAGTTTTAACTTTACCGAAATGCCAGACCATTTCTTCATTAAGATGCAATGAATGACTATGTAAACTACAATTTTCTCATATTAAGAATCATGGTTCGCTCTATCATACTTGGAATTCTATCATCATAATGTAAACCAGCAAACATAATTTTTGGTTTCTTATGCCATCTTCATTAAATATAATGTAATATTAAGTTTATGCACTCATATTTAACACATGAAAATAAGCACAATAAGTGTTTGGGTTCCGGCTGTAGTCAAGATGTGATGTGATGATTTTGGTGCTTTCTTTCATCAACACAGCCTACCTCTCCAGGTATACTTTAGGCATATACTTTCTAAAAAACCTAAGTAGAATAGTAATTGAAAGGATTAGTAGGTATATTACTTAAACTTCTTCAGTAAGTGTAGGTATGGGTTATAATTTTAATTAATTTTGATCTTATCGCTGCCCAAGTGCCTTACTTGCACCTGGAATACCAGGACTTTTTAATATTAGTTATATTCTTGTGCTTAAGAGCCCAGATAACCACAATGCCAACTAACCTCTAAATATAGTTTTTCTGAGATAAATGGTTCACAATTCCTGTGGGCCTTTAATAATGATCCTATGGCAATAAAGAATAGAGCAATGAGCAAACAAAGTCATGTTTATGAACAAAAAGCGCTTAATAATATCAAAAACTTTAACATTTGTTTTACATACCTTGATTAAAAGGAATCTCCTTGGGAGGACCCTAAATACACTGCCTTAGTTAGCCCATTGCACAAGAGCTTGAACATTTCTTAGTTGAGCAATATTTATCCATAGTCTGCTGCTTTGTAAGACCAAACAATAAACTGAATGTAGCCCGAAGCATGTTTCTTTGACTTGGGCATTGTTTGGCGCTCATCGTGTGCTTTTACCCCTTAAAACATTATCTATACGAGAAAAAACCGCCACGACACCGTTTAAAACAATTTCACAGCACTCTTATCGAAATAAATAAGTTTTCGATCCGCTTTCACTGTAAAATTTGAAGTGAGTACCATTCGCATTGGATTGCGTTTATTTGTTCACTCTTCGAAGTAAAAGCTGTCAAAATTGTAACTCGTACTCAGCCAAACACTCGAAACAACCAATTACAGGCGTTCACCCTGCTCGCTTTCGACTGGGAGTCGATACTCGATGGTCACTAGTGAATAGGAAAAAACTCATACTCACGCATTTTGTTACCCGATGTGACCGCTAGGTGGCGCTGGCTCGATGCCATACAAATTCACGTTTTTCTTCTCGCAAAACGCGATGGTGAAGTAATTCGCATGTCTTTATGCAACTCGCACTAGGCACTCTGAGTGCCAAGTGCGAGTTTCAGTAAGAGATGCGAATAACTTTACCATCGCGTTTTGCGAGCGTTCGACGTTCCCGGTGAGTATCTAATACTAGCGAGTATGACTTACCAACAGAGTGCCTAGTGCGAGTTGCCTAAAGACATGCGAATTACTTCACCATCGCGTTTTGCGAGAAAAATAACGTGAAATTGTATGCCATCGAGCCAGCGCCACCTAGCGGTCACATCGGGTAACAAAATGCGTGAGTATGAGTTTTTTCCTATTCACTAGTGACCATCGAGTATCGACTCCCAGTCGAAAGCGAGCAGGGTGAACGCCTGTAATTGGTTGTTTCGAGTGTTTGGCTGAGTACGAGTTACAATTTTGACAGCCTTTACCTCGAAGAGTGAACAAATATTCGCAATCGAATGCGAATGGCACTCACTACAAATTTTACAGTGAAAGCGGATCGAAAACTTATTTATTTCCATAAAAGTGCTGTGAAGTTGTTTTAAACGGTGTCGTGGCGGTTTTTTCTCGTTTAGATAATGTTTTTAGGGGTAAAAGCACACGATGAGCGCCAAACAATGCCCAAGTCGAAGAAACATGCTTCGGGCTACATTCTGTTTACTTATTGTTTGGTCTTACAAAGCAGCAGACTATGGATAAATATCGCTCAACTAAGAAATGTTCAAGCTCTTGTGCAATGGGCTAACTAAGCCAGTGTATTTAAGGTCCTCCCAAAGAGATTCCATAAAATCAAGGTATGTAAAATAAATATTGAAATTCTTGATACTAATATGCGCTTTTTGTTTATAAATATGACTTTGTTTGCTCATTGCTCTATTCTTTATTGCCATAGGATCATATTAAAGGCCCACAGGAATTATGAACCATTTATCTCAGAAAAACTATAGTTTGAGGTTAGTTGGCATTGAGATTTTCTGGGCCCTTAGGCACAAGATATAATTAATATTAAAAAAGTCCTGGTAAGTATTCCAGGTGCAAGTAAGGCACTTGGGCAGCGATAAGATCAAAATTAATTAAAATAATAACCCATACAGACCTACACTTACTGAAGAAGTTTTATGTAATATACCTATTAATCCTTACACTTACTATTCTCCTTAGGTTTTTTAGAAAGGATATGCCTAAAGTACCTACACCTGGAGAGGTAGGCTGTGTTGATGGAAGGAAGCCTCTATAAAACCACCAAAATCATCACATCACATCTTTACTACAGCCGGAACACAAACACATATTCTGCTAATTTTCATGTGGTAAATATGAGTGCTTATACATAATATTACATTATATTTAATGAAGATGGCATAAGAAACCAAAAATTATGTTTGCTGGTATAGATAATGATGATAGAATTCCAAGTATGATAGAGCGAACCATGATTCTTAATATGAGAAAATTGTAGTTTACATAGTCATTCATTGCATCTTATTGGGGAAATGGTCTGGCATTTTGGTAAAGTTAAAACTACAAAATTATCCTATTTATTTTCAATTTAGTATGTTAGCATTATCGCTGTTAAAAAGTAAGTTCTGTCGAAACATTGATTAAAGAAGATTTATTTTCAGGAAAACATCTGAAATTGCACTCACTGAGGAAGGAGGAAATACCATCTATTTATTAGAAGATGAATATTGAGAAGCCAATTAGTAAGAAGAAAGCCTTATGCAGTAAATGTGATGTGAAATGTTATGAAATTGAAGCGAAAACAAAAATGATTAAGTTTGTTTGTTAAAAATTTACATAATTTCATAGATATTAAAACATTGTACTGATGTGTTTGTTTTATGTACCTAACTATGAACCAATGGAATTTAAAGCATTCAGTTAATTTTTATCAATTTCAGTCTCGGAGATTTATTTAAAGATGAATTAATTTGGTCAAGTCTAGAAATCAGGCTGGAATCAAACCAAAATCTTCACACTAACTGGGTGACTGACTGTTACAATTAAGCCGCCAAGATCTAAAAAAGATCAGTTAAATACCTACTAGTGTTTTAACTTTTAAATGACAATTTTGAAGTATTACAATCTGTAAAATACTCACTAAATATTGTTATGTAGATAAGGCTTAGTTTTGTTTTGATTCAAGTAGTGGTGTTTGAGTGTTTAAGATATACAAAATAAAAACTGGTAGGAAAAAAACATTTTTAATTCGGTTTTCATAAGTATATTTTCCTAATAAAATTATGCTTACAAGCTTAAACCATTTAGGTATGTACTTAATCCAAAAATCATAACTTCAAACTTTTCCCCTATAATCATTAAAACTAACATTAACAATTTCTAGTGAAAGCAAGTAGTAAGAGTTAGACAGATTTAAGTTTTTTTTTCATGAATAATGCGGTATATTTTTTTAGTACCTAGGTACCTTTTAACCAAATAATATCATAAATCCAGCAGCCTTTTGCCATTTTCTCTGGGTCTACACATCCAGTTGCCGTATCCAGTTTTTTCTGCTCCTAGGTCCATTGTTATGGTTTTTAATAAGTCACTCTCTAAGTTCTCGACTTATCATTAGAGTGGAGAAATTGCTCTGCTTGTGCAAGTCTGACACGTCTACAAAGTGATCCTTAAACTTTAAAAATCTTTTTGTTCATCGTAACAAACTTAAATAAATATAAACACGGCACGGCGACAGCACTGGCTAAAGTAACCGACGACATTGTAGCAGCAGTAGACAGGGGTGAGGGAACGATTCTCGTCTTGCTGGACTTTTCCAGGGCCTTTGACTGCCTCAATCCGGACTTATTGATTGCTAAAATGGCTTTTTATGGAATGTCTGGGGCATCTTGCAAATGGTTTCAGTCATTTCTCACTGGTAGACAACAATATGTGGAACTGCAGACCGACTCAGGAGATTTAGTACACTCTAAAACCAAAAGGATTGAGCGAGGCACACCGCAGGGCTCAATTATAAGTCCCTTGCTGTTTGTTTTGTACACGGCAGACCTTGTGAGAAATCTTAAGTTCTGTAAAGTGCACCTCTATGCAGATGATACCCAGTTATATCATTCATTCAAACCACACGAACTGAAACAGTCACTGGAAAAAATAAATGAAGATTTGAAAGTTATCGCGGAATGGTCCTTTAGAAACAATCTTTTACTGAACCCTACTAAATCTAAATTTATAGTCTTGGGTAACAAATGGCAACGTCAGAAGATTATTGAACAGAACCCAGTTGTTTATGTAGGTACGGAACCAGTCAACCGAGTCAACGCTGTGAAAAATCTGGGCCTTATCATAGATCATGAAATGAGGTACACCGAACACATCAATATAAAAATTAGAAATGCATATTACAGATTGAAGACATTATATTCCATTCGGAAGTATCTCTCTGAAAAGGTAAGGGAAGTTCTAACAGAATCCTTGGTTCTCTCACAGTTTAACTATTGTGACATAGTATACGGGCCAAGACTACTGCAACAGACACAGAAGGCAATACAACGCGTACAAAATGCCTGCATGAGGTTCCGTTTTAATATACCCAAGAGAGCGCACATCAGCCCATATTTGAATGACAAAAATATTTTGAATATGGGAAATAGGAGACAATTACATCTGGCAACGACCCTTCGAAAAGTTTTTGAAAGTGGGAAACCAGGTTACCTCTACGAAAAGTTTGTATGGGCCAAACATAACCGCTCAAAACCCCTTAGAAGTCATAGAGAGACATTACTTGCAATACCTCAACACAAAACAAGTTTTTATAGAGGAGGTTTTAAATTTGCTGCCACGAAAGTGTGGAATGACCTTCCGCCGCCCTTGCGAGATCCTATGCGTCCCTAAAAATTTAAACAAGCAGTACGATCTCATCTCATAGAATCGCAGAAACAATCACAGAATCCAAGAAATGGTCATAGTAAACCTCCTCTTCTGCTAAAATAATCAATGACGGACGATTTTGATCATATAATTTACATAATTCTTTTTTTTTTTTCTTTTCTTCCACAACATACTACTTATTACACATAATATTATATTTACATCCTGTTCGTTCCACCTAACATATTTTTCCTCCATTGCCGACCTGCCATAAGGGCCAGTCTGAAAACCAGCGCTGGGCCTCCGTGCCAAGCATACGCTGAGACTGGTACCTATTGCCGAACCAGCTTTTTAATGACTTTCTTTTTTTTCTCTGTTCATTTTTATATTTTGTAACTTGTAGTCATTTAAAAATTTTCCGTTCTGTGTTTTAAATTTGGCAATAAAAAACTTTTTTTTTTTTCTTTTTTTTTTTTTAAATACTTGTTGTTGTTTAGAATTTGAAACAAACTAACATGTTATAACCATAATATTATGGTGGTCGTCTGCTGTCACTTTATCTACTATTAAGAAATGATTTTTAAAAAGGTCGGCTTACATGTAAACTTCAGCAAATCAAGCTTTAAATGTAGGCATCTATCGTTGTCAAAATAAGACCCATTTTGCAATGGCTTTGTAAAGGATGACCGTATGTGTTACCAACTTAAGAAAAATACGGCTCGCTGCTCACGGTGAGCGAACGCGGATCGAGTAACGTGACTGTTGGTAAGTCGTACTCGCTAGTATTCGATACTCACCGGGAATGTCGAACGCTCGCAAAACGCGATGGTAAAGTTATTCGCATCTCTTACAGAAACTCGCACTTGGCACTCAGTCACGTTACTCGATCCGCGTTCGCTCACCGTGAGCAGCGAGCCGTATTTTTCTTAAGTTGGTAACACATATGGTCATCCTTTACAAAGCCATTGCAAAATGGGTCTTATTTTGACAACGATAGATGCCTACATTTAAAGCTTGAATTGCTGGGTATACATGTAAGCCGACCTTTTTAAAAATCATTTCGTAATATTAGATAAAGTGACAGCAGACGACTACCTTATTATTATGGTTATAACATGTTAGTTTGTTTCAAATTCTAAACAGCAACAAGTATTTAGTTTGTTACGATGAACAAAAAGATTTTTAAAGTTTAAGGATCACTTTGTAGACGTGTCAGACTTGCACAAGCAGAGCAATTTCTCTACTCTAATGATGAGTCGAGAACATAAAGAGAGACTTATTAAAACCATAACAATGGACCTAGGAGCAGAAAAAACTGGATACGGCAACTGGATGTGTAGACCCAGCGAAAATGGCAAAAGGCTGCTGGATTTATGATATTATTTGGTTAAAAGGTACCTAGGTACTAAAAAAATATACCGCATTATTCATGAAAAAAAAACTTAAATCTGTCTAACTCTTACTACTTACTTGCTTTCACTAGAAATTGTTAATGTTAGTTTTAATGATTATAGGGGAAAAGTTTGAAGTTATGATTGTTGGATTAAGTACATACCTAAATGGTTTAAGCTTGTGAGCATAATTTTATTAGGAAAATATACTTAAGAAAACCGAATTAAAAATGTTTTTTTCCTACCAGTTTTTATTTTGTATATCTTAAACACTCAAACACCACTACTTGAATCAAAACAAAACTAAGCCTTATCTACATAACAATATTTAGTGAGTATTTTACAGATTGTAATACTTCAAAATTGTCATTTAAAAGTTAAAACACTAGTAGGTATTTAACTGATCTTTTTTAGATCTTGGCGGCTTAATTGTAACAGTCAGTCACCCAGTTAGTGTGAAGATTTTGGTTTGATTCCAGCCTGATTTCTAGACTTGACCAAATTAATTCATCTTTAAATAAATCTCCGAGACTGAAATTGATAAAAATTAACTGAATGCTTTAAATTCCATTGGTTCATAGTTAGGTACATAAAACAAACACATCAGTACAATGTTTTAATATCTATGAAATTATGTAAATTTTTAACAAACAAACTTAATCATTTTTGTTTTCGCTTCAATTTCATAACATTTCACATCACATTTACTGCATAAGGCTTTCTTCTTACTAATTGGCTTCTCAATATTCATCTTCTTATAAATAGATGGTATTTTCACCTTCCTCAGTGAGTGCAATTTCAGATGCTTTCCTGAAAATAAATCTCCTATAATCAATGTTTCGACAGAATTTACTTTTTAACAGCGATAATGCTAACATACTAAATTGAAAATAATGAGGATAATTTTGTAGTTTTAACTTTACCGAAATGCCAGACCATTTCTTCATTAAGATGCAATGAATCACTATGTAAACTACAATTTTCTCA
Organism: Udea olivalis; assembly: GCA_947369235.1. Taxonomy (NCBI): domain Eukaryota; kingdom Metazoa; phylum Arthropoda; class Insecta; order Lepidoptera; family Crambidae; genus Udea; species Udea olivalis. Next base: position 16,504,929 of record OX376362.1, on the reverse strand, counting down.
TATTAAGAATCATGGTTCGCTCCATCATACTTGGAATTCTATCATCATTATCTATACCAGCAAACATAATTTTTGGTTTCTTATGCCATCTCCATTAAATATAATGTAATATTAAGTATAAGCACTCATATTTACCACATGAAAATTAGCAGAATAAGTGCTTGTGTTCCGGCTGTAGTCAAGATGTGATGTGATGATTTTGGTGGTTTCATAGAGGCTTCCTTCCATCAACACAGCCTACCTCTCTAGGTATACTTTTGGCATATACTTTCTAAAAAACCTAAGGAGAATAATAAGTGTAAGGATTGATATAGTATATTACATAAAACTTCTTCAGTAAGTGTAGGTCTGTATGGGTTATTATTTTAATTAATTTGGATCTTATCGCTGCCCAAGTGCCTTACTTGCACCTCTAATACCAGGACTTTTTTAATATTAATTATATCTTGTGCCTAAGGAGGGCCCAGATAATCTCAATGCCAACTAACCTCAAACTATAGTTTTTCTGAGATAAATGGTTCACGATTCCTGTGGGCCTTTAATATGATCCTATGGCAATAAAGAATAGAGCAATGAGCAAACAAAGTCATGTTTATAAACAAAAAGCGCATATTATTATCAAGAACTTCAATATTTATTTTACATACCTTGATTATAAGGAATCTCTTTGGGAGGACCTTAAATACACTGCCTTAGTTAGCCCATTGCACAAGAGCTTGAACATTTCTTAGTTGAGGGATATTTATCCATAGTCTGCTGCTTTGTAAGACCAAACCATAAACTGAATGTAGCCCGAAGCATGTTTCTTCGACTTGGGCATTGTTTGGCGCTCATCGTGTGCTTTTACCCCTAAAAACATTATCTAAACGAGAAAAAACCGCCACGACACCGTTTAAAACAATTTCACAGCACTTTTATGGAAATAAATAAGTTTTCGATCCGCTTTCACTGTAAAATTTGTAGTGAGTGCCATTCGCATTCGATTGCGAATATTTGTTCACTCTTCGAAGTGAAGGCTGTCAAAATTGTAACTCGTACTCAGCCAAACACTCGAAACAACCAATTACAGGCGTTCACTTCACCCTGCTCGCTTTCGACTGGGAGTCGATACTCGATGGTCACTAGTGAATAGGAAAAAACTCATACTCACGCATTTTGTTACCCGATGTGACCGCTAGGTGGCGCTCACTCGATGGCATACAAATTCACGTTATTTTTCTCGCAAAACGCGATGGTGAAGTAATTCGCATGTCTTTAAGCAACTCGCACTAGGCACTCTGGTCATTTTCTGACTTTAGAACCCCTTTCCATTCTACCGGAGGAAAATTTCGTCGACCAGAACATTAGTGTTCTCTACCGGTGGAAGCTGATTCAAAAAATGCACCAGGACTTTTGGCGTAGATAGCACGCTGAATACATCCATACCCTACAGCAGAGGGCTAAATGGAATAAACACCAGGGCGACGTAACCTTCGGAACTTTGGTCCTCATCGTAAACGAGCATACTAGCCCTATGAAATGGAACATGGGCCGCGTGATCGCCCTCCATCCCGGTAAAGACGGTGTCTGCAGAGTTGTTACTCTCAAGACAGAAACAGGTCAATATAAACGACCCGTTGTAAAACTTTGCCCCTTGCCTATGGAAGGCCATTAGTTTAAATTAGCCTAGTCGTTTTCGTTAGTTTTAATTTAGTTTTAGTTTTATTTTGACTCAACAATCACAATTTTATTGTTAGTTTCGATGTAAGTCGAAAATACTCTCGTATTTTGGTGGGCGGAATGTCCAATTTAGTAAGTTTGTCCTGGCAACATTCGGTTTCCCTTTGACTATTTATACAAAATGCGAGGGTATTCTCGCCTCTTCTTCACTTTCGTTTTTCGTTTTCGTATGAACTGATCAAGTGCACTATCTGTCTCAATTCCCAATTTTCACCGTTTTTATTTAACTTACTATCGTTACGCGTTTGTGTGTGCCCAGCTGCTTAAGGTTACTCCTCATCCTGCAATCTAGCTCAGCTGCCCATCCAACGATAATGTCGATGCGAGGTAACCGAGGCGGGAAATCGGTAAGTCCAGCTTGGCCTATACTTGAGTACCGTCCAAAGTGCTTCAATCACCCTAAGTTGGAGTTAGCTGATCTGCTAGCAACAGCAAACGTGGTAAGTAGCTTTAATCAGCTGTTTGATTGTAACGTACCTACATAAACCTTTAATTTTTGCAACCGTTATTCTCGCATCCGTCTTAGTTCTCTTTTCGTTTGAAATTACAGTCCATTCCCCGTCAATGTGTATTTTGAATCTGTGCAGCGGTAACATAAAAATTGCCTTAGGAACTTTGTTGTAGTAGTGTACACCTTGCCCCATAAAGGATTCCAAAACTTTTTGTAATCTAAACAATGGAATCGCAATTTTATACCTATCCCTAGTATTTTTAGCGTGTATATCGCAGTGTTTTGTGAAAAGACTGATATTCTTTTTCACCAAGACAATACAGTTGTAAATAAATTGGGAAGCCACAGTAAGAGTCCCAATTTCCTTAAAAAGCTGTGAGACGAAGCACAAAGATAGATCTGATTGCTCGCTTTTGCAGGATAAAGATGCTGCTGAACTAAGTTTGGGCGAAAGGGCAATTTTTTTATATGAGGCTTCCATTGAAATTTCGAGTCTAGTGTAACTCCAACAAAAACAGTTGAGTCTACTTACTCCATAGCATTATTATCTATTTTCAAATAGGTTGGGTTATGTTTAACATTAGGCAATTTAAAATTAATGCATTTAGTATTTTTTGCATTGAGCTGTAAATGATTGACTGTAAAGTAAACCATCGTAGTACCTTTATGAGCGCGCCATTTACGTCGTCAAAAAGGTTTTTATTTCTATCAATATCAAAAATTAAAGACGTACACCATCTGCTAATAAAACAACATCACAAATATCTTTCACGTAGAAAGGTAAATCATTAATATAAACTAGAAATAGGAAAGGACCCAGAATAGATCCCTGTGGAATCCCCATTTTAACTTGTGATCCAGAAGATAACACACCATTAACATCTACTTTTTGAGTTCTAAAGCTCAGATACGAAAAAATAAGATGTAACGCAGTATCCTTCACACCAAAAAACTAAGCTTACGTGTAAGAGTCACGTGATCAACGCAATCAAAAGCTTTGGATAAGTCACAGAAGACGCCAAGAGCGTTCTGTGAGTTCTCACAAACCCGAAAAGCCCGCTTAGTGTTCCCTGATTCGTGGTAATAAATAATGAGGAGAAAATTACAGATTTACTGTACTTACGGCTGAAACAGAGCTCGCCGTTCATCATGTAGCATCTCACGAGAATTTAAAAAGTAGACTTCAGAAAAAAAAAAATTTGCCAAGTTCTGAAACCAAGCCCTGCCTGAACGGGTTGGGATTATAGCTGTACAAGGTCTTAGACACAATAGAACACCAACTTCTAGTTCTGGGATGCACCGTCCGTGCGGCGGCTACGCAGCGAGTGGCGCGGCGAGCCTCCCGCTCCCCGCGCCCCACCACTACCCACCCCGACGGGGTGCGTTCCATATTTATTAGTATGGTACATTTGCCTTTTACAGAAATTATAAAAACAAAGTAAATCCAAACTTCTAACATAAACAATATAAACTAAAACATCCAATAAATTGTTCTCATTGATGTGCCATAAGAAGAATAGGCTCCTTAACATATTGTTCAATTATTATTATAACCTTCTACACAATTTTTATTATATTATTTATTCTATGCGATCATCACCAGTAGTGTCAGTGGAATTATTTTCATCTGCACAGACCTTCCACTGTCCCTCTACACGTTTCAAGTGCACAATATTCCGGCGTAGTTGCTGTACACTTTCATCGTACTAAATAACAATTTTATCATTGCCTTGCTTGCTAATGACCGTGTGAGTGGTAGCATTAAAGTTGGCAGTTATTTTATTTTCCTTTGTCATATTTTTCACATAAACATTTTCCCCGGCATCAATATTTGATTCGAGTTTGTGAATTGGGTAATAAAAAAAAACAGTTGCATGTCTGTGTTCTGTCCGAATATTTTTTTTCCTTTTTCCTTTCTTTCAGCGTCTTTATCCTTCGTTTCCAGATCTTCTCCTAAAAATTCATCGTCCACCATTGAAGGAAGCTTATCTCTGAATTGCCGCCTGAATAAAACTTCAGCGGGTGATTTTCCCGTTACAGAATGAGGGGTGCTATTATACATTGTGAGGTGCTTCAACAATTCATCCTGCCAATTAGACTTTTCACTTTGGCTGATACACAGTCCCTTTAAAATACTATGATTCTGTCTTTCTACCTCGCCATTTTGCTGAGGCCAGTAAGGAATGCTATGGAACAAACGTATATCAAACTCTCGGCAAAAATTGGCTTAAACAGAGCTTGTAAACTGACGGCCGTTATGAGCGGTGATACTTACGTGAAAATATTTCTTTAAGTGTGTTTACGGTATATTATGTTGCGTCTATTGTTTTAGTAATTTTCACTTCTTTGTAACGAATAAAATAATCGATGATTACAAGAAGATAAGGTCCACTAGGTAATGGCCCTAGAATATCAATGGCAACGTCAATCCAAGGTTGTACTGGAAATACCCATCTACGTATAGGGTTAGAAGGATTTGGACCAAAAACCAAGCTGGAACCTTTGCAAGCTCTGATCTAATGTTCCGCTTCTTTGTCAATTTTGGGCCGCCACACTTTGGAACGTAACCGGGTTTTTATTGCTACGGTTCCAGGGTGGCCTTCGTGAGCAGCTGCTAATAATTTTGGCCTAAGACTGGAAGGGATTACAATTTTACTACCTCGCAAAAGCAAATTGCCTTGAAAACAAAGTTCTTGTTCGAAAATTTTGTAACTAGTTACACTTTCATACCAGTCACTGTGGTAAACACCGTTCCTAACCAATTTGAGTTCATGATCTTCCTCGCAAGCCTGTTTTAGTTTATTAAGAGGAATTTCCGTAGGGCGTGCTTGGTGTATTACTAGATTTACGTAATTTTCATCATCAAATGGACATGGCAAACGGTTTTCCGATAGAGAATCAGTAATGTTTTTTAATTCCCGGACTATATACAATTTTATTTTTTTATGACTGTAACCGTAAAACCCAGCATTCGATCCTAGCACAGGGTTTTGAATTTGTGCCGAATATAACCTCTAAGGGCTTGTGGTCACTTACTAGCTCGAAACTATCCTTACCGAACAAATACACATTGAAATGTTCTACTGCCCAGACTAAGGCGAGAGCCTCTTTCTCAGTTTGGCAATAAAGTTTCTCGCGATCTGTGAGGCTCTTATTGCCGAATGCAATTATTCGAGGCCCACTTGCATCATGTTGGACAAGTACAGACACTAAACCTACTGGACTAGCATCAGCGAAAACTTGGGTCATATCTTCTGGATCATCACCCTAAACTTCTAATTTGAGTCATGGCTCGTTTCAGACTGCTAAATGCCTTTGACTGCTTATCGCGACAATAGAAGGTTATATCAGCACCTCTTCCCAGTTTTAATTTCAGCAGTTCGCGCAATGGTTTCGTCCATGTCGCTAGATTAAGGATCCATTTGCCTACATAATTTACTAAACCCAAGAAACTTTGAAATTCTTCAATGACGATTGGTTCTCGAAATGACTTAATTGTTTTAACATATTTTTCAAGGGGTTTTACCCTATCACAAGACAATTTATGTCCAAGAAACTCTATTTATTAGACTTTGAAAACGTATTTTGCATCGTTAAGGAGTAGAAAATTTTATTTTAAAATTTGCCGGACTTTCTCGAGCCTTCTATGGAAAATTTATGGCTCTAGACATCCTAACCCTTTTACCTTTTAAAAACTTAAATGCCTTTATAGGTGTGAGCGTGCTCCATTTTGGCTGCAAATGGAGAACATCTTTGCCTGGCATTTGCCTTCAAGGAAAAAAAGTAAAACGTTGTGTATCATTTTCACCCAGCCAATCAGCGATGATCCTCTACGTCTAGTCCAATTTGGAGATTGCCGTCTGAACTTGTTCCCTAGTTAGTCTGTGTCCCTAGTGAGTCTGTGCTGGTGACTGGTGACACTGGCTGGGTGGTGACAACCAACAGTGTTGCCACTTTAGCAAATTTTTAGCTAGATCTAGCCACATTTACGAAATAGTTAGCTTAAAAAAGAAAATTTAGTTGCCAAATTTTTTAGCCACACTTTATAGCTATTTTCTTAAATAGTAACACTGTTACTACTTATGTAAGTTACCACTGTCTCAATCAATTTTAATTTGTATTGTTATATGAACTTAGGCGCATTCAGAATGCAACGAATGTTCTGTTCTGGTAAGTTTTTGAGTGATGAGGTGGTAACCCCAAATATGTCTATGGTTTAGTTAAAGCAAAATTGGAAATACAAATATTTCGAATAAAATACATCAATAGTATATCATATATTTTCGTCAGACGCGCGACAAAACACTTTTTTGCTATGCAAAAAAACGATTTTCATATCAAATATGCTGATTGCACAGCAAATTAACCTGGGCGCACATACATAATATTTACAGCCATAACAAAATAACTATTCTTACGACTAGTTTCATACTGCGCATCTCAAACCCTGCTTGACATAAATGTGTTAGAATTTCAGAAGACACGCTCATCAAGTTTAATAATCATTATAACAAAGTAATAAGTTTCAAATAGCATTATTTTTAAAAATCGATCAAATTTATTGAAAACTGATTTCAAGTGCTTACTATCACTTCGCGATCGGCAAAGTGTCGAGTCGTATCGTAACATGTAAAATGTTGATAAAAATCCGATAGATTTCGGATTTGGGATTTCTCGGAGTTTTGATTATTCGGAATTCCTATTCATGAAAGATTGGATTATTGTTGATTCGGGATTGTGAAATTCGGAATTCTGACTTTCGGACTTATGAACATTCGGAGTATTGAAATTGCGGATTTTTAATATTCGGATTTATGATAATTCGGGATTTTGACTTTTGGGATTCTAAATCATACCAGAAAGTAGATTTATATGTGATTTTAGAATTTTATTGTTGATCTCATTATGTCCAAATAAATTAATAATTAGCTTATTTTTTTCAAATAAAAAGATGTTTTATTCATATAATCTGCAGTATACGATAACAAAATAGACCCTCTGTTTAATAAAAAAAAGATGGAAATAGTGTACTATACGTTAGTAATTATTAGGTATACGTTAATTTAAAAAATGCTTTACATTTAAATAAATCGTAATGAGTCACGAACATAAATTGATGCTTAAATATTAAGATTTTGAGGTAGCTATTTTGCTGTGCAATCAGTATATTTGATGGGTATTGGGATTTTTATGTCATACAAAAGGAAGATTTTTTGATTTGCAGTTAAATACTACCCTTAAATTACCAATAATTACCTTTTAAATAAAAAAGCTTGGGATTGAAGCTCTCTGCTCAGTGCGGGATCAGTTATCCCTTGTAATACTTATTAATTAAATACCGGACTTACGTGTTTTAATGACTAACAATTTTTATCTTTGGAATTGTATAAATGACTTTGTACAGGCTATTGTTTTATATTATGTAGCTTTGCTGTACTAGTTAGGTTGTTCTGTCTATTTATTAATGTAAGAATTAAAGCAGTTTTTTTTTCTCAACAAACAAATTGTACTCTACTAACTCGTATTGCAAAACCACAACAAGTTTAAAAGGTTACCCTTTGAGTTTCTCGCCGGGTCTTCTCAGTAAGAATCAACTTCTCTGACGCGGTGGTAGAGTCGCATTATGTTCGTATACTGTTTATTTATATATTCATATTATTATAGTATTTATGTCTATTGGTATTTTTTTGACTATTTAAAAGTACTGATTAAGTCTATTTAAATAAAGATATTTGAGTTTGAGTTTAACCGAATTTGTGATGTGATGAGTTCGCAATGTTTAAAAATTAATTAAAAAATAACTACCGGCTAGATCAAAAAAAGATTCAAATTCGGTGGTCAAAATAGTAAATAGTATTTCAAAAAAATATTTTAGAAATTATTCCCATACCCAATTAATTCGGTATGGGAACAAAAATCATATATGTCCTAAATCGAAAACATCTAGGAAAGGATCTAGGATATTTTTAATTAAATACGTTGGCAATCTGGGGTCAGATGAATGACCCCAGTTTGCCAACGCCCGCAAAGAGTACAGTATGGTTCTTATTGGACTCTTGACGGTAATCAAATTGACATCTCACAATTAAACCCTATTGGGTCGTATAAACGCCCTTCACATGATTGGTTGATAATCTAGCCATCAATCAATCAAATGACGCGATCTGTATCATAAGTGAGATTTTTAGCTAGGTGATTCTACTGCATTACGGTATTAATGGTGTTCCCAGATAACAGATTTTAAATTCCCCCAGTTGAAAAATATTGTTCCACAAAGTTATTTTTAATAGTACGTACATTAATTTACGCCCATTGCCCAGACGGGTAGGTAGGAGTTAAAATAGCCATTCGCTATAATCCCAACCCTTTCAGGTAGGGCTTGGTATCAGAACTTGGCAAAATAAATTGTATCTGAAGTCTACTTTTCACATTTTCGTGAGATTCTACATAATGAACGGCGAGCTCTATTTCAGTCACTACAGTAAATCAGTAATTTTCTCCTCACAATTTATTCACCACGAATCGGGGTTAAACGAGTTAAATGTATTTTAAAAATGTATATAAAATATATATTTTTATTTTTATTCAATACCTTTTGCTATTTTATGAAACTAATTTGAATATTTCGTTAATCTAGCCGGTAGTTTATTTTTTATTAATTTTGGAAAATTGCGAACTCATGACGTCACCGAAATTGTTAAGTGTTCCCACATGTGTTTTTTCCCCGATTTGTGGTAAATAAATAACAAGGAGAAAATTACTGACTTACTGCACTTACGGCTGAAACAGAGCTCGCCGTTCATCAAAACTCAAAAAAACTCAAATATCGTTATTTAAATAGACTTAATCAGTACTCTTAAATAGTCAATAAATATACTAAATAATAGACATAAATACTATAATAATATTAATATATAAATAAACAGTATACAACCATAATGCGACTTTACCACCGCGTCGGAGAAGTTAATTCTTACTGAGTAGACCCAGTGAGAAACTCAGTAGTTACATTTTTAAACTTGCTGTAGTTTTACAATGCCAGTTAGTAGAGTACAATTTGTTGGTTGAGATAAAAAAAACTGCTTAAATTTAACATTAATAAATAGACAGAACAACCTAACAAGTACAGCAAAGCTACATAGTATATAACAATAACCTGTACCAAGTCATTTAAACAATTCAAAAGATGCTTGCTACATTTTATAAAGGCGTAATTGTCAGAAGAAAAGGGGTTATATAGCTACAAGACAAGCTATTTAGCACAAACAGCCATTCCTATCATTAAAACAAGGTATTTACGTGAGGACAATATCTAAAAAGTAACACTTTCAGAGCCGCTTTAAGGCCAATGCATCATCCAATGAAGCAGTGGAGCCTAAACAATAAAGCAGTAGAGCCGTCCAAAGGCGGTCCCAAGAGCACCGCTTCGCTCCATTATGGTTAAAATGCAAGCAAGCGCCTTGCAACTTGACAGCTAAGAACCTTCAAATATCACCAATGATACGGCAGTCATATTCTTAATAATATATTATTTTTGTCTATTATTTAGTTATTTTTTGACTACTTATAAGTACTGATTATGTCTATTTAAGTTTGAGATATTATGATATTGAATAAATAAAAAATAAAAAATATGCGCCAGACAACACACCTCTTGTCATGGTCTCGAAGTAGGGATAAATATCCCTGTGTTACGAGGTACCAGACAAGGAATTAAGCCAGGGGCGTCTCCCAGCACCACACACACACACACACACTGACCGCATTTTTGAGTTTGTTGTTTTTAAAATAGTTTTCTGTTTTTCAAAGTAGGCATAGTAAATGTCCTCTTTGCCATCAAAAAGAAAACATTCAACCATAGATAACACAGATGTATGGAACTGTCATGTCAGTTAGCAGCTGCAGCTGTCAAAAATTTGAGCGGCCATTGTGGTTCTTCGCAATTTCATATTTTGACGCTGTAAAAATCTGAAAACATCGGTACATAGTTTTGTACCTAACTCTGATAATTCTAATTCTGTTTGTGATACTGCATAATTTATTATGTCTAGCGGTGTGCCTCTTAAAGTACTTCACGAAGCAGAGGGTCATGTGGTGATCTTCGCAACTAACACCGGCGAAGTTTACCGAGGAAAGCTTATTGAGGCTGAAGACAATATGAATTGCCAAATGTCTCAGGTAACGGTGGCCTACCGTGATGGGCGGGTGACTCAGCTTGAGAATGTGTATATCCAAGGCTCCAAGATCAGATTCTTGGTGCTACCGGACATGTTGGATATGCCCCAATGTTCAAACGACGGGGAAATAAACCCAGGGCCGGACGTGGGAAAACTGCCATATTACGAGCTCAAGGTTATTATCCTTCCTTTAATATGGAAATTAATTTAATAATTCCTTTTGATCTGAAGGTTGTTTGTAAACTAACAAGCCCTTTACAACCCCATCTTGAAGCTCTCTAAGTTAATAAATATACCCTGTCCATTAGAGTTGTGTAGCTCGCGAAAGAAAGATAAAAAAGATATATATCCAGCCGAACGCGTAAGTTTAATCATCAGCTGTGTAGCAACTATATCTTTATATCCCAAAGAGATAATACATCAACTTCTCATTTACTTGCTAACTTTAGCTTTATCCATACATCTTAACGAATAAGATTCGTTTTCGGACAAACAATGTCAGTCTGGTTATCTGAGCCGAACGAGTAGAAGAGAAAAGCGGAGAGAGAGACAGTTAGTTAGCATTTTTACAACAAAAGAGAGAGACAGATAAATAATTATTTGAGATGTGAGTTTGAATGAGAGTAGAGAGCTATTACGTTCACAACGTAATAGATCTCTACTCTTTCGGCTCTCTCTGATATAAAGGAGATAAATAAATTCATTTCTGTCAGTATTGATCTAATGAGCTAGAGATATAGACGAAAGATAAAAATCTTTTATTACAAAAATATATATCTCTTTTCTTTTTAGTAATACATTTCGCACACCTCTACTGTCCATTCGTTCATTTTCTTTTTGACAATTCGAGAGAAGAGAAATTAGTGACGCCCTCACACGTAGTGTCCCCTAGGCCTATAGGTTTTTAGGCTTTTTTTAAGGCTAGCCTATGAATTAAGGGACTAGAGGGGGCTAAAAGCCTTTTCAGGGTTTCAGCCCTCCCTAGCCTCTTAATTACAAAATAATCATTTCTCGGAGAGTACACATCTGCGGCAGATAGGGATTGCAAAGTGGGGTTTTACCCCTACCCCTTCTACCCCTCCCTCCCCCTCCTCCCCCTCCCTCCGCATACCCCTATCGAGGGAGCTTATTTCTAAACTTTAACCAATAATTTTACTCTAATTTAGATACTGTTTTTTAATAAATTTGCTTTTAATGAGTCAATGAACAGTCAAATTATTTTTTTCTAATAATGAATGTATCCTAGTGATTTATGATTATAATTTATATGAGACCTCTTTTATAATATGTGGGTGCTTGTAATGCACAGGTCACTTGTCTGCACAGTGCTTGATGACATTAGGTACAACATGTCTGCGCGTAGCCGTGATTTCCCATTGGTTAAGGAGTCTTGTCACGGTTGACCTATGAGATTTTTCAACAAAGGAATTTGTTCGAACACACTAAGAGAAAGAAAGACTACCTAAATATCCTTTAAATTTCTCTCCCAATGTTACGTCATTAAGAAAGCTCACGATCACTCAAAGAGCTCAGGAGAGGATAACTAAGTGGGCGGTACCCGTCAATAACGTACGATATTACTTTAGTTAATTATTTCGAAAAATAAAAAATGGTAATTCATAGGCAAGAGTTGTCAAAAAGAAAATAAACTAATGGACAGGGTATAGAGTTACAGCCCATGGCTTTATTTTAGCTTATAATAACTATGTACTGAAATTATTGTGCATTCGAGCTACTAGTTTGAGGCCACTAGTATTTTCTTCATATAGGAGTGAGGTACCTACTTAGTTTTCAGGTAAATGGTGCATGAATTACTATTCAAAGTGAAATGTTTTTATTTAAGTATAAAGTTATAGGTGCTAACTAGTTGTAAATCTAAAATTTTACAACTATATTATTGTTGTGTGGTGCTTCAAAGTATTAAATTGTTACAGCGGGAGGCCGAGGTTGAGCTGTTTGGAGAGGAGCGGGGCATCGTGAACGCTGACTAAGTGTGTCTGGACCATCTAGACGCTAAGAATAACAACCTAGTCATGAGTATTACTCTCTGTAACACTATTTTTGTCAAACAACTGGAGTGATTAGTCTATATTTTCTCTTAAGTTTTATCATTAGTTAGTCATATCCCGTGAAGATAACTGCGGATAAGTTTATTTGTACAAAACTACTATTGAAAGGTGCTTACAAAATAATTTGACAGTAATTCTATTGATAAATAATTTGAAAGCACTAAAGTAAGTATGTTTTTGTCAGAATGCTCTAATAATTTGCCTATTGAGTTACATTGTGTACATTTTTTACATATTTAAATGAATTACTTTAAGGATCTTGTGATAAATAGTTTGTGAGTGGTGTGTATGTACACTTAATAAACTCAAGTACTAATGGCCAAATTGTGATTTTATTTATTTGTTTTCGTAGAATGGGTTTTGAATCAATTCTAGTTGAAGGTTGAAGTAGTTGATGTTGGAAGGTGTGAAGAGATGTTGTGGTATTTGCAAACCTGTCTTGTGGGTAAGTGCCTAGTCACTCTGTTCGTAGCATCATCTAGTACTCAAATAATATAGAAACAACCTAAAGGCTTGCGCAGACGACGGACATTTCTCCGCTTACTCCGCGGCGAAGAAAAAAGTTACGCTCCGCGAATAAAAAGTACGCCGTGGATTTACTGCGGACTCAACGCACAGTCCGAGACTGCAAAAAATTTTAGATTAAGTACGTAATTTACATTAAATATAATAGATTAAAAAATAAATATGCGCCAGACAAGACACCTCTTGTAATGGTCTCGAAGTAGGGATTATTAAATCTCTGTGTTACGAGGTACCACACAAGGAAATAAGCTAGGGGCGTCTCCCAGCACACCCAGACCCGAGTCAATTCAGAAAAGATAGTTTCCTGAATTGACCCGACCGGGAATCGAACCCGGGACACTACGGAAATCGAGGCGAGAATCCGTGCTACAGCACACTGCGCCAATCGTGTCGTTACGAGGGTCATTCAATAAATACTTAGCCTACAAAAAGTAAACGAAAATTTTGGAATGATGGCTAATTATTTTTCAACATAGTCTCCTTTTAGTTCGATACACTTAGCCCAGCGATGCTCCAACTTTTTTAACCCGTCAGAAAAATAGTTTTTGTCAAACTCTGCAAAATAGGCCTCCGTGGCGGCGATGACCTCCTCATTTGATCCATATCTATTCCCGGCGAGTGATTTTTTCAGATTAGGAAACAGAAATAAGTCACAAGGGGCCAAATCTGGAGAATACGGTGGATGGGGCAGCAATTCGTAGCGTAATTCGACCAATTTGGCCATGGCAACGGCAGACGTGTGAACCGGTGCGTTGTCGTGGTGAAACAGCACATTTTTCTTCGCCAGATGGGGTCGTTTTTTCTTTAATTCGGCGTCGAATCGGCCCAATAAATCGGCATAGTAAAGCCCTGTAATTGTTTTACCCTTCTCGAGGTAATCGATGTAGATCACACCTTGTGAATCCCAGAAAACGGTGGCCATAACTTTTCCGGCCGATTTTACAGTTTTCGCCTTCTTTGGAGCACGTTCCAGTGGATCCAGGTTTCATCGACGGTCACAAAACGACGCAAAAACTCCGCTGGATTCCGCTTAAACAGCGCCAAACACGTCTCCGATGTGGTCTCACGGTTGCGCTTGTTTTCCGGTGTGAGTAAACGCGGCACCCATCGCGCCGACAGCTTTCTCATGCCGAGTTCCTCGTGAAGAATATGATGCACTGTTCCTTCTGAAATGGCTACAGTCTCAGCTAGCTCCCGAACCGTCAATCGGCGATCTGCCAATACGAGATCATGGATTTTTTTAATGTTTTCCTCCGTAGCAGCTGTTTTCGGTGCACCTGGAAGTGGTTCATCAAAAACCGACGTACGGCCACGTGCAAACTCGTTGAACCAATTCTTGACGGTGGCCATCGATGGAGAAGAGTCACCGTACACAGCATCCAAGCGCTCTTTGATTTCGATGCGCGTTTTCCCTTCCAAAAATAGGAATCGAATCACCGAACGATATTGCTTTTTTTCCATTTTTGTAAAACCGATCGACACGTTCGCTTCCTTAAGTTGTCAAATTAAAACAAATGAAGGGATTGGAATGAAAATTTGAAAAAAGAAACTTTTGAAACTACAGCGTGCAGCGCCCTCTGGCGATGAGGCTAGGTACTTATTGAATGCACCTCGTAAGTTAAGACAACATTATGTTAACATAGACGAAGAAGGTAACATTAAGTTTAAGCTAAGGTTTTAAAAGAGAATACTTTATATTACGAATCGATTATCAACGCAGACTAAAGAACGCCGTGTGCGTTGACTGGTCATAGTTCGTTCGTTCTTTTTTTTTCACGGATGCCCGATCCGCTACTCACCGCAGGCGTCCGCGGTGTTTCGGCGGATTTTTGGTTCGGCGTACTTTTAGTCGTTCGTGTGCGTTGCTCGATACAGTTTGTAAGGGATCCATTTTGATGGATTTTTAAATGACAGTGACAGAATATGCTTGGTGAAAACTGACTGCCGCCTATCATGGATGATGATGTGCAATATGTGTTCGTGAATTCCTTAAAAATGATAGAATTATGTATTAGTTAAGGTGTTCTATAGCAAAATAATCTTCAGTTGGGTTCGTTTTGATATATGGGTATTTCGAAACAGATTTTCATAAGATCACCAAGTATTTGTCTGGAATGAGGACAAATTGGTAAATCATTTTTTTTTTTGGGTGCGTCTGTTGTTCATACTTGGACAGCACTAAAAGTGTACCGCAGAGTACTGAACTCCCGTGAATACCCTGCAATGCTTGAGAAGAGGACATTCAAAATTCCCACTGTTGCCGTACACACCGCCTTCTCACAGCGGCTGCCTACTTTTCTGTCCTCGTTCATATAGGTACAACAAGATCACGAAACTCTGTGTCATTAAGACTTCCACTGTTAAACAGGCCAAGCTTACTATCACCCAAAAACTGCTTTCCCTGACACACAACCAAACAAAAAGACTTGCAAAGCCCACAATTTAAAATTTTTATCCTGTAATATCATGAAAAAAAAATGTGTAGGAACCTGATTTACGTAGCTGTTTATTTACTATATATGTATGATATTTATATGTATATGTATTTTTATTAATTATATTTGTATAGTCCATTTCTGTACATCAATAGTTATGTCAGGCTGCCAATAGATGGCGTCGTGCTAATTAGCAATTTTATTATCCTAGAAGACGGTGTTACGATTTTTCTGTGTTATTATATAAATATCTAGGAACTTGTAATAAATGTTAGGTTACAAGTGATTCAGAATAGGTTCATGCGTAAAGCGACGGGAGCCCCGTGGTATTTACGTAATGAAAATCTTCATATTGACTTAGGACTGCCGACTATATCGCAGTACCTTAAGCAATTGTCAACCCAATTTTTTGTATCTGCTCAGACCCACCCCAACCCCTTAGTAGTCGAGGCGGCAAGATATTTGCCAGACACAAATAGTGTCTCAGGGGGACGGCGTCGTCCGCGGGACGTTTTATACGACCCGGACGACCCTATTACCCTGGCCATCGCCAATCACCATAGACTGACCGCGCATTCCACACATATACAACCGAGCTTCCGTCCGCGCCGGCGCGGGCCCGCGTCGCGTTTTCCTTTGAATTCCTTTTCTAGATACCGGCACGTGCCGGGTAGATTCTCTCCCCAAAATGTCAGATTAGACTCAAGTAACGCTCTGAGTCGAGGTTCTACCCCACAAGGGGGCCCTTAGAGTGATACTTTAAATATTAGGGTTGAGAGCCTTCTGCGCTCACCCTACAGACCGGTGAAGCTGCTAAGGCCGTCGAGGCCAAGCAGCGGCGTCCATACAAAAAAAAAAAAAAAAAAAAGTAATAAATGTCGCTCTTCGAAACTACTTTGACGTATTATTTATTCGACCGTTGCGTTGACCATCTGAACTAGCGCTTTGCTGTGGGTTTGTTCAATATTTATTTAGTGTTTTTTTTTAAGTTATTTTAATTTTCAATTTTTTACTTTGCTTTCCTTTTGTTTATAATGTTTTGTTTTTTTTTTGTTTCACCTGCTACAATTATTTAATCTTATCTTGCAAACGGTTCTGTCGTTGCCTCACCCTGTCATCGATCGGGTGCCCACGACACAGGAATAGCTTAATGTGGGACCCACAATAAATAGCACTTAGCTATTGTTACAGTGTTTGTTTATGTTTTAAAATTAATATTATTTGGTATTTATAGTACGACCGTCTAAATCAGTCTTCGCCTGCGCGGTACAGGGGTGAGGGGGTATGACGACAACGGGGATCGAGAGAGGTGCGGGGGCGGGCGCGCGAAGCGTTACGCACATGAGGTGAAATGCGTAATAGACAGTTCTTAAGATTTATGTGATGTCATAGTGGATTTTTATAAATTTTTTAAAGCAGGGACGGCAAACTTGAATGAAACAACTAATTTAATATTGAGGTAACAAACTATTATATTGTTTATTACAAGAATCATCAAAACCAAATATCAAATCATCGAAATCAATCACATATGTCCATATCAATATCACTTGAACTTGATTCTTCACTTTCGGAGCAGCCATCCTCAGAATCATCAGAATCGTTCTGCACATTAATAATAAAATCAACAGCATCATCTACAATACCATCATGTTTGCAGTATTCGTCCTCAATTTTAATTACGTGGTTAGCGCAATGCTCCCACTTTTCTGCAGAATATTCAGCAAATAATCCCTCTAATATACTTTTTTTTTGGTCCAAATTAGAGTCGACACTTTTTTGAGCTAATTGTCCTTTAACATCACCCCAGACTAGCTCAATGGGGTTCAGGTCTGGATGGTAAGGGGGCAAACGAAGCACTTCATGTCCGTTTCTTTTTAATAACTCGTCAATTTTATAAATGTCTTCTGTGAAATGCCTTTTAATTAATTTATATAACTCATCCTTCCTTAGTTTATCATCAAATGGCACGTCATGTCGTCGTAGCCATGCTTGCATAGCTGGCTTAGTAGAAGCCATACTCGGCTTTTTCTCCTCTCGAACCGAATGATAAGCAGCGTTATCCATCACTATGACAGAATTTGGTGGTATATTCGGCATCAGATTTTCAGTTATCCATTTCATGAAATTCACAAAATTCATGGAATCGTGATAATCACCTGTTTTACACTTGGATTTGAATATTACAAGTGCCCCGTCTACAAATCCAGTTTGGCCTCCTCAATGAACAATGATCAAACGGTCCCCTTTACCGATATTAGACAGCACGCCGTGTTCATCCTTTGATTGCCAACACTTTGATACGTTATGAGACGCATTGACATAAGTTTCGTCAAGATATATAATATTTCTTCCTTCCCTACGATATTTTTTTATAGACTGTAGGTATTTCCACCTCCATGATGTTATATTTGGCTGTTCGATAAGAAGTTTCCTTTTGGATCCGCATTTCTTAAATTTGAAACCAAGATCATGTAATAATAGCCTTAAATATTCCCTTCCGCAGTGTAATATATTCTCTTCTCTAAGTATAACATTCAAAGTTTTTAGAGTTGGTATTTTTTGATGAATTGATTAAAATTGAGAGACTTTTCTTCTTACTACTCCTTTTGCAAAATCTTCTATTTCAACTCTTTTTCTGCGCACTTGTTTTGGTTTTTTTGGTGATTTAAATATTTCGTTATCTTTCAATAGTCTCCTTTGTTGTACAATTCTAGATACAGATTTATCCGATAGTCCAGTAACCTCTGCTACGGTTTTGTTCAAATTTATATCTTGCAGATATTCAGTGGAATTTGGATCCAGTTTCTTTTTTCTAAAATATTCATATACGTTAAAAGCCATTTGCTTGCACTGGCTATTAATTTTATGTCCGAAGATATTTCGACTCATCTTGAGAATGTAATCTCATGTATAACTGTCGTAAAGCGTCCAGAACTATCAACACGAGTGATCGCTAACCGTGTAGCGAGCGTACTGAGTTGTTACAAAAATGCACCTGCCGCCCGCACCTCTCTCGGTCCCCGTTGTCGCCCTACCCCCGCACACCTATACCGCGCAGGCGAAGACTGATTTAGACGGTCGTACTATAGTGCAAAATTGTAACACCTTACTGTTAAATAAAATTATTTGTATTTGTATTTTGCTGATAATGTGACTTTTTTTATTCTATTTATTTACTTGGTGATTCCTGGTAATTAATACCATGTTTCTTACCAAATATTAAAGATAGGAAACGTATCTTTCTATAGCTGAACATATTTTTGTTCTATTTTCGAACATTTATTTTTAGACATTTATTTAATTTATTCATTTATTTCCGCTGACATCGCGAAATTTATTTGCATAAATCGATTTTTTTTATGGTTTTTTTTTCAAGTCAAACATGTTTAAAATTATCTTCATAAAAAGGATAACTAATATTATGATGGATTAAAATATAAGAAACATAATATGTCATCGTGCTGTATTCTACAATAAAAAAAATTTCGTTCATTGAGTCGTAAATTTTTCGCAATAATGAAGTTTGATAGTTTTTGTAAATTATTACTAAGTATGCTAAGCATATTGTATTAAAATCAAATAGAGCATCTATTCCTCAGTTAGAAACAGTCATTTGTTTAGCTTAAAGCCACACGTGTGACTCATAAGTGACTGTACTACTGAATATCGAAACTCTAAATTATATTGAATTACTGTACCTACCTATCTATAAAATTCACAATTACGATCTACGTAGGTTAGAAAGTATGCAATGACGAATCATCTGATCTCGAATGTTTTCCATACCGATGTACGGAATCTAGAAAATTTGCTATGCCGAATTACTATATACCGATAGTTTGCGATCGCGATGTACGTCGATCTGAAAAATATCTACTTTTAAATTATTATAGTTAGTTCCGTACGAGTATAAGTAAAACACGGTTTTGTAAATGAACAACATGATCACAAGTGAAGGTAAAGTAAAAAGTAAAAAATATCTTTATACATATAGACTTATAAAAAGTACTTAAGACAAGTCAAATACAAAAAAAAAATAAACTTACATAAAATAATACTATGATAGTAAACGTCATAATTAAACAAGATGTGACTCTACTACCGGTTCGGAGGTTGTTTCCGATCGAGAAGACTCCGGCAAGAAACTCTATGGTTACTCTTTTCAACCGACTTGTTGTTTGTTGTTAAGTTGAAATTCCATGCTCATCACCTGGATGGCTGGCGCTCTACAACCGTGCGTTTTTCGCGCCAATTTCTTCCACGTACAGCCAAGATATGGAATGATCTTCCTGCGGCGGTGTTCCCAAACGGATATGACATCGGGGCCTTCAAGAAGAGAGCTTATTCCCATCTAAAAGGCAAGCAACGCATCGGTGACACCTCTGGTGTTGCAGTTGTCCATGGGCGGAGTTGATCACTCTCCATCAGGTGACCTTCTAGCTCGTTTGCTCCCTATTACATAAAAAAAAAAAAACTTCAAAAAAGGAGGAGGTTCTCAATTCGACTATGTTTTCGACTGGGTGAACCGATTTTGATCGTTCTTTTTTTATTTGAAAGCTGGTGCTTCCCGAATGGTCCCATTTTATTTTAGTCTAGTTCTGACATTGGCATCGATGAGAAAACCATATTAGTCTTAAATCTAGATAGACAAAATACGCGACAAATGGACGACAAATGGACGAATAACTCAATATTACGCCAACCGATTTTGATAACTCTTTATTTATTTGAAAGCTGATGGTGCCCGTCTAGTCCCATTTTAATTTGGTCCAGTTCTGACAGTGGCATCCATGGGAAATCCATAAAGTCTTAAATTTAGATAGACAAAATGCGCGACAAATGGACGGGTAACTCAATATTACGCCAACCGATTTTGATAATTCTTTTTTTATTTGAAAGCTGATGCTGCCCGTGTGGTCCCATTTTAATTTGGTCCAGTTCTGACAGTGGCATCCATGGGAAATCCATATAAGTCTTAAATCTAGATAAACCATATGCGCGACAAATGGACGAATAACTCATTATCACGCCGACCGATTTGAATGCTTCTTTTTTTATTGGAAAGGATATACTTCAAGGGTAGTTTGATGAGTGTTATGTTCTGATTATGGGATCCATGACAAAGTAACGGAACTCTTGAATGCTTAGGAGCAATTGGACGATACTTTTTAGATGTATAAAATAAATAAGAACTATTTACTGAAAATCAAGAAATAAACAAAAATTTTAACGAAAAAAAACCAACTTCAAAAAAAACTATTCCAAAACAAAGCACTAAAAAGTAAAGAAATAATTGCGTATTCTTCTAAAACTTATACGATAATATAATGTAGGTACAGTCATTGTTATTGTTGGAGTCGGTGTCAGCCAATGTAGGTTTGTAACTACCTACATACATACGTAAACGTGATATGTAATGACGTGTTGACGACCGACTTGGTGTAATGGTTAAGAAGTTGGCTACTACACCAGAGGTCGCGGGTTCAATCCCCGCACAGTACAAACATTTGTGTGCATGAACATGTCTGTTTGTACTGGTCTGGGTGTCTCCTATGTATAATAAGTATGTATTTACAAAAAAAATATGTATTTAAGTATGTTTATCCGTTGTCTAGTATCCCATAACACAAGCTTTAATTAGCTTACTTTGGGGCTAGATGGCGCTGTGTGGAATAATGTCCAGGGATATTTATTTATTTATTTATGTAAGAAATAGGTATATTGCTAGGTATATTGTAGTGTTTCCTTGGCTGACACCGACTCCAACAATAACAATAACTGGACCTACATTATATTATCGTATAAGTTTTAGAAGAATACGCATTATTTCTTTACTTTTTAGTGCTTTGTTTTGGAATAGTTTTTTTTGAAATTGGTTTTTTTTTGTTAAAATTTTCAATCTTGTTTTTATACACAAACATTAAATTGACGAATAAAGTCATAACGATATTTGAACTTAAAATAACACTGTTCTCTACTCTTCTTAAAGTAATCGTAATAAAACACCACATAAAGTCTTGAATAATCCTAAAAAAAAACATTTTTCATAAACAAAAATCAATTTGTCAATAACAAACATCATACATAGATGTATGAACATAAAATAACACTTTTCTCCCCTCTTCAAAACACAATATACAAAAAACAGCATGAAAGCTATAATGAAAACTAAACATTTAGCATGGACAAAAAATTTAGTTTTCAAGTAGGTACTTACTTAATATATGCGAGACCACTTAAATAATCCTCTAACCCGTCTCGTTTTTCTATTGTTCTGCTTTTTGCATTGTGTGCCATTGTTTGCCATTTTTTTCCTAGGGTTTTTTTAGGAACATCCGCTGACACAAGTCATATTTTCTTTTTTTGATAAATGTTCATTAATTTTCATGAGTAGGTACAGAGCTACTTCTTTTTCTTTTTTTATCCTTGCCGTTATTCTCTCTATTTCCAAACATGTATTTTTTTGCTCTTTTACACCATGGACGAGGTCAGCATTTTGCAGATCTGCAAATCGAACTTCAACGAGGACGAGATTTGCAGTGGCAAGGCGTTGCTTTTCAAGCCCTCGGAAAGGCCGTCCAGATGCCATCTCGCCAGAGGGATGGGACCCAAAAAAGTGTGCAGGACATCATCACCCTGCTGAAGGAGGTAGATCCTGACGACGTGCCTTCATTCGTGGCTAAGGAGCTGCACAAGCTTCCTCCAGTCACATTCGACCACATCGATGTTACCAGGCTGTTGAAGTACATCAATTTCCTTAAAACCAGCTTGGCCGAAAATATGTATGTTAGTCTCTAAGTTATTTATTAAATGGGCCAATTATATTTTGTAACATCTGAAAATGTAATTTTGTAGCCTGTTTTTTTTTTTTTTTGCATTTTGCGTTGTTGGTATGTTTGCGTTTATGCAATCTGAAACAGACCACTTAAGAGGAGGGAATCTCTGAGGTGATTTTTTAGCTGAAATGTGCGTCTTTGCACTAGTTCATACGTGCCCCCAATATAATATTTATAGAACCAATCTGTTACTTTTCCTGCATCATCAGGAATAATTTCGTCGCGGGTTATCTCAAAAGCTTCAAGTATTTCAGCTGGATCTAAATGAGCCGAAGTTGCTATGTATCGCATCATAAGGGCATAATCGCTGTCGTTGGTATATTTCTTTGCTAATCCTTCCAGCTAGATGTGCTTAAAAATATTCTGAGATAAATGAAAAGAGCAACATTTGTGTTGTGCATCCGGAAAGACACTAGCACAAGCTTTTATTGTGGCGAAAAAAGTCCGTTTTATTGAATCGTGGGCTCAGCTCAATTTCTAAATTATTTGTGTGTACCTCACGACCATTTCTAAAAACAACATAATATTCCAGTAAAATGTATCACCGCAGTCCGCACTTTTTTTTAAATAATACAGAAATCCATCGTGCAACAACAAGTTTTTATTTTTACGCGATTTCACAAATTAACAACGAATATTCATTATAAACACCATATTATTTCCATAAAAATTAGAATGAACTCATTACGTTTGTTAGCAAAGTATTACTAGTTAGTAAATAGCAGCGTTTTACCCTGAAATAAAACGAATATTAAAATACGAAGAAGCTTTTAATATAAGAGAGCATTTCCGTTTCCCGTCGATTTCCTGTAATTTTTTTTCTGTTCAGTGGTGCCACCTAGCGACCGCGCGCTTTTTAGTTTCCATAAGAAAATTCGTGCCATTTTTAGATCATTGGCTCAATTCCACCAGGCAGAAATGAAGTGTAAGCCAGTTAGGTAAGTATTTTAATATGCGTTTTATTTCAGGGTAAAACGCTGCTATTCAATTACTTGACCGTTACTGGAAGCTTATATTGAGACCTGTTTGTTATCGCCTGGTGGCGTCACTTGAAACTTCTAGGAAACTAGTAAGACGCCAATGCAATGTGATTATCATTATACTCTTTTTCTGTAAACACATAATTCGATTTATTTAACTATTATTTGCATACATAATGCTTATACAAAAACAATCACAATACCTGACGGGGAATGGACTGTAATTTCAAACGAAAAGAGAACTAAGACGGATGCGAGAATAACGGTTGCAAAAATTAAAGGTTTAGGTAGGTACGTTACAATCAAACAGCTGATTAAAGCTACTTACCACGTTTGCTGTTGCTAGCAGATCAGCTAACTCCAACTTAGGGTGATTGAAGCACTTTGGACGGTACTCAAGTATAGGCCAAGCTGGACTTACCGATTTCCCGCCTCGGTTACCTCGCATCGACTTTATCGTTGGGTGGGCAGCTGAGCTAGATTGCAGGATGAGGAGTAACCTTAAGCAGCTGGGCACACACAAACGCGTAACGATAGTAAGTTAAATAGAAACAGTGAAAATTGGGAATTGAGACAGATAGTGCACTTGATCAGTTCATACGAAAACGAAAACGAAAGTGAAGAAGAGGGGAGAATGCCCTCGCATTTTGTTTATATAGTCGAAGGGAAACTGAATGTTGCCAGGACAAACTTACTAAATTGGACATTCCGCCCACCAAAATACGAGAGTATTTTCGACTTATATCAAAACTAACAACAAAAATTGTGATTGTTGACTCAAAATAAAACTAAAACTAAATTAAAACTAACGAAAACGACTAGGCTAATTTAAACTAATGGCCTTCCATAGGCAAGGGGCAAAGTTTTACAACGGGTCGTTTATATTGACCTGTTGCTGTCTTGAGAGTAACAACTCTGCAGACACCGTCTTTACCGGGATGGAGGGCGATCACGCGGCCCATGTTCCATTTCATAGGGCTAGTATGCTCGTTTACGATAAGGACCAAAGTTCCGATGGTTACGTCGCCCTGGTGTTTATTCCACTTAGCCCTCTGCTGTAGGGTATGGATGTATTCAGCGTGCCATCTACGCCAAAAGTCCTGGTGCATTTTTTGAATCAGCTTCCACCGGTGGAGAACACTAATGTTCTGGTCGACGAAATTTTCCTCCGGTAGAATGGAAGGGGGTTCTAAAGTCAAAAAATGACCAGGTGTCAGAGCCGAAAGATCGTTGACGTCCGAACTGAGCGGAGTCAACGGGCGAGAATTGAGGAGCGCCTCAATTTGGACGAGCACAGTATTAAATTCCTCGTAGGTGAGACGTTGAGTTCCGATAACGCGGGCAAGGTGTGACTTGACCGACTTGATACCCGCCTCGGCCAATCCGTTGAAGTGCGGGCTTCCAGGAGGGTTGAAAGCGAATCTTATATGTTGGGATTCCGCAGCATCCTTGAGAAGGCCTTCCAGGTAGTTGCTAGCGCCAACGAAATTTCTACCCTGGTCGGACACGATCTGGTTGCAGCGGCCCCTTCTAGCCATAAATCGTTTCAAGGCTGCTAAAAATGCCTCCATCGACAAGTCTGAAGCCAGCTCTATATGGATTGCTTTGGTGCTGGTACAAATAAAAACGCAAATATAACCCTGGAACGTCTTCACTCCGCGTCCACGACCGAGAGCGATATCAAATGGACCACCGTAATCGATAGCGACAGACGAAAAAGGTTTAACCTCACTAATACGGTACGATGGCAAATTTCCCATAAGAGGAGCAGGAGCTGGTCTAGGGTTTGCACGAAAACATTTCACACAATTTGAGACTACAGACCTAATTGCACGCTTAGGAGACAATATCCAGAAGGTCTGAGTCAGCAAATTCTGGAGAGTCTGCAATCCTGGATACATAAAGCGATTATGATAATCGTCTATGATCAGAGACGTGAGGCGATGATCTCGGGGGAGCAGCAACGGATGTTTCGAGTCGTACGACATTTGCCCGTGAGTCAGGCGACCGCCCACCCTCAACAGACCATCCTCATCCACAAACGGACATAGTTTGCGAAGAGGTTTCGACAGAGAGTTGTTCAATCCCTTTTGAAGAGCACGCATTTCCGATGCGAAAGAACTTTCTTGTACGTGCTTGACAAGAAAGAGAAGAGCACGAGAGTGCTTTAGAAGCAGGTTTAAGCTTTTTTAAGCTTGCTAAATAACGAAAACAATAGGCGAGCACATGAGTTACTCGTTGGAGCGTTGAATATTTATTCAACATTTCATCGACAAAATGCATATTTGTGGATGTAAACAGACTATAAATTTTCTGTTCATCCAACGCAGTCTTATCCAGAACTGAGAAAGACTTTGGCCAGGCTTCTTCAGCCTCTAGCAACCAACTGGGCCCCGCCCACCATGAATTGTGCTGGAGCAAATCCGCGGGAAGTAATCCCCGAGATCCGCAGTCCGCAGGGTTGTCGTGAGTAGACACGTGACGCCAGCAAGTCGGTGGAACTGAATCCTGGATTTGAGCCACCCGATTTGCGACGAAAGTCTTCCATCTAGAAGGACAAGATTTGATCCAGGTCAAGGCGACACTGGAGTCGGACCAGGCGAAAATATGTTCAATGGCTTGCAGATCTTTAAGGCTATTGACGACAGACGATATCAACTCCGACAATAGCACTGCGGCCAAGAGCTCCAACCGAGGAATAGATCGCTGTCGAAGTGGTGCTACCTTTGACTTGGCACAGCAGAGGCGAACGTAGACAGCGCCGTCCAAGTCAACGACACGACAGTAGACCACAGCGCAAAAACCTCTCTCCGAGGCATCGCAGAATCCGTGGATCTGTAGCGAAACGAAATCTGTAATAACGCGACGAGGAATAGCGAGAGAGCGCAACGTTGAGAGCTGCGATTTAAATTTAGACCATTCTGAACAGATGTTTTCAGGGGCGTCCTCGTCCCAATCGACACCGGACAACCACAGGAGCTGCATAATGTACTTGGCCAAGAAGACGACAGGTGAGAGCAGTCCGAGAGGGTCAAAGATCCGAGCAATCTCAAAGGATCGTGCGCTTCGTACAACGATTGTCGAAAGCTGATGTGTCGAAAGTAAAGCAGTCTTCCTTCGGCAACCATCGAAGCCCGAGCACCTTCAGAGAGATGTCGTTAAGGCCCTCGAATTGACGGAAGTCCTCCGAATACAATTCCGACTCTGGTAGGTCGACCAAAAAAGGTTCGCAATTGGAAGTCCATTTTCGCAAGTGGAAACCTCCGGACGACATGATTTGCGATAGTTCAGAGCGGATTTTGACAGCATCGGAGAGACTAGACGTCCCGGACACCACGTCATCGACATAGATGTCCCTGGCCAGGACAGCTGCTCCAGCAGGGAGAGTCGACGCAGAATCCTGAGCGAGTTGTGCGATAGTCCGAAGAGCTTGATAAGGCGCCGAAGAAACACCATACGTCACTGTCAGCAGTCGATAATCACGCATGGGTTCCTCGGGTGACGGTCGCCACAGGATTCGCTGGTACTCAGTGTCTTCTAGAAGAACACGGATCTGCCGGTACATCTGCTTGACGTCAGCAGTGAACACTATTGCGTGCCAACGAAAACGAAGAAGAACATCGAAAATACTCTTCTGAAGCTTCTGCCCAGCCATCAAGGTGTCATTCAAACTGACATTTCTGGCATCGCCAGCACTAGCATCGAAAACGACACGAAGAGGGGTGCTAGTAGATGACGGGCGCAAGACTCCGTGATGTGGGATGTAGTAAAATCCACCTTCATCCTTTTCAGGAGGTGAACAAATTTCCATGTGGTTGCTACTTTCATAGTCCTCCATGAATTTGACATAATTGTCCGAGAATTGCTGGTTAAGATGAAGTCTCTTTTCCAACGACGAAAAACGTTTCAGAGCTATCGCTCTAGAGCCGACAAACGATGGTTTATTAGAAGGATCCTTAAAGGGCAGGGGAACGACAAACCTGCCTTTTTCCAAACGACAGAAATTATTTGTGAAGTAACTTTCACAAAGCTGATCCTCCTTCGATAAATGTGGGACAGTGGGAGCGACAACATTCTCCATGTCCCAGAATCGTTTGATAGATTCATCTAACGAAAAGTTGGTTGTGACAAGGAAACAACTTTCTCTATTGCCACGAGAGCGAGAATGAAAAACATTTGACCAACAAGATTCTTCAAAGGTGCAGCTGCCCATCAGTATCCAACCGAAAATTGTGTTGATGGCTGTGGGCTGGTCTGCTCTTCCACGAACCAATCCATTACGGAGAGAAGAAGCAAACACATCTGCACTGAGAAGCATGTTGATTGGTCCAGGTAGATGCAAGTCAGGGTCAGCCAAAATGAGATCCCTGACATGACTCCAAGTTGACCGATCAACAAAAGATGATGGCATGGTGTGACAAATTTTAGGCAAAATATAAGTCTCTAACGAGAATGACTGAGACACGGCTCTATCAGTCGACCTAAGTTGACATGTCACTGTTCGGTAGTTGTCTGCCCTATCCCATTGACAGGTTGACTTGACGTACAAATTTTCAGACCGAGCCTGTTGGCACATGTTTCTGTCATGAAGTTACAGGCACTAGCACAATCCAGTAGAGCATGTACCTTAACAAATCTACCATCTTTGTCCTTAACCAAAACTAAAGCTGTCGAGAACAAAATCGATGAATTGGTGTTTGACGATGTCAGCACTGTAGCTGATGACAAAGGCTGGGTTTGTTCCCTACTGCCAGCATCAACTGTTGTCTCAAACTTATTAAAGTGCAACAATGTGTTATGGGAGTATTGATACTTTTGGCAAGCTACTTTGCTTTTACAATTTCTAACAGTATGTACCGGTGAGAAACACAAGATACACAATTTGTGGTTTTTAACTATAGTGTACCGCGCCTGAGGATCCACATCTAAAAACTTAGGACATTCAGTGAGCTTATGCTGTCCAGAGCATAAGACACAGCTCTGGGTAGAGGCCACAAAAACCGGCCTAGGTGGCGGTTTCCTATCTGCCTTAGACGGAGCATTAGACGTGCTGGGTACAGAAAAGGCATTTGCCGCTTCGAGGGCATGGTAACGTTTCTCTAAGAAAGCTACTACACTTTCAAAAGTAGGCACCTCATCCGAATTGTGTTCCAGTTCAAACTGTTCTTTAGTTTGTTTATCTAATTTGGACCATAACAGCTGAACCAACATGAAGTTCCTATCTGGTAACTTAAATGTACTTAAAATAGATAAATTTTCTACAAAGGTTCTATGAACTCTTTCTAAATCACCAGCCTTGGAGTATTTCACAGGCTCACAGTTCAATAATTGGTCATAGAACATTGACGCTATGTGCCGCTTCTTGTTGTACTGTTTCGACAAGGTATTATAAGCTAACATGTAATTTTCTACACACAATGGGTAGTTTTTAATTAAATTATAGGCAGGACCCTGTACACTCGACCATAAATAGTGTAGTTTTTCAACATTACTGAGATCCTTCCTACAATGAACAAGAGAGTCAAACAATTGCTTGAAGGAGATCCAGTCATCCAGTTTGCCATCAAATGGTTTTATTGTAATTTTAGGCAATTTTGCACTGGTACTGCTAACATTACTCACTTCAGGCTTTTTGTCTTTTTCATTATCTAAAATTATGCACTTAATATTTTGGATCATTTTCTCAAACTGCAGTGTACCGGGTTTCTGCCGTCCGTAAAGCTTTAGGGAGCTCGTAAAGAACTTTTAACTGGGCACTATGAAATGTTTCCGCAAGATCATCCACATTTTTCATTGTATAGCCATCTAAATCTGAAGACGACATCAGCTCTGCACGCGCATACGCATAATACCGTGCAACCCTATGCATACTTTCGGTGGTTTCACCGGACACGGCATCTTCTTGTGGCATTTCAAATTATAAAAAAAACAACAAAGAAACAATTGAATTTACGAAAAGTAATCACGATAACAAACGACGAAAGTGAGGTTACGAAAATGTAAACAAGTTAGAAATCAAGAAATGTCACTGTCACAATGTCACAAATTTGACATTTGTCTATGGAAGTACGTTCGAAAACTATTTTCAAATGCAACGAAATGAAAAATTACCAACGAAAACTAACTGATGAACTGTCAACTTTTAAAACTACTTGTCCAATTACCCTCAATGAAAATTAATATTTTAGTTTCCCTCACACAATAGAATAAGTTACAACGACAAAATTAATTACGATAAATTAAACGAAAAAATTTGTAATTTATTCTAATGCGATAAAAGGTCACTGTTCAACACAAAATACGGCCGTAGGACCAAAATAATGACGGGGAATGGACTGTAATTTCAAACGAAAAGAGAACTAAGACGGATGCGAGAATAACGGTTGCAAAAATTAAAGGTTTAGGTAGGTACGTTACAATCAAACAGCTGATTAAAGCTACTTACCACGTTTGCTGTTGCTAGCAGATCAGCTAACTCCAACTTAGGGTGATTGAAGCACTTTGGACGGTACTCAAGTATAGGCCAAGCTGGACTTACCGATTTCCCGCCTCGGTTACCTCGCATCGACTTTATCGTTGGGTGGGCAGCTGAGCTAGATTGCAGGATGAGGAGTAACCTTAAGCAGCTGGGCACACACAAACGCGTAACGATAGTAAGTTAAATAGAAACAGTGAAAAATGGGAATTGAGACAGATAGTGCACTTGATCAGTTCATACGAAAACGAAAACGAAAGTGAAGAAGAGGGGAGAATACCCTCGCATTTTGTTTATATAGTCGAAGGGAAACTGAATGTTGCCAGGACAAACTTACTAAATTGGACAATACCTATTCAATTGTAGGAACAAACTTAAAATAATGTTTGTGTATATCTATTATGTGAAATATATTATGTTTATTTCACTGGCATAAATAATTGCGTTACTTCTTTTGAATTATTGCTATTAATCACTTCACGTTGAAATGTATTAGCCGATTGCCAATTTCCTGAGCTAAAATTTTCTCGAGAGGGTAGTTATCTAGCTAACTTTTAGAAACAACGGCTGATCGCACGCTTCCTGGGGCAGCTGTAATACCAGCTTCTTTAGACAACTTTTTTATCCAGCCCGCTCTGTGCGTGACGCAGACTTAGCTGCCCCTCTGACAGTAATAAATAAACTGGAAGATTTCGCAGTACTTCGTCTTTCATTAAGTAACGTTATCGTCTTCTCTACCCAGACTATAGGATTTAAATTATGATCTTTAGTATTTGGGAACAGCCTCTAACCAGATGGTCTATAATTACTGTTATCCGTTTTTGAGCCGAATTGTGGCCAAAGTATAATGCTTTAACTTGATCTTATCCAAAAATCTGGATATTTGGATAAATCATGTACACGCCTACCTGAACAAAGTAGTAACAAAATTGTTTAATGTCCATAACGTATTTGGTTAAAAAATTTGTTAATTTACTGACATCCCACACTTGGTTGGGTTGGACCTTGACGTCTCCGAATTTTTTGGGTTTGCAGGGCTATTGATCTTTAAATGTGTTTTACCAGTACGTGTGAACGTAACTGACGTGGGCATTCAGCGTTACACAATACCAAGACAACAGATTTATGTAAGAGGATTGTATTTTAAGAAAGTTTATTGATTAAATATAAATCACATAAAAATTGTGCTAACTGTGATCCAGTAGGATATTTTATATCTACTTAAATTTTACTAGCCCATAAACACCGGCCAGCTACTTCATAGGCTTTTCTTGTGGATTTACGCCATGAATCTTTGAGCAATAAAAGTTGCTCAGTGTCCATGACTTTACCTCGGAACACCCCCACATTTCCAAACCTTTAGCGGCATGTTCTCGACTTTCGGAGGTGGCAGGCCGGTGGACGTATCGATCAGATTTTCCTGCAGGTTCCTCGGCGTTAAAGGTGCTGCAAGCGCTCGGGCTTTGAGATCGGCGCGCCAAAAACCATGGTCCATCGTGGTTCTACCAGCAGAAACACTCCGGTCGACGATTCAAGTGGGCCAACACTTTGGGTATTAGATACGGTGGCGAAATTACCCACACAAGTGGATAATTCCAAGGTATACTGAACGCGTCGTGGGATAGCGCTTGAGTGTCTCTCAGATCCCGTGATACATAGTTGCTTGCTACATGTGCTGTTCCTGAACCAAATAGATCCACTATTGGAATTCCCCACTTTGCAAACACACTGGCCGCAGGTGCCATTTTGAGTCGGCAGGTGCGATATCGGGACAGATGATCGGCGTGGCTGTTGTATTTGCCTGGTAGATAATGAACACTGAGATGGATTTAATATCATAACATAAAATACCATCACGACTTTATCCCAAGCGGGGTAGTCAGAGTCAAGAGACTGTATCGTCATGTTGAACGAAACACTCAGAAGCCCACTTTTCATGAATGGTATTAGAACCTAGATTAGATTTGATGTCGATTTAGCATATTTAGAATTTGGTATGTTACTCGTATTTCCATCAGACATTTTGATTTCTTACCTCCTTCCTTTCGCAGGTGAGCGACAGCAGTCTTGTTGTCGCACCGTACGAGAATCGAGCTGTGACGAAGCAAGTATGCGTGGTACTCCAAAGCATGAAGAATTGCCAACATTTCTTTCTGGTTGCAATGTAGAGTCTGTTCTTTTTGCGACCAACTGCCTGTTATCGCTATGTTGTTCAATTGTGCACCCCAAGCCTGATCCGATGCGTCGGTGGTCAGGAAATGATTGGAAAGCGGGTAATGTAAAAAGGAGTTGATAGCCGACAATTCCGAATCCACAAATTCAGTTCGTTCTTTACAACCTGCGGTAGTGTGTAAGCAATTGCGGATGGGTCTAGTAGGGATTTCATGAACATTAACAATTAGATACCGATGGTTCAGGCGACTCCTCTTGACTACAAAACTGACAAAATTCAATAGTCGTACTAACGACGAATAATAGTTTATTACTTTGATTATTTTAGCATTTTACAATGCTTGTTTTTCATATCTGAAGATAGAAAAACTGGAATAATTCGATTTCGGACCTTGATGAACTCTAGCGGGAATCGAACCCGCGCTTTTCACTATCCGGGTGACTGCTCTACACCACTAAGCTACCGAAACCTTCTTCCTTTTTTCTATGTTTAGTCCTACTATTCTTTGTATATGAGGCGTAGAAAGCGCCTGTGGGATTCTGTTACTTTCTAGTGAAAGTAGGCTTGAGAAAGATCGATTTTGCACATCCAATCGCTAGCCTGGAGGAAATCCGGTATGCGATACATATTTATCAGATGGACGTTGGAGTGTGAACTGGGCCTTTGAGTAAATTTGGGTATATAAGTGGAGGCTTCTGATTTACTGGTATGCGATACTCTTGGATCAACTTCAGTATAATCAGTGGTGCCTCCAATTCCTCCCATTTTCATTGGTAGTTTGCTAACTGACCGGCTTGAAACTGTTGCGAGTCATTCAATCTTTAGCGGCCCTTGTAAAATTCAATCGACCTCTGCTATTTCCACGGTCAGGCCGCGAGCCTCGGTTGTGGGAATTACTTCTCCTATTGCCTCTGTGATCGTGTTGCGATTGCGAATATTGTTGTTGACCCTGATGAAATCTTTGGTTGGATTGATATCCACCCCGAGAGGGTGTAATATTACAGGCATGCGCTTGCATAGGAAAACCTGATTCATGACCACTGTATCGACTTCCACGCGATATAACTATATGTTTTCGCGTACCCTGCCCCCGCGAGAGGCGTTGGTTAGCTTGGTTCACTTTGAATTGTGATATATCCGTTTTTGGGGGCCAAAGGCTTTGTGGACCCCCCCCAGCCTTTTCTAGTGCAGATGCGAAAAGTTCCGACACGAACAAGTTAGTCGATAAAGGGGGTATTTTGTTTAGTGAAGCTTTAATTAACGCATTTCAATTGTTTTGGAACGGTGGCCGCAAACAAGTTGTAATGATTCTGAAGAGACTTTGTGAAAGATACCTTTATGAAATAATTCGGCTGATGTGACCTTTCGCGAGCATGTTATAAAAATTTGTAAGAAGGCATATAGAAATCTGGGTTTTTTTCTTAGACAGTCACGAGGTTTTACCAACATTACCACACTGAAAGTGTTGTATGACGCATTGGTCAGGAGTCACTTGGAGTATGGAGCTGGTATATGGGCACCGCATGAGGAAAAATATAGCCTAATGATAGAACGTGTCCAGAATAAATTCCCTCGGCATTTATATTTTAAACTGTATGGGGTATATCCGTTTTACCCCTTGATGTACCCCACCTTGTTCGTACTCGGAATGGTTGGTTATAACCAGCTCAGAGTGAGAAGGCAGTTCGCACTGGCCACGTACGTGCTGAAGCTCCTGCAAGGCGCCGCGTGCAACCCGGGAGTCCTGCGCCACCTGCAGCTGAGCGTGCCGGACCGTTACGTGTGGAGGCGGCGTCGCCCACCACTGCTGGCGGTGCCCGTGGCCAGGACCAATTTATACAGTAAAACACCGCTTGTGCAAACGATCCCCTTGGTGAACAAAGTTCATGAGCGGATTGATGTATTTTCGGGCAATCTGGGTGAACTCGCAAGGATAGTGTTATATATAGCATGTTATGTTAATTAGGAATTTAGTCAATAAGGTACCATGTAAATAGCCATACTATCGCATTAGGTTTTGCCTGTAAGGATAGATGTTAAGGATTTTGAATAAATAAATAAATAAATAAATTTCTCCATCTTAATACTTGAACTATCACATGTCAGCTCTGTATCCTTGGCCCGGGAAAGAAGACTTCGTATACTGTAATGATTCTTTTTGTTTTAATATGCAGTAGGTAGTAGTTGCATATGACTTATCCGCATTTGCCAAGTGGCTTAAGGTGTCATACATTTTCACCTCTTCGTTTGTTTTTAAAAAGTCTATGAAACCTGGAGCATGGTTGTACAAGTTTTGGGTATCAGTGTATCTCAGGTCTGACCATAAGATACTGCCTTTACGCTGAACATCAAGTAACATTTTCAAAAGTTATCTGAAGTTTTCGAAACAGACGGTTCCTTAAGTTTCGTTTCAATGTTAAAAGTAAAGCCAAATGTAAAACAATATGTTATGATATTAACAGTGATTTTGTATGAACACATGTAAGCAAGTACACCTACCTAGAGGACTATTCCTAAATCACTTATTTCCTACTGGACAAATATGTAATTACCCACACTTGTGAATTTCTCATGTAAGTGACTGTATGGTTTTTAATGAGGAAATAAATATTCTTGTAACCTGAAGCCAGGATTTATACTTTCAAGTCCATCCATAGGGTATGGCCCGTCAGAGGCGTAATGTTGTTCATAAAGGTTCACTAACAAATGGATACTAAAAAGGTCATCATTATTTGGCATCGCAATAGGTTTACGGATTTCATTCATTTCTTGAAAAAGTTTGTTTATTATCCGGCTAGATCTGCCAGCACGTTTATTTTTTATGCGGCGGTGGCGGCTCGACCGCTTACCTCGTTTGACGCTCGAACTACACACACACACACACAGCTAAAACAGCACAGTTACAGCTTAAACAGCTGTTGCTTGCAGAGCTGCTGCTGCTGCTGCTTCGTACCCGCTTAAGAGACGTACCGCTTGGCCCAGGTACAGGCTGCGGCTTGGCTTCGGAAGGGTCCATTACTGAAATTAATCAGGTTAAAATCTATTCCGACCCTAATTTTACTTGTAAAAATAAGGTACAAAACTATTAACTTCAAAAGCAAGAAACTAATGTTAAATTTAACTAAACACTTCGCTTAAAGTATTGTTATTTTAAATTGTAATTAATAATTTAAGCAGGACAATCTTAAATTATTCAACGTATTTTTTTATAATTTAATGCAGGTAGTGTATTGGTAGTGTATTGTATATCGGAAAAAGCCGTTAAAACGATAACGTCTGTTTTTATCACTAAACACTTTAAAATTAAATATAGTCTGTGATCCGAACGGTAAATTCCGTTAAAGATAGTGATCACGTTGAAATAAAATTTGAAAAAGAAATTTTTAGTACTTACAGGAAATTTTCTTAACACAATATTATGACTTTTTATTCACACACTGTGTACTTCACCATAAAATTATTATGCAACGATCGCAGGTTCTGACAGAGACACTGCACACAAGTTGCTTCGACGGAAAACTTAACGCCAATGATCTAAAAATGGCACGATATTTCTTAAGAAAACTAAAAAGCGCGCGGTCGCTAGGTGGCGCCAATGAACAGGAAACACATAGCCTATAAAAGTTAGAAAAGTTACAGGAAATCGACGGGAAACGGAAATGCTCTCTCAATATAAGCTTCTAGTGACGGTCAAGTAATTTAATAGTTTCGTTGCAAAGTACTCGAAGTATCCTCAACTTTTTATTAATGTTTTAAGAATAATACGTAGGTAACTTTATAAAATATGAATCATACATCTATCGATTTCTCTATTCGTAAATACATACATGATAACTTAATATCTCTGTAACTTTTAATGACTAAAAAGGAAAATAATATCTAATTACGAACAGACGAAATCAGTAATTCTAACGTTATGTTGTAAAATTGATAGTTACAAATTCATTAGGCGTGTGGTATTTGATACATTTCAATAAGCGCAAAATAGTTTCTGATCGACGTACATCGCGATCGCAAACTATCGGTTTTTAGTAATTCGGCATAGCAAATTTTCTAGATTCCGTACATCGGTATGATAAACATTCGAGATACGGTGATTCGTCATTGCATACTTTCTAACCCACGTAAATCGTAATTGTGGACTTTATAAATACAGTCATTCTTTAGTTAGGATTTCGATATTCACAGTCCTCATAAATGGTGTATACATCTCAAGCGTCCGGAGTGGTGTCTAATTTTACATGCGCCGCAAGCGCAAAACGGTGATCCCACCTACCGCGCCAAGCACATGAGTGGATAAAGATATTTGAGATTGAGTTTGTTGTTTTTAAGTTAGTTTTCTGTTTTTTAAAGAAGGCATAGTAAATGTAATATCTTTGCCATCAAAAAGAAAACACACAACCATAGATAACACAGATGTATGCAATTGTCATGTTAGAGCCAGCTGTCAAAAATTTGAGCGGCCCTGCCATTGTTGTTGTTTGCAATTTATTTTGACGCTGTAAAAATCTGAAAACATCGGTAGTTTTGTACCTTACTCTGATAGTTCTAATTCTGTTTTTGTTACTGCATAATCTATCATGTCTATCGGTGTGCCTATTAAAGTACTTCACGAAGCAGAGGGTCATGTAGTGACCTGCGAAACTAACACCGGCGAAGTTTACCGAGGAAAGCTTATTGAGGCTGAAGACAACATGAATTGCCAAATGTCTCAGGTAACAGTGACCTACCGTGATGGGCGGGTGACTCAGCTTGAGAATGTGTATATCCGAGGCTCCAAGATCAGATTTTTGATACTACCGGACATGTTGAAGAACGCGCCAATGTTCAAACGACAGGGAAATAAACCCACGGCAGGACGTGGAAAAAGTGCTATATTACGAGCTCAAGGTTAGTATCTTTCCTTTAATTTGCAAATTAATTAAATAATTCCTTTTTATTTGAAGGTTGTTTGTAAACAAACAAGCCCTTTGACAACCCCAACAGCCTATGGCTTTATTTTAGCTTTCAATAACTATGTACTGAAATTATTGTGCATTGGAGCTACTAGTTTGAGGCCACTAGTATTTTCTTCATATAGGAGTGAGTTTTCAGGTAAATGGTGCATGAATTACTATTCAAACTGAAATGTTTTTATTTATAAAGTAACAGGTGCTAACTAGTTGTAAATCTAAAATTTTACAACTTTATTATTGTCAATTCAACCTATTCATGGATGAATGTTTGACAGATCTGAAAGACAGTGATTATGGACTGAGAATGGATGGGTTGCTTGTTAAATGCCTTCTCTACGCTGATGACCAAGTCATACTGGCGTCGTCGGCAGACGCGTTGCAGGTAATGATAACATTAATGAATGCGTTGTTAGAAGCGAGAGGTATGAAACTGAACGTAAGACAAAAACCATGGTTTTTGAAAGAGATGAGGATATGACAGAATGTGATGTTTTAATTGGAGGTGAAAAGGTAGAACAAGTGAAAGAATTTGTGTATCTGGGGACTTTTTCACGAGGGATGGAAGGCATGAGGGTGATATTGATAGAAGAGTGAATGCAGTGAATATGTTAAATGGAGGGATGCATGACTTTATGAACAGCCAGAAGTTGTCAGAGAAGGAGCGACTGGCTGTTCATGCCGGGGTGTTAGTGCCGAGGCTTATGTATGGTAGTGAAAGTTGGGT
The DNA here is from genome assembly GCA_947369235.1 of Udea olivalis. Taxonomy (NCBI): domain Eukaryota; kingdom Metazoa; phylum Arthropoda; class Insecta; order Lepidoptera; family Crambidae; genus Udea; species Udea olivalis. The sequence continues at coordinate 16,467,407 of OX376362.1, read as the reverse complement.
ATGGCAAAAGAAGGATGAAAGTAGGATAAAAGCAGTGGAAATGAGACCATTGCGAAGTTTGGCAGGAGTGACATTGAGTGATAAAGTAAGGAATAGCATATTAAGAGAGCGATGTGGTGTGAAAGAGGATGTTGTCACAAAAATTGAGATGGGAATGCTAAGATGGTTTGGGCATATGGAAACGATGGATGAAAGGCGATTAACGAAACAAATTTACAAGCCGAGGGTGGATGGAGCTGTTGAAAGGGGTAGGCCTAGAGGGACATACTTAGGACAAGTCCAAGACGTGCTCAGAAAAGGTCAGGTCAGGAGTACGAGCATGTATGAAAGGATTAATGAAAGTGGAAGAAGCGCAAGAGGTGTGCCGGACTGTAGCAAGTGGAAAGATGTGGTCTCTGCCTACCCCGTTGGGAAAAAGGCGTGATGGTATGTATGTATGTATTATTGTTGTGTGGTGCTTCAAAGTAATAAATTGTTACAGCGGCAGGCCGAGGTCGAGCCGGTGGGAGAGGCGGGGGGCATCGTGGTGGCTGGCAAGGCGGGTCTGGACCATCTAGACGCTAAGAATACCAGCCTAGTCATAAGTATTACTCTCTGTAACACTATTTTTGTCAAACAACTGGAGTGATTAGTCTATATTTTCTCTAAGTTTTATCATTAGTTAGGTCATATCCCGTGAAGATAACTGCGGATAAGTTTATTTGTACAAAACTACTATTGAAAGGTGCTTTCAAAATAATTTGACAGTAATTCTATTGATAAACAATTTGAAAGCACTAAAGTAAGTATGTTTTTGTCAGAATGCTCTAATAATTTGCCTATTGAGTTACATTGTGTACATTTTTTACATATTCAAATGAATTACTTTAAGGATCTTGTGATAAATAATTTGTGAGTGGTGTGTATGAACACTTAATAAACTCAAGTAACTAATGGCCAAATTGTGATTTTATTTATTTGTTTTTGTAGACTGGGTTTTGACATCAATTCCAGTTGAAGGTTGAAGTAGTTGATGTTGGAAGGTGTGAAGAGATGTTGTGGTTTTGCAAACCTGTCTTGTGGGTGAGTGCCTAGTCACTCTGTTAGTAGCATCATCTAGTAATCAAATAATATAGAACCTACCTAAAGCCTTGCGAAGACGACCGGCAATTACTTCGCGGCGAAGAAAACAGTTATGCTCCGCGAATAAAAAGTATGCCGTGGATTTACTGCGGACCCAACGCACAGTCCGAGACTTAAAAAAAATTGAGATTACGTAATTTACATAAAGTTTAAGCAAAGGAGAAGACTTTTTAAAAGAATACTTTATATTACGAATCGATTATCAACGCAGACTAACGAACTCCGTGTGCGTTGACTGCTCATAGTTCGTTCGTTCTTTTTTTTTGCGGATGCCCGATCCGCTACGCACCGCGGGCGTCCGCGGTGTTTCGGCGGATTTTTGGTTCGGCGTACTTTTAGTCGTTCGTGTGCGTTGCTCGATACAGTTTGTATGGGATCTATTTTGATGGACAAAAATGTACGCCGCGGATAATTGGTCGTCTGCGCAGGCCTTAAGAGACACACGGCGTATTTTTAACGCGTCGAAGATATGCGTTAACTGTCTTATCATGCGCAGTTCATCCGACATTAAGGCACTAAGTGCAAGGTAATACCTTTACCAAAGCGCTTCAAATCTGGCCAGTATCTGATAAGTCTAATTTTACACTTGCCAGACCCACCACTTGTTTAGAATGTCTACCATGACATGACTTAACGTTACGTAAACTACAATGGTTAACGGCAACTTGTAAGTCATTTTGACTGACCTGTTGGTGCAATGGCAGCGATCCTGCCTTTAACACCGGAGGTTGTGGGTTCGATCCCCACCCATGACAAACATTTATGTGACGAACATTTGTGTTTGTTGTGTGTCTGGATGTTATTATCCACATAAGTATGTATTTAGAAATATTTAAGTATGTTTATCAGTCTCTGACATCCATAGTACAAGCTCTGCTTAGTTTGGGGTCAGATGATCTTGGTGTAAATTGTCCCAGATATTTATTTATTTTATTTTTATTTATTTTTAGTTCCGTTTTGTATTCACTACTGATGCTGTGTTGAAAACCCATACAAATATTTTACTAAACTCATGGTACTGGCACAGAACAGCAGCTTAAGGTCTGTATAGTCACCTTGAATCTGTAGACAGTTTTTGCTACTAAAAATGCATTTGTAATAAGAAAAATAGCTAGTTGTAGAACTACCGCCCGAATTTAGAAACGACACTCGGATGAGTTCCTTCATGAAATATTTCTACTGGAACATGGAAAGACAGGAAAGCATCACTTTGGAATTTACTCAACTTACATTTCTGAATTATGGGGGTAAAACAAAACCTAAGAATTATGCGTCGTGTGGTAGTTAGTTAGGAGACAACAAAAAAGAAAACACAAATATAATATTTACAAAACGTATACTCCGTTAAAAACCATGCTTAATCTATTTAAGTACTACGTCTTTCACCAAAATCTTTCTTTTATTCTAAAGTATACTACCTATCACATCAACAATACATAGTGGCTACCTATGTACCTTTTTATATTGTACATAAAAAGCTTTCGCTGCCTTAAACTGCACCGACAGAAAAGCAATTTAAGGGGTGTTTGCTTATCAAGCGTTTTTTCGGCGCGTATACTGCGTTTTCGGCGTTCACGTCTATACCAGTATCCGTCAATCCGTTGTTATATATATGGATTTTGACTGTTCATTCTCTCGCAAAAGGCTATTTATTTTGTGCCTCCGAGATTCATATCTTTTTCTTAGGAACGACGCGTGTTGCATTGTCATTATTCCTGAGTCTAATCAGGGGAAGACAGTGGAGAAAAGTGATACATTTTAATCTATCGATCAGAGATTCAGAGATAAAGCCTACGTTAGAAATTAGATTCTATTATTTCCTTCCAACTCATTTGTAAATACCTACATTGTAATAAGATTATAGGCGTTTTCTCCTACATCCATCAGTCTGATAAATCTTGGCCAAAAATTATCTCATGAGTGTTACTTATTAAAATGTTTCCGTTCACACGGAAAGATAATTCATGTCAAGATTGAACATAACAATTAACTAGCCATTTTAGACACGACCATCTTGATAGTGTTTCCCAACTATCGATAAACACTGTAGACAGCTCTAGATGTGGCATTCAATTTTGTATTATTTGTGAAAATATCGATCCACAGTCCACACAGTTGTTTCGTCAGCGACATTTTGCTTGCTGCTTATAATACAGGTGAAGTGTACTATTTATCGATAGTTAAGAGAACCTCTATGTTTATTATTGAACCATCAAACTTTATAGATCTGGCTATAAGCTCTCGCGGATAACCGCTCTTATCAACACAAAACTATCATAGCAAGTAGATATAATAAAATTACTCGTCGTGTCCGGCAATAATTTCGTTAACGTAACCATTATTTAAGATAGATTTACTGCAGTACTGTTGCATCATTTTGTGCTGATAAACAGTTAGCAAGACAACTCTGAATACAAATAAACTCACAGTTATATTGTGGTGCTTCATTTTACTGTTATTTTCAGTGAACCTAAATTAAAAGTTTATTACGAACTTGACCACGTGTGATTTTTAATATTGATAAAAATTACTACCTACCTATTTGAACTTTACTTCTTTTTTTACTTTTTTATTTCAGAAATGGTTGTTATTATTGATATTGTCGTGAGGCGATAAAAACCATGGATCCTATCTCTACACTAGGGACCCTATGTCTGTTTGTAGATAATTTTTTATTGTCATAGCACTACTCGTATTTTGTGCACTTTGTCTACCTACGGAAGAGGATTTTACAAATAATTAACTAGTAACTAGTACTTTTATCTGTCTGTCTGTCTAAATTCCCAACTTCTTACTTCGTCCTTTCTTTCTGATTTTCAGACCACAATTTTGTTTAACATTTAGACCCTAAATGTTTCAAAATCAAATTCCTACATCTGTTCCTTAACATAAAATTTTAGAAAGTTAGCTGAAGATAACTAATAAGTATGTTTTGATTAGAAATATGTATGTTATTAAATGAAGATAAACATTCATAGTGGAGTTTGAAAGAGAACATGTTTAAATTACCTACCTGTGACTTGCACCAGGTTTTAAAACAATAGCGATCTTATTACCACCCTTTTAGTTAGAAACCCTTATAAAAATCCTCAAGAAAACCACATAAAAAGTCTTGAAACCCTTAATCAAAAATTCTACTACCAATCTTTACGCCTTCTAGAAAATTTTCATTTACTTTGGTTCTGCCACATCTTCTATAACATATTATAGCCAACCAAAGCTCACTGCTAACAGCAAACAGAAAGCTCGGTGTATGTATGCTGCCAGGGCTACTTTCGAGCTACTATAGCAAATTATAACTACATGGGACCAGCGGTGGCCCTAATTCAGCCCTAGGCGGCCTTGATCAGCGTAAAGAAAAAATGACTTTCGACGTCTCTTTTTTTACTAGGCTATGTTAGGATAGGTTCGTCTCCTTTTGAGTATCTAAAATGTTGCCGAATTGCTGACCCATGCAGATGCTTAAAAGGCGCCATTTTGAAAACAATTCTCTTGCTTGTGGCGTTTTGATTTAGAGCACCTCGCTCTACACCAGTAGTGCCTGGGACGTTTATAGTTTTCTTTCACCGATGAGGCCTGACTACATGAACATCTAAGGCAGTCATCGCCTAATCTGGTTCGATCGAAAACCGATAACTCCATGGCTCAGGTAATGCTCTTAAACTGTCCCTATTTTTAAATTATTTTTTCTACGAGCTTAGTGCTTGATCCATCTTATGGGATCCTATAACTTTGAAACCCTAAGTCAATAACTTTAAAAAATATGGCTCTAAAGCGTCAAGCTGTATCACGTGTCAGTCTTCTCCACTGGCGGCGCGCTGGTCCGCGCGGGGGCGCCGGTGTCGCGTCGGGGAGCCCTGAGGGTCCGGTACAGGCGCTGCACGGGGATCTCCACCAGGAGCGCCAGGGGGAGCGCTGCCATGTACGATGCCACTGCTACGCTGAACCATTCCAGGATCTGGGTAAAGAAGACCATGTTACCTACTGTTATATACATACCACCACGAGTATATGCCAAGCGCGGTAGTCAAAGGCAAGTTGACTTATGCCGTCATGGTGAACGTAATACTCAGAAGCCCACTGTTCTGGCCAGATTTGAACTTGGGGCCACTCGGGGTCGTAGTTAGAGCGCCTTTGCCTTTGGCTTTACGCCAAACACAAACATGGTTTGGCCGAGTTTCTCGCGGTAGCCCAGCTCGACGCCCGCCACACGTCCCTGGCTGGTAGTCTCTGTTGACTAATAGTTAGTTAGTAAACTCACCACCGCTTGCCGGTCCAGTTGCGTCGGAGCCAGCTGCGAAGCTAGCAGCGACTTGTTGATGATCATGTGCAGCAGCAGCGCGCCGAATGACAGCCGAGCCAGCACCGACCAGCCTTTCCAGGATAGGAAGCTGCGGACAGGAGCTGCAAGACAAGTAGAACAGTAGAAAAAGTTAAACTCTGGAATCTAAATCTGAAGAGAAAAATCGATGGCATAAATGGGAACTTCAGTTATTATCAAGCTCTACGGCGGTTTTTTTCCTACCGAGATTCTCAGAATAGAATGTGGACTGGCAGAAACTACTAGCAAGATCGCAGTGCCGAGAGAGCTCAATACTCAAGCAGTATGAGCAAGTCTGATATTTTAGCCAGAGTTTGTAAATTGTGATCTCCAACCCCGCCTTGATTCACTAACCAATGTGACTCGTTTGCTCGTCAATCACTATTTTTGATAGCTCGGTAACCAATGATAATGCAGCATCAAACATCAAAAAGCAATAATCTCTAATAAATAAGTAAGAAGTACGTACATTTAACTCCGTGCATAGCCCCCAGCAGTGCTGTGGCCACGAACAGCGCGAAGACCGACCGCTCGGTGGCAGCCAGCGCGGCGGCGCCCGCCCGCCCCGGCGCCCCGCCGCCCACCAGCCGCGGCGACCACACCACCCACCAGAACGCCAGCCAGGGGGACCACCACGCCATCCAGCGGAACCACTGCAAAACATAATTCGTTCTTCATTCAAGTAGAACAGTATGTTGCCAACAGAATCATCAACAATTAAGTATGTGGGAGTGGGAGTTGTTTCTTTAAAATTGTTACAGATTTGTTTTATTTTGATCTAGATGGCGATCTCTTTAACTAAGTTACATGATTTAGCGTGTCAATTAAGCGCCTATTAATGCTTTAACAATTAATCGTTTATCTCTAATTCGTCAAAATGTTTCACCATAGGATACCCATAATAGAGCTGTCGGAGTCTTACCCTGTAATCTGCCAGTCGCACGTTGGCATCAATAAGTGTATGATGCACATAAGCGAGCAGTAGCCCAATAAGTGTGCCTGGAGCGTTGCCCAGTGGCGACTGGTACAGAAGATTAAAAGATAAGTCTCCTCTGTAGATAGCTCGAACTGCCCTGAAAATAAACAATATTTTATAATATAAAGATAGAAACTAGAGAAAATCGACCTGATCCTAGGGACTCAAGCAAGCAAGGTAATAGTTTATACAGGATGGTCCAAACATACACGTCAATATATTTTTTTTAGCTCCTTCACACCTAGGCATATTCAAAAATACCTCTTGTATGTTACCCGATTTTTTGTAGTTTTGGATTTTTTTACGAATTTTTGAAAATTTATAGGTTGAGTCACTTTCAGTCACTGTAGCGCGATCTGTTGTGATAAATGCCTGACTTTTTTTTCTTCATCAGATGAATATTAGCGCTACATGATTATGAAGAATTTACATTCATAAGGCTTGTAATAACTCTAAAATAAATTTATAAAATTATAAAAGTTAAAATACTTTGTTGCTTGAACTTTGAAGGCCGTTTTAAAAGAAAAGTTTCCTATAATTTTTCATCCGAATCTTTTTTTAAAACTCAACTACACTCTTAGCTATTTACCATGTAAAGTTTAATGAGTAACTTCAGTGGCATCATACTCGTACCTACATTTTCATTCGAAGTGTCAGAAGTGTAAAATTCAAGTTATCAATGTTTCAACTAAAACTTCATTACAAGTTAGCCTAATGGATTTATTTTAAAAAAAACTTCACAGTAAATAGGAAGGAAGGTCCTATTCAAAATGGTGATTAGTTTCACATTGATTTGATGTCGTGTAAATAAATTTATTGTATCACATGAAAGTCGTCTAATTAACGCATTTATAGCCTTATTTTTTTTTGTTTTGATGATGTACTATCTGTATTGAGCAATAATGTGGTCATTTTGAAAGCGTTTTATGGCTTTGTTTTTATTAGGATGTTTTTAGTTTAGATACTTATAATCAAGTTTTAGTTAATACATAGATTACTTGAATTTTGCATTTCTAACATTTTGAATGAAAATTTAAGTATGTACTTCGACGAGTAACTGAAATTTACATGGTAAATAGTTAGAGTAGGGTAGAACTTTGTAATATGCCCCCCTTTTTTTAAAACTTCAATAAAAGTCATGTAATTATAAATATAATCATTTTTTTTTTTTAGGACGTTATTTGGTTAGTTGACAGTAATATGACAACAGCTTAATGTAATAGGAACGATAGATAAAGACTTATTGCTATATTTTTTTGACACGGAGTGGGGCGTTTTGTCAGGTACATGTCACCTAATACGCCTCTTTTGTTTTATAAAATGCCCCAGTATACTTAGAATCATACATAAATTGAACCAAAACATGGGAAAAACCACATCTATCAAAAGTTTAATAATTAACAAACAACACAATCGTAAGGCAAGACTTAAAAATCTTCGAAAGCTTTCAATAAAAAAAAAACTTCCAAGTAACTGATTATAAAATTAAAAAAAAAGAACAGTCTTCTACATTAGGTAATGATTAGCGTAACAGTCTTTTCTCTTTAAAACGGCCGTCAGGGTCAGGGAAAAAACAGTATTTCTAACTTTTTCAATTTCATATTTTGATTCTATAGTTATGATAAGCGTTATGGATGTACATTCTTCAGAATCATTTAGCGCTATTATTCATCTAATAAACAAAAAATAATCAAGCATTTATCTCAACAGATCGCGCTACAGTGACCGAAAAAATGATTCGACCCAGAACTAAAAAAAAAAAAAAACAGCTCAAAAACTACAAAAATCGGGTAACATACAAAGGGTATTTTAGGATTCCCCTGAGTGTGAAGACGCTAAACAAAATTTATTGACTTGTATGTTTGGACCACCCTGTATCTATAACTTTTCCAGAGGCCAATATAGTGCCGTAATTAGTAGATAAACCTTAGCGCCTGCGAAATCTGCTCGCCCCGCAAACAGAACGACCACATGATAAATAGCTAAAATTGCCATAAAAGGCTAAAAACCAACGCATATCGCCTAAAAAATTATATAAATACGCTTAGGTATTCATCTTGTGATATCAAAGCAATGAATCTCGGCGTTGTTAAGGTGGTGGTTGACCCTGCGGCGGAGACTGGAGACACTACTTGTCCCCTTTGTGTGAGTGCCAGATCATGAACGCGAAGTCCAGGCCGACCAGCACCTTTAGAGCACTTACTCAGGCCTGTGCAGCACGAAGGTGGGCATCAGCTCCCAGGCGTACGCCAGCCCGAAGACCAGCAGCACCATCAGCGTCAGCAGTGCCACGAGCACGTACACCGCGGCCTTCCGCAGCTTCCACATGGCCAGCGTCAGTATGAGCGCGCAGGCGTACAGCTGCATGTCTGCTGCTAGGTACCTGGAATGGCGATACAAACATATGAGCTAAACAACATATCAATTTTATCGTCATATTCTCGAAATAAGGATAAATATCCTTATGTTACGAGGTGCCAGACAAGAATTTAAGCCAAAGGCGTCTCACAGCACACCCAGACCTAGCCAATTTAAAAAATTTCGTTATCTGATATAACCTGTCCGGGTATCGAAACAGGTACACAACGCAAGTCAAGGCAAGAAACAGCGCTGCCGCGCACTACGCCAGTCGTGTGGAAAAATGCCAAGTTGTTTAGGCGAAGTTCCATCAAGAAATACCTACACTAAACATCATGAGAAGGTTGTCATGTAATACCTCGCGAGCAGCGCAAGAATCAGTCAAAAATAACCGACGATCTCTCAGACAATATTCCAGTCCACGAAGTCTACTGATACAAAACTGAAGACTATTTTTGGTTTAAATTACTAAGGACGCACTAATGAAGATAACATATTGTATACGGCACTTAGGAGAGCCAATAAATGTACCAGGTCTGTATGAGACACTTGTCGTCAGGATATAGGACGTTGTTCAAGTACAGCAGATGCGTCCACCACTTCCTCTCGCAGACTGCGCTCTCAGTGCCGACCAGCGGCGCCCACAGCGGCCCCGTGCCGCCTTGCGGCCACCAGGTCGCCGCGAACCAGACCACAACGAAGTATGTGGGGCTCATTCTGGAAAACACAAAATATGTCAATTAATACCTATAATTTAGAGAAATTAAAATAAGAAGGACTTGAAGGAACGAAAAAAATTCACAAAACTAATCTTAGTTTGAATAAATATGAATGACCGGTCCGGCCTCCAAAATTTACCAAACATTTTCGGCACATCATTTTGTTCGTTACCCACAGCTATGTGGTTTCACTTCATGGTTAAGTAATTCTTTGAAAGGGACAGTGGTACTGTAACCAAACATTGCAAAAAAAAATGTGCTCAACATTCAAGTGCTCCGGAAGGCACGTTTAATCTTCACTAAAAAATAGCCATGTGAAACAGAATTGATATCTTTAGTTTATAACTGAAGAAACACCCTCCGCCCAATCAAGCAGTCCCTATGCTGGTTTTCAACTAAATCTTTAATATAACAGTAATGTTTGCTTATCGCACTGACCTAATAAACCTGTTGATCATAGTCTCCGCGAAGGTGGAGCAGAAAGCAATGCGTTGTTGCCGGCGGCGCTGCTGCAGCAGCTTGTTGGCGAGCAGGAACGAGGACATGAGGAAGAACGCCTGCACCATCAGCGTGCTGTTTGACACCAACATCGCGTCCGTTTCGCGGCGCATCTGAAAAAAAAACAATATTCATGGACTACCTTTCTGCGTTTACTAGCTCCCTACAGTGACAAACCCAAGGCTGAAGTTTTATTTTCCCCTGTTTGGGTATATCATGGCTTTGCGTTCTAAAACACGATGCAATTCACTGATTATGTGGGCCATTAAATTATACTCGTAGCAACGTAAGTATAGTATTTTATGCGAAAGCGATTCGAACAAATTTAACAACCCGGACTTACAGGGCTACTTACTTATTTATTTATTTAATTGCAACTGAACGTGTGACGAACTGTTGTCCATGTCTAGTTTACATGTACTGTGACATATAAAAAGCGTAAATTTTTAATTTTCTGCGATATTTGGGGCAAAATTGTCAGTTTTATTGGTCATTATAGCCTTCATAGAGAATGAAGAAGTGTACCTGTTCGACGCGTCTCGGGTTGACGATGTAGGTGAGCGTGTTAAGCCAGCAGACGTGCTCGATGATGAAGCACTGCATGCCCAGCACGCGCAGCCCGTCCAGCGTGGCCAGGTCGGCGCCCGCAGCCGGGGGGGCTGACAGCAGGGACCGCCAGCTCTCGCGGAGGGACCATGATAGAGCCCAGTTGAGGCCTAGTGACAAAGGTTATAAGATTAAGGCGCTGCGCCAGTTTCTAGTTTACTGACTCTGAACATTTTTTGTATGGGTAAAGTGGAAGCAACTGGATACAATTTTTTTTTGTAATTGATTCGTGTCCAGTTGCTTCCACTTAATATAACCCATGCTCTCTCTGTTCGGTGTCGGTAACTGGAAACTGGTTTGTGCAGCGCCTAAAGCACAGGAAAACAATGTGAAAATTAATTGCGAAATTATGAAAACTTCAGAAGCCATCATTCTTCTTCTTCTTCGTGTCGATGATCCATAAAACTATACGGTAGCAGCCCAATGCTCTGCCACCGTAATTCCTGGGGAGGAGGCCTGATACAGTTCCTGAAGTAAGCAGCTGACGTAGCACTGTGGGCAGGGCAGCAAGTGCTGCATGGCCTGTTCTGGCGCATCACACTCGCATTATATCCTAACTGGAGTGATGTATGTATCACCACTTAAGCAGGTTACTAGAAGCCATCATTGATATTCAAGTTTGACGTCTAACTGTTACCGAAGGGCAAATATGCTTCAGCAACTAGCTACTAAAATGCTAGCCTAAATCTCTCACTTCGATAATCGCATTTTTATCAAATGGAAATAATGGCTTATGGGTTAAGCACGCCAGTTCGTAACCGTGTGGTCCCGAGTTCGAATATGGTCAGAAACATTCGTTGTTTTAGCGACTAACTCCCGGTGATGGATAAAACCAAAGCAACTCGAAAAACGGCGGAAGGCTCGCCACCTGCACGTTGGGTTCTAATACACTTGGTGAAAAGTGTTCACTAGGTCGGCAACAGTCAACTGCCACTGAACACCCGGCTTGGGATATAGTCGTGAGCGTATGTTTATGTATGAAATGGAAAGAAATATTGCGCTCTCGTACATACAACCATATTTGTGTTGTCTCAACATTCAAAAACTACGAAAATTGCAAAATGCAAAGTAAATATAGTCATCTCAGTTTTGATAAGCTCATAAATTAAATTAATTAAATCTATACAAAAATGTATAAATAATGCACCTTCTTGCCTAATCCCGACGTAATAAGATTAAAATAAATTACCCGAGCATGATTCCGGTCTGAATTATTATCCTAGTGTTGCAACGCAATCTAGATAGCTAGCTTTCTCTACGTCTCCAGTAAGGACAGACTTGAAGTGGTTTTTGGCATACAACTTTGAATTAAATATCCGAGATTAATCTTTGAAATGGGAACAACATAATTTGGATAAAATATTTTGGAACATGTGCCACAGAATATAGTGTCATAAGTAGTAAGATTAATAGAAGAAGACGTCCAACCCAATTCCTATTTCTGTCGTTTTGTGTTTGATACAGCTGCTTGTGAATAGAGTGACTTTTGAAAACGACAACCTAACCTTTTGGTAAGTTAATAAAACGATTTGTAGGACTTGCACATACAGCGCAATTTCGAATGAAGTATCATTAAATAAATAAATAATAATTAATTAATTAAGTCATTCATTTCAGTATTTTGGTAATCATCGTAAAAAAGCAGCAATCATCCATCATGATTGGTATCGCCTTGACCGGTTTGCGGTTCGAAGGGATAAAAATGCATGGGAAATAAATGATTTTACGAACTGACATGTTAATTTATGCTTGCTAGTAGGTATTGTTATTCATTACAGAGGTGGGCGGAGGACCTGGCTGACCCTCTCTATAGCCGGGATACCATAGACGCAATACGGCCGGTCCTCAACCAGTGGTTACGTCAGGAGTGGCCTCTGTCGTACCGGCTGACGCAGATACTTTCCGGGCATGGGTGCTTCGGGAAATATCTGCACAAGATCGCCCGGCGGGAGCCCACCCCGCGGTGCCACGAGTGCGGCGCTGCTGAAGACACGGCCCTGCACACACTGCAAGTGTGCACAGCATGGGCCGAGCAGCGCCGTACCCTCGTGGCCACTATTGGAAGGGACCTCTCACTCCCGGCCGTAGTCCAGGCCATGTTGGGGAGTGAGGAGGCCTGGATGGCAATGGTCTCTTTCTGCGAGGAGGTGATGACGCAGAAGGAGACTGCGGAAAGGGCCCGAGAGGATGATCCTCTGGCGGCCCCTCTCCGACGCAGACGGCGGGGAGCAAAAAGACGGCGGTTCGCCCGTCTTCCTCCTGCTCCCTAAAAGTAGCACCGGGGTGTAAGCCGGGGGGCTTATACCCTATTCCAAGGTCCACCCGTCTGGGGGTGTCCCAGTATACCGGGATGCCCCCGTAGCGTGAGGAGGCCCGGCGCATAGGCTGGGCCGACCGCTGGGGCGACGTGGTAATCCTTACGGCTCCATGTCTCCCTATTTCATAGCGGCGAGGTATACCCGGGTGTTTTTTAGTAGGTATGCCGCCGGCTTCACCGGCGGAGAGTCCTACACTCCCCCACTGCCCGACCCAGCCAGTTGGATAGTGCGTAATGCATTTCTCACCCGGATAACAAAAAAAAAAAGGTATTGTTATTCATAAATATTACCGTAGGAAGTCGGGTAGAATACGTGTATTCAGGGTTATCAGCTTTTTGGGAGAATTTTCAATGCTAAGTTTTGAAGAAGGGTAAATGATAAGGAAAACTATGTGTAGATTAGTAGAGAATTTGTTTGCCGTTTAAACTCGTGGGTTGCGGTCTAATGCTCACTGATAAATCTCTAACTAAGTCGGCTTTTTAATAACAGCAACACCTAAAAAAACAGACAAATTAAATCGCATGAACAGTAAAGCGAACAGGGAGGGTTTTCGTTTGAGTTACCGCCGTTGGGAACCCTATAAACGCACGATATTATTCATAGTAACGCAACGAATGAATTTTGTAATTGTAAGTTGGTGAGCCCACAAACTTCGCTGGCTCGGCTGCTTATAGGTAATGGGGGAGGATCGTGCGGTCAAGCGAGCATACTTGGGACGGCCGAGCGGTCGACGCGAGCTCCTGGTGGATAATTGGAAGGAGGTAGCGCTCGACAGACCGAAATGGCGTCTCTTGGTTTCGGAAGTCAAGGCCCACTTTGGGTCGCTGCGCCATCAAAGTAAGTAAGTTGGTGAGTAGGTTAGTACAAAACATATTTCGAAGGGTTTAATTACTATCAAAAGAAACATACATTTCGGGGACCTAATTGCGCAACATACTTATTTCGCTCAGTATCCAAAGCCGGCTCATAAGAAATATCCATTCCACGTGTCGAGTCCAATCGATGGCTTGCATAACGATAAACAAACAACTATCGCGAAACATTTGACGACCTCATTAGCGCGGTGGTGATCTCCCACACCCGGCTCGGAAAATACTGAGCAACTATCATATGGCATTGAGGTGACTCGCGCTTTGTTATTCGATTTATCTCTTATCAAATTGGGATTTGAGTTTTTCTTCGTACCTATTGGATAAATTAAAAAAAAATCTGACTGATTTCAATATTTTTTTCATAAAGGTGGATGATCATCGGCAAGCAACAAAGCTATGTTTCAAGGGGAAAAAATTGAACATTAAAAATCGTCAAGCCCACACGGGCGAAACCGACACAAGAAAGCCAGTCTCCCATACGATCTTGAGGAAGAAGTTACGACCTGGTAATTTAAATCGGTCACTGCACCCTTGGGGTAACTTTTGAAACCATAGAATCCCGTACTGGATGCCTGCAAGAGAATTTCATTGAGACAGATCTTGCCTAGCTCTGATAAGGATCCAAAACGTTTTCGCTATTACCGCTAGAGAAAGTAGGAGTGTATTGCCGAGTGATGAACTTGTGCTTATTATCAGATGAATTGACGTCATGAAACCCGAACAGACTAGTTGTCAGGTTATCCGTCTAACGTGGTCGTTGCACAAACAATTGCAGACGTTCACATTACGTGCTTGTTGCAAAATATAACTCGAATTATAGTGATGTTTGCGGTCTGCACATTGTGTGCGAAGATGAGCATTGCGCAGCTGGCACTTTGATTGAGGGGTTCATAAATCAGATTAGGCCATATGCATAGCCAATTGTACTAAGATCCTTAGATCTGCGATAAGTCTATAATTAAGGACTTAAGTTAAACTGTGTAGCCCCTTCTTTTACCGGTGGTTTTCTAGAAATCAAACAGTAAAATTTAGCATTGAATTAAAAACACTGTACAGTTTAAAAAAAAAAGCTCTCTAATGCTTACCAATTACCTACTCTTAATCGCAATAATCCTTTCTAGTCTCAGTAGATCCATGCAAGAACCAGTTTTAAAAAAGTATGTTTACATAAAATCTTAATGCAGTTGTCGGCGCTTGCACAATAAAATTTGGAAACTGATATATACCGGCTGATTGAATACTTATGCCGTAAGGAAGATGACATAGCAAAGTCAGCTCAGCAGGTATAGAACTATCGAAGTAAAAAATAATATTTTATTTTAGGTTTTTCTTGCGAAATGTAAGAATGGCAGTCTAATTTTGTAATAAATCCTTAAAATAAAAATGGTAGTAAAATTTCAATTTTCGCTAAGGCAGTTTCTTTATCACTTACATACTTAGAAGGTCATCTATTTCCTAAGGGTATAACTGATCACCCGGTAAATCAGGTTCAGGAATTAAAGTCAATGTAACAGGTGAATAAGCAATCAGGAGTTTCGTGGATTTTTTAATAATAGTTTGTTTAGAATTTGGTTTGGTCAGGAAACTCACCATACGCTCAATTTTAACACCAAATGAATATTTATTCATGTATGATTTCCCATCTTTATCCTGAATGTAGGTATAAATCGACGATAGCATTTGGGGACTAACAAGAAGCAGCCGAATGAGACTTTTCTGGCACGCCAAAAAGATTAGGACGTCTTCAAGATCTACTTGAAGCAGCATAATATCCCAAATAGTGGTATACAATTCAATCTTAATAATATTGTAAATGCGAAAGTTTGTTACTTACTCTTTCACGCAAAAACTACCGAACGGAATTGAATGAAACTTTACAGTAATACAGCTTATTTATACATTAGAATAATACGCTGCAATTTATAAAGATTTCATATAAATTGGTCATAATATATAACGATAACGCAGGCGACGCCGCGGCCGGAAAGCTAGTAGGTACATGTATACTTATAGAAGATATTTGTCTATGTTTGCGGATATTTAGGCACATCATAAATAAGACCAATTCAAATAAGCACCTGAGACAAGTCAACGCACCAGCAAGGTCGCCCTGACCGCCTCCGTCGAGAGGACCCGTCGCCCGTCGCTGCGCTTGCGCAAGAGACAGCCGAAAACATGGATAGCGGCAGCACGCGGCAGGCTGTTGCTAAACTATTTCTATCTGGCTCTGGTTAACTATATTTAGGAGTTTTAAACGCTATTTACAACTTTTTAGTGTGAATAAGGTTTGATAGGGTTGGAATTTCGGTCTCATTGAAATTGACAGTGAAGCCTTCCATACCTACTGAAGCATTATGCATAAGTAGTTGGTTGGTTGTATGGCAGCTAATTAAAGATGTGTTATTAGTAAATGGTATGGCGATGGTTTAATATAACTGCTTGAAAACTCCATACCATAAATCTTTGTGTTAGTTTTAAGATCTAAAAGTGTTTTTTGGTGATTTGAATAAATAAATAAATATTCACAAATCTGTCCGAAAAATGCCTGAAAAACACTGTTTGCTAATGGAATCCCACAAACAATCCGTATTTCGAACAAGATTGTGCACAGCTGCTTTTAGGCTTTGTTTATGTTGTTAAAATACCTACTAGATAGGAATACCACCACGGCAATCACAGAATAGAACTACGCCAAGGCACCGTGAAAAATGTATTGTAATGGTAATATTACAACAGTGAAATTACACGTAATTGCAGCTTTGCCGTTGACCGAGATCGGTCAGTCATGTTGGAGTATTGTAATGCAGGAATGCGTTGCGGACTTATCAATTTCACGGCGTACGCGCCGACTCGCGCGCTCGCAGGAGGGTTCGCGGTCAAATATAAATAAATAATCGCTACGGAACCAAAGAAAGTTTGTGATATTCAGAATAAAAGCAAATGACACTTCATGGGCGTCATGCCACTTAACCATAAGGTCATTGACGATTTACTTCCCCAGGACACATGTACCACTACCACATGCGCCCTGGGGAAGTATAGTAAGTAACCTGTGTATGTTTAACAATAATAACAACACCAATTTTACGATTTCTTTCTTACGCTAAGTGGTAGGTATGTGGCTATATAGTGTCACCAAGTCTAGTGTGTCTAGGTTTACGTTTAAAATCGGGACGTACAAAAAATAAAGAATATTTATTTTCATTGCTCGGCTTTTATGGCGGACAAATTGCCTAAATAATGCCTAAATCCCTTTTTTGCAGACTATGAAAGTTAGTCAAAATTGTAAAAGTAGGTAGGTACGATCCTGGGGGGTTAGCCAAGAGCAACACGCCAAGAGTACCTAACATACAAAAGCCTTCACTCTTCACTAAAGTATTAAAAACGTTTTTAATAGGTAAGGGCTACTATAGCCAGATTTTTTTGCTGAAAGTTTCAACGCAGACTTATGAAATCAAGTTGTCATAATACTTCGAAGTCATTATTATATTCAACAAATTGTAAATGTATTAATTTACTTAGTATAAGTTATGTTTGCCATGCCCTTACAGGGCGTCACATGTATACCTTATTATATTTAAAATCTTAAAATTGTAATGTGACACGCAATAAACGATTGAAATTGAAATTGAACACGTCACAACGATTTCTATTGTAGAAATCGTCGTGGCGATGACGTGTTGTTCTTGGATAGCCCCCCTGACGATATAGGCATAGTGATGTGCCCTTGAAAATCAGGACTCCTAGAAACACTTTAAAAACATCAGAAATCTCGTTAAAAGTTCTGATTAAGTTTTTGACCGACTTCAAAAAAAAGAAGAAGGTTCTCAATTCGACTGTATGTTTTTTTTGATGTTTGTTACCTCATAACTTTCGACTAGGTGAACCGATTTTGATCATTCTTTTTTTATTTGAAAGCTGGTGCTTCCCGTGTGGTTTCCGTGTGACACCGACTGCAACAATAACAGTAATCGTACCTACATTATATTATCGTATCAGTTTTAGAAGAATACGCAATTATTTCTTTACTTTTTAGTGTTTTGTTTTGGAATAGTTTTGGTTGTATAAGTTATAAGTAATAAGTTGGTTTTAGTTTTGTTAAAATTTTTGTTTTTATGGATAAAGTGTTTGAAAAATATTGACAACTGGCTGACCCAGAAAACTACATAAAAAAATAAATAAAAATAACGTCTTTTAAATTTTTTTTCATTATTTCTACAGTTATTCTGCCATAGGTAACGCCTTTTTAAATTTTTTGACTGTTTCATTAGTTATTCATATATTGTGAGGAATACCTATCCAACAGACCTTCTCAATCACAAAATTGGTCCACTAAAATGAACAGAGATTTTGCGACTTTGTTTCATACTCGTATATCAAAGATTGGAATAAGTAATGCAACTCACACTTCACAAGTCATCGTTGTTTCACTTGATAAGTCAACCGGTAGTAGTTACTACAGACTGTCCGCACTATTTCGGCGATGCATAAGTAGTGAGAACGTGGCCTAATCCACACGCCTGGTTAGGCGACTATTATATTTGTGATTTTTGCCGTTAATTTTTAATTGTGCAATACATTCAATGTGACCCCCCAGGGGGTACATAACCATCACTTGATCTCAAGATACCAAATTCGAATAACTTAAGAATAAATAATATTTTTGCTATCCTTTACGCGTTTCATTTATTCCATAGTCAGACATGTATAGACAAATAAATAAGAAGTCCTATAATGTATCTTTGAGGTTTGTCACTCCTATATTTTTTTAATAAAACTTAAAAAACAAAGTGGGGGGCCACATTACCACCTTTTCCTCTAGGTAGCACGAACTCGTTAAACGAAACATCGATTCTGTACAAACACATACCATGACGACTACGAGTATATCCTAAAAAGGGTAGTCGGAGGCAAGTGACTGTAGCCATCATTGTGAACGGAACAACGAAACCCAACGTGGTGAGCCTTCCGCCGTTATCCGGGTTGATTTTTTATCGATGTTTTCCATCACCGGAGAATTAGTCGGAAATTGAACAATGAACGCAAAGATCGTTCTGGCCAGATTTGAACTCTGGACCACACTATCCACAATCCGAGTTTGGGTGCTAAACTCCTAGGCCACGAGGCAGGCACCTTTATAAAATTAGTGAAAATCGTGTTCTATCAACATCAGTACCACATAGTTGAGGCCACACGCGCCTGATAGACTACACACCCCGGCTGCCGACCATCGGCGACAAAAGCCGGCGGATTATTTGTGAAGAGTCCAATTAAAAAACACTTTTTTTGTTATATTCTAACTACTCAATTAAAGATTCGGCGAAGATTAAATACAATTGGGAGAAATCAAAGCAAATTAAGCTATTATATGTTATTTTTGTGATTGGCAAACGCACGCTGTCAATTTTAGCAGCGCATTCGTTAAATTGCAACAACAGCTTTATGTACATTAACACTCCACGTCAAGACAACCTAACGTCCTATTCTGGTATCGCAACAGAAAATACGTTCGATTCGCTAACAGAGACAAACTCAATGGCGATTGCCGATACATTAGAAGAGGACAATGTAACACAACGAAGGAAAAAAAAGAGTCCATCACTGCCACTACTGCCAGATTTGGCAGAATCATTCATCACAACTGGTGATAACAGTTTCGGCGCAGAAAACCAGTCTCCCGGACACACATGTTAGGTAAAGTCTAATTATACAAGATATAAAGGAAGAATACAAAAACAACAAACAGAGTTAGAAACGGCAATTTGCGAAATTGAAAACCTAAATATGACTATTATTGAACTAAACAAGAAAGACGAAAATCAAGAAAAGATAATAAAATTATATAAATCAGTTGGAGTTAATAGCATCACAAAAAATTGTGGCCCTGCAATGTCAACGCCCACTAGAACATTCCTTACTACCTCAAAAAGCTTACTAAAAAAGAAATGGACCAAGGCTTTTTCAGGAAATTTCAGCGACACCGAAACGACGACTCCTTGCTTAGAAGAAAAACAAAATCAAAATCATGAAAAAATCCACTAAGTAAGGAGAAAATTCCTTCCTATTTTCCTTAACAACTCCGACGCGGTGGTAGTCGCATTATGTCTGTATACCTACTGTTTGTTCACATATCCATGGTATTTATGTCTATTATTTAGTATATTTTGCTGTAAATTTGACGATTTGAAAGTACTGATACAGTCTATTTGAATAAAGTTATTTGAGTTTGAGTTTATTTTAGGCCGTAAAAAGACAACAATAAGGATAAAATAAAAAGCCTAACGAATACCACTGAAGATGCAACCACCTTTATTTGTACCTAAAAATGACAGAACTATGATAAAGACTCCTTCCCCAACGTTTAAGATTCTCCACCAAAACATCGCGAGTATTTATTTGACGGCACGATTGGCGTAGTGCGCAGTAGCAAGGTTTCTCGCCTCGAATCCCGCAGTGCCCGGGTTCGATTCCCGGTCGGGGCAATTCAGGAAACGATCTTATCTAAATTGCCTCTTGGCAAATTGGGTCTGGGTGTGCTGGGAGACGCCCCTGGCTTAATTCCTTATCTGGTACCTCGTAATACAGGGATATTTATCCCTCCTTCGAGACCATGACAAGAGGTGTGTTGTCTGGCGCATATTTATTATTTATTCATTTATATTTATTTATTCAAACAATCTATGCTAGAAATTACCTTACAGGAGCTACGCGAAACGGGTAACGAACCCGATGTGATCGGCCTCACGCAAACGTTCCTGAAGGAAGGCTAGGGCTGCTATTTAAAAGTTTCTGACTACAAATTAGCTGCCTCTTTTTGTAGGGCTTGTATTTTGTTAAAAAATGATGCGTCTTACACGGAGCTAACATGACTGAGGGAATACGCTACAAAAAAGAGTTCGCAGTGTGCGGTGTCGAAATTCCATCTTATAAATTGGTAGTCATTTCCATTTAACGGACACCATCTTCTAACCCCACAGTTTTTCTACTTGCATGACTTGCAGAGGAAATTCAAAGCAAGTACCAGGCTGGTTGTTGCAGGTGATTTCAACATTAATACTTTGAAGCCAGGTAATATCACCGAATATTTGCGAGACCTGGCTTATAGCTATAACCTTGAGATTTACATCGATCAGCCTACTCGAAGAGAATCGTGTATAGACCACATCCTCAGCAACATTAAAGATGCAACTGCGTTGTTACTGCCGCTATATCTGTCTGGCCATGAAACTGCCAGCTCTTGAGCTTCTCTATACAGCGCAAGGTATCTAAGCCTGCCTTTTATTTTGTCTACAAAAGAGATTTCTGCGCTGGCAACGTAGAGAAATTAAGGAATTGAGTATGGAAACAATTTTTTATTTTTTTAAATATTTTATTTATATACCTTTTACTATTCTTAGTAACTAATTTGAATATTTCGTTGATCTAGCGGGTAGTTATTTTTTCATTGATTTTTAAATATTGCGAACTTATGACGTTATGTGTTTTTTCCCCGATTCCTGGTAAATAAATAATGAGGAGAAAATTACTGATTTACAGCACTTACGGCTGAAACAGAGCTCGCCGTTCGTCATGTAACATCTCAAGAGAATGTGAGAAGTAGTCTTCAGATACAATTTATTTTGCCAAGTTCTGAAACCAAACCCTACCTGAAAGGGTTGGGATTATAGCGAATGGCTATTTTAAGTCCTACCTACCCGTCTGGGTAATGGGTGTAAATTAAAGTATGTACTATTAAAAATAACTTTGTGGAAAAATAATATTAATTTAACGGAATTTTAAATCTGCTATCTGACAACAGCATTAATACCATGCAGTAAAATCACCTAGCTAAAAATCTCACTTATGATACAGATCGCGTCATTTGATTGGTTGATGGGAAGATTATCAAACAATCACGTGAAAGGACGGTTATACGACCCAATGGGTTTCAATTCTGATATGTCAATTTGATTACCGTCAAGAGTCCTCTATGAACCTTAATGTACTTTTTTCGCACGTTGGCATTCGCATTTTTGAAAAAAAGTTGCAATACTAAAAGGGTACTTCGCGGTACTATAAAAATAAAACTGAAAAAAGCGCGGGAAACGTCGAACTGTGCGGTTGACATTTTTGGGTTTTGATAAAATTTATTTTGTAATTAATAATATAGGATCAGTTAAGTAGTTTGGTGTACATATCTAAGTATTTCTTTGTATATATATTATTAGTTAGTGTTATTTTCTCACTATTGGGTAAGTCAAAAACATTTTCATTGTAATTTATGAACGAGCCTGAAGACCCTGGGGGAGCAATCCCCCAGGCGTCAAGTTTCGTTACTATTCAGTTAGATAATGATCAACCGAACGACATCACGTTAGGTTTAGAGACTGAAAGTTCTCATCATGACGACACGGACGGTTCGGAAAGTCATGCCAACCAGGTTAAACGTAGAAAAACTACAAAAAAGGGTTGTAAACATTGTAGAAGGAAAAGGAGAAATCATAGCACTGATTCTTTGCTCGGCCCGGCTGACAAGTTTGATTGCAAATGTGATAATAGTTACAACAATTGTTTACCTAAATCAACAGACATCACTAATCATGTCACTACAACTGCACCAAATCCTTCACAAACTCAAGAAAGTCGTACTCCTGTGGGGAGAATTTCTTATCAAGCCTCTGATTCCGGACCCTATGTAATACACATACAAAGAGAAACATCAACACCCACTGAAAATCGTTCCATTCACTCTATCTCATTTGGCCGTTTTCTTAAAAATAATAATGTTAAGAATATCATCAATGGCAGCCTAAAAAAGGTATCCAGAGACCGTTTATCAATTAAAATTTGAAGATGCCAATACTTTTTTAAATAACAACTCTTTGAAGGTAAATAATTACAAGGCATTTATACCAGGCATCAATATTACCCGACAGGGTGTTATCCGGGGGGTTCCCACTGATTGGACTGAGGATGAAATAGTAGAGAATGTGTCGTTACCTTTAGGATATGGTAAAGTTCTCAAGGCTAGACGTCTAAATAGGAAAAACATTACAAAGGGAAAAACAGAATATGTGCCAATAGAAACAGTAGTACTCACTTTTGACGGTCAACTTCTTCCACCCAGAATCTTTTTGTGTTATAATTCACTTCCAGTTAGTCTATACATCTATCCCACCATACAATGCTTTAATTGCTGCAGGTACGGACATATAAAAAGTCAGTGTCGATCCACACCTAGGTGTTTTAAATGTGGTCAAGCCCACTCAGGTGAAATCTGTCCAGTAGATGGGGAATATTTTAAATGTTGCCTCTGCTCTGGCCCTCATTTAGCTACAAGCAGACAATGTCCTGAATATTTTAGACAGAAAAATATTAAGGAAACAATGGCTAAAAGTTGTATTACTTATGCGGAAGCATCAAAACTACACCCACCAGTCTCCATGTCTTATGCTGATACCTTAAAAACTTCATCCACACAAAATGAGCCTACTAAACCAAATTCTTCACACAAAAATAGATTACCAAATAGTCTGATAAATAAAATACCAAGTAATAGTTCCAGTAAAAAAACAATTTTTCTTAAACCCAAATCCCCTCCCAAGCTTGTTATGGGCTTTGATAGGGTTGAACATGAATCTTTAGTTAATGACTACAATAGCCCCTTTGGACCTAGTCAAAGTATTTTAAATATTGATCAAGCTATAGATCAAACTAATTACCTTAAGAATTTGCCAGTAAAAGAATTAATCATATTATTGATTAACTCTTTCTCTAAATTTGATAATACATTACCTTCACCGTCCAACGTTGCCATACCTGAGAAGAATCTTGATAATAAAAATGATAATAACCATGGATCAACTGTCATCAGTAATCCAATGGAATTGTCACAGCATTCAGAATAAGAAAAGTGACCTATTTTTCATGATAAATAAATTTAATCCTTTCATAATTGCCCTACAAGAAACCTGGCTCCGGCCAGATTCCATTTTCAGAATTCCTGGTTTCTCTTGTGTAAGAGAAGACAGGGCGGATAGTTATGCAGGAGTTGCATTACTAATTCATCATTCTTTTACTTTTGTACATATTCCCATTCCACAGCATAGTAGTGGTTTTTCTATAATTGCTGTTTGTGTAAATAATATTTCATTTGTTTCATTGTATATACCTCATCCATCATCATTATTGTATGATGAAATCGAAAATATAATTTTAAGTTTGCCTAGGCCAATAATATTATTAGGAGATTTTAATGCCCAACACACATCATGGGGAAGTTCTAGATCTAATTATTATGGTAATAGAGTTCTAGATTTAATATACCAAAATAACTTGTGTTTATTAAATTCGGGAGATGCTACACGCCGTACTAAACCAAACGAAGGAGTAAGTGCTCCTGACTTGTCAATTTGTTCACCAAACTTAGCGTCAACCCTTTCTTGGTCAACTTTATCATCTTCTTTTGGAAGCGACCACCTTCCTATTCTTATTAATTTTCCTACCATAACTAAACCATTTTTGAAAACTACACCACGCATGAAATATAAAATATCAAATGCAAACTGGCAATTATATAGAGATAAAGTTGAACAGAAAATTTCATCATTACCTAATGTCCAAGAAAATAATGAACATTTATGTGCTGATGCTATAGCTACATTGTTATTAGAAACGGCTGACGAGGTATTTCCTATTAAAAGAGATAGGAATAGAAAAATACCATCTCCACCTCGGTGGGATAGTAACTATTCAGATGCTATCAAAAGGCGAAAACAAGCTGAAAGAAATTATTGTACTGATACAAGAAGAGAAAATTTCGAAATACTTTCAGATGTTACTCGGAGTACACGTAAATTATTAAAGCAAAAAAAATGGGAGGGATGGCGAAAATTTTGCCATAATATTTCTCCAGATACTCCAGCATCAGCAGTTTGGTCAAACATTAGGAGATTCCGTGCAGTGTATAAAGATCCATTACCACCCAAACTTGATGAACCTTTAGTAGATAAATTTCTTGACAAACTAGCACCGGCTTTTGTTTCTGAGAAAGTTTGCAATGAGCTATATTTAATCAATGGCGATGAATCAGAACTTAATAATCCATTTACTCTTAGTGAACTTAAAGGTATTCTTTCATATGTAAAAGACTCCGCTCCTGGTAATGATGGAATTCCATATTCTTTCTTAACTCATTTAAGTGATTCTGGTCTGTTGTATTATTTGTCTCTCATCAATATTATCATGCGCACTGGTTATGTTCCTGAACAATGGAAGTCACAAGAGGTAATTTTGTTATTAAAACCTAAAAAACCCATTAATGATCACAATTCATACCGTCCCATAGCTCTTTCATCTGTTTTAATTAAGATCGCCGAGCATTTAATTAAAAATAGACTGGAATGGTTCATAGAAAGTAAAGGTTTGTTAAGTAATAGTCAATATGGTTTTAGAAAGGGCATGAGTACCATGGATAGTATTGGCATATTCACGACTGATATTCGAATAGCTTTTTCCTATAATCATTCACTTCTTTCTTTTTTGGACATAACTGCTGCGTATGATAATGTTTTGTTGACTATTCTTAAAGATAAATTAATAAAACTTCAAGTTCCTACGTTATTAATTAATTTTATTATTAACATCTTGTGTGGGCGTTCTATTAACGTAATACAAAATGGTATAACAAAAACTAGATTGTTGTGGAAAGGGCTTCCACAAGGATCAGTTTTAAGTCCATTACTCTTCAACATATACTCTCATGATTTGGAATCAACTCTCCAGAACAATGTTAATGTATTACAATATGCAGATGACTTATTAATATATATATCTGGAAGCGACATTAATCAGTTGAGCATTACTCTAACTTCATCATTACAAAATTTACACCAGTGGTTAAATAAAAATAATCTGAGTTTATCGGTACCCAAGAGTACAGTCGTTTTATTCTCTAGAAAACGTTGTCCGCCTCCAGTTTTTGTATATTTTGACAATTCTGTTATTCCTGTCAAAGATGAAGCAAAATTTTTAGGCATTATTTTGGACGCCAAATTAACAGGTCTTCCTCATTTCTATTATGTGACAGCTAAATGTGAATCCCATTTAAATATTCTAAGATGCTTAGCAGGAGTTTGGTGGGGGTCTCACCCTTTTTGCCTTAAACTTTGATACAATGCGCTTATCAGGAGTACTCTAGACTATGGCACATACTTTTTAGAACCGTGTAGTGCAGTTGGCCTCCGAAAGTTAGATGTTATCCAAACGAAAGCTTTACGTATTGTTACTGGCGCTATGCGATCAAGTCCTAACAATGCTTTGCAAACTGAATGTGTTGATCCTCCACTAATACTTCGTCGTCAGTACTTGTGCGACAGGTTTCTGTTTCGTTCCCTTCAATTTTCTAATCACCCTCTTTTTAATAAATTACAAGAGTTATCAGATTTGGTAAATACTTCTCCATATTGGTCACATAAGTCGGCTCCTTGCCTTGTCAATAGTTTCCGAAAGTTTTGTTCTATTCAAGCCCCTACTTATAGATGTTCCTATCTCCCTATTTTCACTTCTAACTTCGAATCCTTGATTTTGTCAGCAAAAATACACTACGATCTAGGTATTTTTAAAAGCGACATATGTGCTAATGTGACTTTTAATAGAATTCTAGAAGAAAGATTTCATGGTTGGGATCATTTGTACTGCGATGCTTCGAAACATTTAGTGGACAGTCATGTGGGTGTTGGTGTTTTTCATAGTCAATATAAAATAAATCAAATGGTTAAATTGCCTCCTGAGACGTCCGTTTTTACGGGAGAATGTTATGGACTTTTCAAATGCTTAGAATATATTCATATAATGAAATTGAAAAATACTATAATTTTCTGTGACTCGAAAAGCGCACTACAAGCCTTAGAAAAATTCCCTTTCAAATCAAACACTTGTTATCCTATACTGATGGAATGTAGAAAGCTATTGTATAATTGCTCTTTGAAAAAGAATTTAATGTCACATTTGCCTGGATCTTGGAATCCAGGCAAATGTGACATTGTAAAATATCCGGAAATGAAAAGGCGGATAAACTTGCCAACGATGCAGTGATTTGTGGGGACATTTATCCATATAACAATTACTGCCATGATCTAAGTAATCTTCCCAAGAGTTTTCTCTTAAAATCTTGGGAGGAATACTGGAATGAAACTAGCCTACTCAAAGGGCGCTATTATAAACAGATTCAACCGAATATTCCTAGTAAAGCATGGTTTTCGAAGATGAGGCTTGACAAGAGAGCCACCTCTTGTATCATTCGCATGCGTCTAGGTCATGTGTGTACTCCTGAACACTTAGCTAGATTGCGTATAATTGAAAGTAATATGTGTGAATGTGGTGTTGATGTAGGAGATCTTAATCACATCATATTTGCGTGTCAGAATTATGATCGTTCCTTCTTAATTTCCTCACTCCTGTCCCTCCGTGTACCTTTCCCTGTATCTATAGCTTATCTTTTATCAACTAATGATTTCGATATTTACAAACTTTTATCTATATTTTTATTTAATAATGATATTAAAATTTAAACTGTTTTGTATTCATTTACTCTAACCATTTAAATTTGGAATATATACTTAATATCCTACTCACCGTACCTACCCTACTGATCCTTTCAAAAAATCCTAATTGTTCCTTTTACATATTTGTAAACGTTTCCCAACCTTTGTTGTGGCAAATGCACAAGCCGTGCCAAAGCCAAAGAAGGAAAAAAAAAAAAAAAACTACTGGCGATAAACAAAAATACCTATCATACTCAATTGGAAATGCATTAATAAATCAAAAAAACACTCAAATATAAAATTCATCCGAAACAGCAAAAATAACTGCAAGGCTACTTCGCGTATTATTGGAAATGAATAGGTAGGAATAAAATTGACAATGCCTTACCACAAATTAGACATGCGCGGCGCTCTGACAGATAGCCCGCTTAGAACAACACGCCATTTTTGACACACGCACACAAAGACGAGAGTTTACAGGCGAAGTCAGTGAATTTCAGTGAGTCGAAAAGTCGCACTGTCGCGACTGTTTAGTTTTTGTCGAACTTGGTGCAATTTTTCAAAAACAAGATAAATTTTATTTTTGGCCGGTTCTGTCAAGTAGGTATAACCTACTTACTTGATTTTAAAAATTCAGAGCGAATATAGTAGTAACCCTGGGTGGTTTACGCAAGTCTAGGAAAGAGGTGCGAGCGGTCCTTCTGTAAACTCTTTATTTTGTGCCTATGGTAATAAAAAATGACATACAAATCACAAATACATCTGACATAGCTAATATTTTTAATGACTTTTTTATTGACTCTACAAATACTTTAAATAATAAAATAAAGTCAGGTGATAATGTGTGTCTCACAAACTCAATGTTCCTTGGAGCAATGACAGAAGAAGAAATAAGAAAGGAGGTTAATTTCACTGTACCCTGAAAGAAGGACGGTGAACTTCCATGTAATGTCAGACCTCTACTTACGGGCCGCGTACATAAAAGAAATCAGTTGATGTTTTTAGAACTACGCTAGACTAACAAAAAAGTTAATTGTTTTGACTCTTTTAAAGCTGGGGTTAAAAAGATATAAAATCTATTGAAGGTTATAATTTAAATCGTTGGTTATTAATAATTTTTAATGAATACAAGGTCACTGATGCTTACACACTGTTTGGTTAGATATGCCTTATTATAGTGATACAATTCAACGTACAATATCCGCATTTTATCTGACGAGGCACGGTTCCATGCAAAGGGTTCTGTTCCGGAGAGTTGCGCGGATGACCGTCGCGGGAAGGCGAACTCCGCGCCCTCGCAGACTACAGAAAAGTTTTGTTTTATAGAAATCGGGAATAATTTATCTTTGACCTGCCTTCTTTAAAAAGTCCGGTCTTGCAGCTATCATGGCCAGAACAGTGTTGGAGCTGGCCTAAACTCTGCGTACCAACGATGCTGCTCTTTTGCGCATAGGTGTGTGAAAGCAGTCGACGCGCGCTTCCGCAAACATACCGGCGGTGATGGGGCAGCCCCATCACCGCTCTGAACGCTGAATTAATGGTTATTGAAAAAGCACTTGTAAGTGTATTATTTTGTTTGTGAAAACAGATTCATTTAAAAGTTATATTATCGAAGCATTAATCAAAATCCTATTAAACCTACGCTATAAATAACTTGTTAGTTATTGAAAATAACATTATTGCAAAACGTTAACTTGGAAAGCTCATACATACCGCGTGCAGCAAACCGTTAGGATCCTAGGCTCACTGAATAGGCAATAATATAAGCACTAGGAAATAGGTTTCGTACAACTCGTAACTAATCAACTGTTGGAAATAACTGGTTCTCGTAAGAGCAATACTTGGGAAATACGAGGGGCATGCCAAAAGAAATTAGATACTCAAAATTAAAAAAAATATTTTTTATAAGTATCGATCTTTTCGAAGTATTCACCCTGAGCACGTATACACTTTTCCATACTTTTGAACCAATTGAAAATGCCTGTGACCACTCTTCTTTAGACACCTCAGAAAACACGAAATTATAGGCGACTGCCTATAATTTCGTGTTTTCTGTGGTGCATCTTCTTTGCTTTCAAACCTCTTCCCCTTTAGTTTTTCTTTAATTTTTGGGAACAGGTAAAAATCACAAGGCACTAGGTCAGAGGAATATGGTGGGTGATTTTTTGAGTTGAAAAAGTCAAGTGTTCTGGCAGACGTGTGGTGCCGCATTTCGTGGTGCCAGAGAAGGTGCCGGATTCCAGACTTCGGTCGCTTGTCACACCAAGCTGATATTACTGTTGGAGCACAAATTGTCACATACCATTCAGAGTGCACCGTTCTTTGATCTTCTAGCACTACAGTAGTAATATAACCCGTTTTGCAGAAAAATGTGGCTACCATTTGTTTCTGTGTGCTACGTGCACGGCGACATTTTGTTGGAGTTGGTTCATCTTCAAAACACCATACAGTCGACTGCCGCTTTGTTTCGGGATCATAGTTATATAGCAATGTTTCGTTACCAGTCATTATATCATACTTACACGTTTTTTTTCTCGCCACCATCGAATTTATCTATCATGAATAGGCACCAATCCACCCGACGGTCTTTCTGCTCATCGGTAAGTTTGTGCGGCATCCATCTCGAACAACGTTTACGGAGAGAAAGGTGGTCGTGAATTATGGTTTGCATTGCTGCTGATTCAATTCCCAGTTCTCGCTCCAGCTCTACATACGTAATTCGTCGGTTTTCGCGAATAAGTTTACTGCACGAACGTTTTGTTGTGTGACCGCGGTTAGCAGCCGACCTGTCTTCGCTTCATCGTCGAGACATCTCCGTCCTCTTTTAAATTCAGCAAACCAATCAAATACTGTTGCTTGTGAACAAGCAGACTCACCAAAATTAGTAGCCAAAAGTTCAAAACATTATTGACGCTTTAAACCTTTTTTATAGTCATAATAAATTATAGCGCGAAAGTCACTTCGACTGAGCTCCACCATTGCTGCAAGCGAATTCCCGCCAGATTCTCGGAAAAATGATGCTCAATCAAATAAATATAAGAATAATTATGTGTGTTATATTTTCAAATATATCAATAAACAACTAGCCTATAAGATGGTGTATAACTTGCCAGTGTCAATTAAATGAGTAAAACTATCTAACTTCTTTTGTCATGCCCCTTAAATTTAACACGAGTTTAGATAAGCTATTTGTTTTTACTTAACGGCACTTAACTAACTGTGAAAAAAATATTCTGCAAATTCAAGTTTTTTTCACTTAAGAGAAGTGCAAACTAACTTAGTATGATCTGTTATTATGTAATGAACTTTTGAGTATACTCTTTATTCTAAATTATTGTAATGAAAAGTTGCTTTCTAGTTTCTTTTTAAAGTCGTCTTGACAGAATCGACGTCGACAGCGGCACAGTAGAGTCATTCATTAGGTTTAATTATACACATTTATGATTATAATGATCGTTCATTTGTGTTTATTTAATAACTACCAGTGGTATCTTCTTGTAAGAAAACTTTACTAAATAGTAGACGAGCTGTCCGTCAGCGACTGCGCCCGCGTAGCCTACTAATTCCTCCCGTTAAAATATGTATAGCCTAGAAAATTATTTACTGCCTAGTAGTTGATAATGTAGCTTCATAATAGTGAAGGTTTTTTTTTAATCGTCAATGTGTCATAATTATTATATCGTTTTTGTTCATTTAATCTCACGTAGTTACTCACATTCGATTTTCGCACACATGACGTATTAAAAAACGTCATTTGAATCACGTGCTGGCTGAAGTCAATCCAACTCGTCTCGTTAACCCTTTTCTTCGGCTCGAGTCACCATCGGTCGGAAGGATGACATATTTCACGCACTTGCATCAAGATGAACTATTGCCACATTCTTTGTATACATTTTATCTAATAAATAAATAGAGTTGTCTTGAAAGAAGGTCGGTGAATAAGTACTGTTGCTCGTGTAGTAACTGTATCAATGGGTTATTTGCTCTGTTTATTATAAAACCAGCTTTCTAGTCAGTGGCTTCCGGGGCATTCAACAGTTTCTATTAAAACTGCTTTCTGCGTTTGTCGCGAGTTCTATCATAACTACAGTCCACAAATGACTGAACGCGGACATACAGGGTGGCTCATAATGCAAAATGGGTTAATTAAAATATACATCGTCACCGAAGCATGAGGTGCTCCCTCACCTGGAGCATTTTCCTGTACTGTAACGTTACAGAGTCGAGCATTACATCAGTGAGGAAGAAGAACCGCGCATTACAGTGCGCAAACTGTAATGTTACAAATTCAAGCATTACGTAGGTGAGGAAAATGCACCGAGCATTAGGTACAGTGCGCAACTTGATGATATATTACAATGTGTAATATTTCATACAACTTCCCTGAAGTTTTGTAAGGCAGTATTGTAATGTAATGCTCAAAAGCGAATCTGAAACATTACATTACAGGAAAATGCTCTAAGTGAGAGACTTCCTTTATGATCAATCTCAAATATCTTTATTTAAAGCAAGAACTTTTAAATAATCAAGAAGAAACATAAATCAAAAGAAAGTTAATTACTAAATAATAGACATGAATACTATAACAGTTTGAATATACATTTTAATAGATCAGTAGGTATAGAAACATGCTCAAATAAATAAGAATGAAATAAAAAACTGACAGGAGCAGATCTTTTATGTGTAAGCAATTCATAGCCTACTCTAGTATAATTATCATTAGAATAGAGAGGTAGCATTTGAAAAAAAAGACAAAATATTTAA
This sequence comes from Udea olivalis, assembly GCA_947369235.1. Classification (NCBI taxonomy): domain Eukaryota; kingdom Metazoa; phylum Arthropoda; class Insecta; order Lepidoptera; family Crambidae; genus Udea; species Udea olivalis. Next base: position 16,435,330 of record OX376362.1, on the reverse strand, counting down.
AAAAATAACCGTTTAATTATACTGGCTGTAAGAGCATGTGTAAAGTTTAAAAAACAAAACAAAAACATAAATTAACAAACAGTAACATATTGTTAAATCAAGCCTTTGTTAACATTGGCGTCGCTCAATCATTTGAAATGTTCACTGATATTGATCACCCGGTATAAATAACGAACGGTTTTTCGAGAGTAAAACAACCGCAGCGACAGCCGAACACGGATCGGATTGCACAACACCCAGTCCCGCGGCTTATCTAACTGTAGACGCGGCCACAGGTCAAGCATACACATGGCCAATTATTGGTATCACTTAAAATGAAATAAGGGTAATTTTCAACTGCGTTGTTATTTTTATATGTACTTTTCAGTTCACGGGCGCTATGGACCCGGTCCTTTGGGGCTTGCGTGGGGCCGAAGCCAACACGTAGAGGCCTTTTGGTAGCATTTATTTTGATATGATATTATTATTCTAATCATTCATCTTCCAACTGAGCTACCGAGGCCGTTAACAGACCCGGAGAATTTATCTAGTGTATTTTTACGTTGTAAGCCAACGTTTGTTTCATCAATGTTATAGGCAAGCGGCAAGCGCCTTTAACACCCGAAATAAATATTTTTGCAAACATACTTATTTGACTTTCGATTAAGATGAAACTAGCTATAGGATGAGTGAATTTGAGAAAATAAACTAGAAAAAATCGACCTTATCCTAGGGACTCAAGCGAGATTATCCCTAGGATCAGGTCGAATTTTTCTAGTTTCTATCTTTGTGTGGAAAATAGTGCATTGTTGAATGCTAAAAATAAATTATGTGTTTATATTATGTTAGTGAGACTCCTGATCCCACAGACAAACTGTTTAAACAGTTTTGTGGGACAGTGTGTATTTTTATGTAAGCTTGATTTCTTTAATAAATAAATAAATAAATAAATAAATAAAAATTCACAAATGTAAAAATGGTAATGCGTGTGTATAGCGGTGTGTTCAGTAGTTCGGTCACCTGAGTATGATGGTGAGGTATGGTCGTGTTCGAATTTGTTCAGAATAGCTCTATTGAGGTCTCAATCTGCCCTCAAAGGCATAGAGAAAGGACATGTCGGAGTTGTCACTAACTATAAAGCATATCATTTCTCAAGATAGACTCGTAAAGGTAGGTTGTCTTATTTAGGGGACTAAACTCACATGTTTCACCGGACACCACCTCTTTTACTAATTTTAGTGACATTTCAACTAAAGACAGACCAACACAAATAGGCACGTATCTACTAGAATCGTTTCAAAACGATAATTTAATACCTCATGAGCATGACAGTTTTAACAACGAGGAGAACGACACAGCACTGTTGATGACATGATAATCGTGTGACTGACTGAGTAACACTAAGAGGAAAATGTCAGCAATCTTTTCAGAAGTTTTGGCTGAGAATGTCATGAATTGAAATTGTCGCAGCTGAATGAAGCAGTCTTTTTTAATTTGCCCTTCAAAATTACCTCACTCCACCTGATGGAAAGCGGTCGTGAGGTCCAGATGTGAGGCTGACAAGCACAGTAATGCAAAGGAATCACTGAGCTGGCCATCCTCATCTTGAAGGCTTGCAGAAATGCCTTTTCACGCCCCGCTCGAAGAACCCGGTACTATAAAAGGAAGGAAAAATATGTGCTGGAAGACTGTACCACGTCTGGATGGTACGACAAAGAAACGAGTCACCGAACCTTTTAGTTGAGTCCAACAAATGCTGAATTGTGTGTGGATGACGCCGTAGTCCAGCACGCGTCATCATCATCATTCGTGCGGTCTATCCCGGTTGTGAACCAACACTGGTGTGTGGGGTCCCAGGGTCCGCCTTTCTTATTTTCTTGGCCTTACTTCGCGCGGTCTTGTGTATCCTCAGTGGTGAGTCTGTTGGCACGCATGTCACCCTTAACGACGTTAAGGGTGACATGCGTGAAGCCACTGCTTCTTGGCTCGACCTCTTCTACCGGTACCTGGGGGGGGGGGGGGGGGGGCATGGCCAGACACTTGTTGCCCACATAGTTTGCCGATCTCCGTGAGACATGACCATACCAACGAAGGCGGCACTCCTGCAGCTTGTCTGCGATGTCACGAACACGAAGGTTGCCGCGGATGTGGGTGTTACGCACGCGATCTTTGCGTGAGACTCCACACATCCACCGCAGCATCTTCATTTTATAGACCTGCCCCTTCAGCTTGATCGGCATTTTGGCGTCACAAATGACCCAGTCACCTCACGCCATTTGGCCCAAGCCGCGAAAATTCGGGCTCTGACGTCGCGGTCGATGTCCCCGGACGCGTTTAACATAGATCTCAGGTATTTGACACGGTCCGTGCACACGCGTGGTACGGTAGTGGAAAGGTGAGAGTGGATTATGCTCGAATAATTATATCGAATATCGATAGTATAGATAAGATCGATAGATAAGATATCGAATAATTTTGTTAATTTTAAGCCACTCTGTATATTTATTTACGTAACTTTTTGTTTGAGCAGATTCGCAAGAAGAGGTCAATACTAATGCAATCAGACTAGCCTAGATTTGCGGTTTGGTTGTTGCCAGTCGTGTTGTGATAGAACCAGCCCCAAACTGGTTTAGCCGATAAAATAACAGAAGCTTATGCAACGCTGGTCGGGTCTTGAAGTAAATATTCAGGGGCAGTGTTGTGTATTTTTAGAATTTAGCTAACAGTTGCGTTTGTATGAATTGATTTATCTTCAAGAATTTAAGTAAAACTGTTAAATTACCTGGTATTTGTTAATATTTTTTTGGAAAAACATTCTTTTGAGCCATATTTGTTGACCGTCTCTCATTCTCTAATTGAAATGCGCCTTGATCGATAGCCAGTCGTTTGATATATGTCAGCTCGTCAGCCTATGAAGATGTAGTATTTGATATGCCGTCAAAAAGCAATAATCGGTGAAATCACGACTTGCTTCTAATCAAAGTAAGTGAAAGCCGCCGCCAATATCTTAACAACAAAGATGCGGCCAACAATAGAGTCCTATAAAAAGTCAACTATAAAAAGGAGCCATTCACTCTCTATTCCCAATCCCAAACTGTCACGCATGAATTAACTTGAGCTCGATACAAATGCAGGAACTGTTGATGTCGTAGACGTCCTCCATGTTCAGTCGAAAGTTGAGTAGTTACTTGCTAAAAAAACGGTAGCTATTCAATCTCTATTTGTAGAATCTTAAATTGTAATTCACTCATGAATCTTCTTGAGCTTACAAACTCAAAAACGATGATAGAAGTAATACTTAATAGTAGTTTTGGGTTACAAGTAAAAAGTCCCACTCACTTTTCTTCGCGTGATCAGACAACGTAACATCCAGCACGGTGCTCACAGCAGCCAGCGCGAGCAGAGCTGCGAAGATCACAGCCAGCGCCCGCTGGCTGCCCGACAGGGGGGAGTCTGCGGACCCTGGCGAGGTGCCGGCTCCTCGCTCGCAGTAGTCCAGTTGGTATAACCGAGCAGACAGGTTGTAGGTGGACATCGTGCTGGCATTCACGCATGATGCGAACCTGGAGAAAAGTATATAAAAAAATATAAATATAATAAGTTGTCCACCCAGTTGGCACAGTAACGCTGGAGAACAGGTAACATGAGATGACTGCTAACAGGGCGTCCAAAGGCTGCGCGTAGGGCGAAGGTCCTGTATGCAGCTGAGTTGGCTCCCGGCAGCGCTGGGACACGCACACGCCTCGGCGCAGCGGCGTGTGGTTAAATTTTTTCACCCAGTTGGCGGAGTACAGGTAACATGGATGATTGCTTACCAGGCGTCCAAAGGCTGTGCGTGGTGCGCGAGCGCTGAAGCGGGCAGCTGTGCTGGCTCTCGGCAGCGTTGGGACACGCACAGGCCTCGGTGTAGCCGCGTGTGGTTAAAGTTGTCCACCCAGTTGGCGGAGTACCGCTGGAGGACAAAAGCAGATATTTTTTTTAAACTAGATAATGTTTTTCTTTTATATTGCACATCAAGATGGCCTCACTCCATCTGATGGAAAGGCCGTGAGTTCACCGAATGGCCAAGATATGAAGCTGACAAACTGAGCAATGCAAAGCATAAGCAATCCACTGGGCTGGTCGACCTCACGTTTAAGGCCTGCAAAAACGCGCCACGCCTGAAGACCCCGGCGCTATAGGGGGAATCAAACGCTGAAAGAACTGGAAGACTTAATTTGAAGTGAATTTTATAGATCAGCGCAATCAATTACAGGTTAGGCACAGTCTGAACGTGTGTAGGTCACGTTGGCCTGAAATGTTGTCAGAGCTACCAAACTACGGTATCTATGTGTAACAATGCTATGCAGAAGCGCCGTTTTTACTTTCAAACGTAAAATCTATGGCCACTAATAGCATGTCCCTATGTTTTCCTTTTTTTAATAAATTAATAATGAAAAAAGAGATAGAGTCTTCGAAAATCAAAAAAATTGGTCAAATTTTCCGCTGTGCTAACATCCAGAAAAATAATTTGACTAGGATTGAAAAATCGGCCCTAAATAAAATTGTTTATGTATTTGATTGATTTGAAATAGTGATAATAAAAATAATTGAAGTCGCTCAAGTGACCGCTAATGGCGTCCGAGGATCGCTCGTTAGTCCGAGAGTCTCGATGCCTACCAAGATAACCATCGAGGCTCGGGCTGAGGAGGTGCTGTGCTCGCAGCTCGAGCAGCACCCTGACAAATATTCGTGTGACGAACATTTATATTTGTTGTGTGTCTGGGTGTTATTATCTATTTAAGTATGTATTTTAGATTATATAAAAACAGAAAAACATAGGAACACGGTTAAAGCCTTTTTCTAAGTGATTCAATTGGTCAAGTTTCCGGAACGGGATGGGGGACTACGAAAAGTCGATTTGGGGTACTTGGTAATTTCGCTCCGAGTTGCAGTCGTTTCTATCGCACTTTGCGGGGGCTCGAGGTTAGCAACAGACAGCAATAGTTTTTAGTTTTTACAAATACCTATTTTTCAATTCTCTCGTGCTGTGTCCTCTTAGTGAGTTTATGCTTCAACTGCTCAGCACACTTAGTCTGACTTTTTCGTGTGTGTGAAAGCGATGGAGATTGCCAACGGCTCAGTGGCCTTTGATTGAAGCAATGCCTTTTAGCTATTGTAGTTGATAATGTTAATCTACCTTAATATATTATCTCTGTCTCCTATCAAGGACACTTAAACATTTAAAACAACAACATTGAACTATTTAAACTGTAGGTACTTATATCAACCAACGTCTACGTGGCTGAGTGGTTTCAGAGCTTGGTCCGAAATCCTGAGGTCCTATTCCCTAGTCGGGCAAAGTATATTTTCGGATTTTTCGGAAATAGCCCGGGTTTGAAATCACCAACCCGCATTTGGCAAGCGTGGTGATCCAATACCCATCAATTGTGGCGATGACTTGATTTCACTGATGAAGCCCAGCAGTGGGACAGTATAAAAGCCAATTACTGCTACTATTATACAAACAAAACTAAATTACAAAATACAGACCTTTAAAATACCCAATTTTATTCAAAAAACTTTTCAATTAAATGGTCTTTAAAGGTTTTTATAGTTTTTTTATGACACTCTCATTATTAATGTTATGGGTGATTTACTGCACATAAATAACAAAGTACTTAGTAACAGGTACTTATTTTATTAGTCAAATATCTGATGTTCAGTACTCCCACATCTTATTCTTGCTTATTTATTAATTATATTTTTTTTAATTCTTTGTATTTTTCATTTAATTTTATTCATTCATCATCGTACCTATTATTTATTCATATCAAACTTGTATCCCTCTCCAATGTTGCATGCTAATTGTTTGGTTAAGTGTGAGGAACCAAAATTGTTATTATTTACTCTTGTCAACCACATTTAATGCAATAAAGGTATTCTATTCTATTCTATTCTATTCTATTCCCCTACCATAAGTTTAATGACAGTCGGTAGCGGCTGCTGTTAAGTTTTGTATGGGATTTTATTACAACGCCTCTAGTGAAATGTAATATAACTAAAAATGGAATAAAAGTTGCTGTAGGTAGTTAACTATCGTAGTTAACTATCGAGGTAAACTACTACTGGCACATATTACTTAATAGTTATTACGTAACAGATAAATCACTCCATAGAAAATTTACAGTTTTGACATGTTTCAGGCATATATTGTCAGGGCTACCTCTTTCGATATAAATGTCAGTGGTCAGTACGTGAACGTCAGTCCAACCTCAACGGCTGTTGGCAAACAACTGCCAAATTAGCCTTCCAAGACCCGGCGGCTGGTAGCTAATTATCGCGCACAAGTACATGGAGTGACAGAGGCCTGGTCTAATAAAGAAACCAAAAGTAGTAACATTGAACCGGGTCGCCATTTCCCATGTAACACGACTTCGCGTCGTCTCTGCCCTTTCACTCGCCGTCCCGACAGCCACAGCCATTACCTCGATAAATACTAAACACGTAATAAGCAAGACATGAATTTAGACATAGTCTGCATCATTATCGTCATTAGCTATCATGGTTTACCATGGTCTGCTGCAAGGAATCTAGTTTTAGAAACAAGAAGGTAATCACCTGAACATTCACATTGGAAAATCACTTCTAACTAAACCTCCTATACCTATATTATCATGGCTGTACTTTTGGTACGAAAAACGTGCATTCAATATTTATTAGCAAAATCAATAACGATGTATTTCAAACTCAAACTCAAATAACTTTATTCAAATAGACTGCATCAGTACTTTCAAATCGTCAAATTTACAGCAAAATATACTAAATAATAGGACATAAATACCATAATAATATGGATATGTAAATAAACAGTATACAGACATAATGCGGCTCTACCACCGCGTCGGAGTTGTTTATTGCTGAGAAGACCCGGCGAGAAACTCAGCAGTTACTCTTTTAAACTTGTATTGGGTTTACAACAGGCTTAGATTGAAAATATGAACAACTCAAACAGAATATGAAAAAAAGGTTAAGAATTTTGTTTGTCTGTTTTTTTACAGCATACTACACATACTAAATGGATATAAATTAAACTTTCAAGACTTATGTTAGACTGTGCTTATACTATGACAGCTGCATTCATATAGTAGGGTATAATTTGAGATTTATATACAGGTGAAAAGTTTTAAGAGTTAAGTCCAGTGAGTCGCTGGCAAGTTAGCCTGCGTCCAATGAAGTTCCTTATCCTAGTTCAAACGTACTAGGGAAGTCACACGAGTGCGGTAGCCATCAAAAAATCCTCAATTTTAAGCCTTAAACACTGAGCCCCTCATTTAAAAAAAAAAATCGTCATTGGCTAGACTTCTTATGTTCCTTCGTCAACGTATTTTGTGAAATTTAATTTCACTCGCCTCATACTTTACTTGTTATAAATGATTCCCAATTATTCTAAAGACAAGACAGATATAACTCATACTACATACACGCGCCAAGTAATGGGGAGCTCATTAATGGTTGTACAAGCCAACAGCTTGGTAAAGACCCTGTGGAGAAATGTGGGCCAAGGTCGAGGAACGGACTAAACATCCAAATAAACAAATTGCTTTATTGTCATTATCTGTAGCTGGTTTCGTTTGATCTCTCACATTAACTATTACGAATTTAAATGGGATAATAGACTTAAAAGTACATAATATATTCAAAATTGCCTTGTATACGAGTATGTTGCCGCACCGCGATAAGCAAAGGCCGCAATTATTGAAATCGCTACAGTTGATGGTATTAGTGCCACACTCACCACGCTTGCCAAATGTGGTTTTGGCAATCACCCGGTTTGTTCAATAGTTTAATGTTTAAATCTGAGCTACCACCGCAAGCACCGCACCGGGTCAATGACCTTAAGTAGTATTAGTAACTTATTGTACAATCGTTGCATTTATGCCCGCAAGAAGTTGATTCAATGTTTAGTGATTTTTGATTCAGATATGATGTGGACACCACCGCTCGAGCCAGTATAAACCGATTTCTCCTCGTCCGCGACAAAAGCCGTACTTTTCACGCGCGCACGGGCAACAGTGTCACCTGTCATAGCGCGGTAGTTGCAGTTCTGTCTCTGTTAATTTACTGTGCTCATACTGTATAGGCTAGTTATTTTTTTTATAGTGCCCGTCAAGGTGAACTTACTCCACCTGATGGAAAGCGGTCGTGAGGTCCAGATATGAGGTTGATAAGCGCAGTAATGCAAAGCAATCACTGAGCTGGTCTTACTCATCTCGAAGGCCTGCGAGAATGCCTTTTCACGCCCCGCTTGAAGACCCCGGGCTTGTAAGAATAAGGAACACATGCGCTGGGAGAGCGTGCCACGTCTCGATGGTTCGACAAAGAAAAGAGTCACCGAACCTTTTTGTGCGTGGTAATTAATGCTGGGCTGCTTGTTTATGACGCCGCAATCCGGCACGCGTGGTACGGGAGTGGAAGGATGATGATGGAATTTACCTCCATGAGCTGGTAGAGCTCATTATGTGGCTCGGTGGGCGCCAGCTCGAAGCTCCCGACGCAGTACACGCCGCTGGAGGCCAGGCACTCCTCGTAGTGGTCCAGGTGAAACAGCCTAGGCATCTGGTAGAACTGCTCATCTGGAACAACCCTTCAAGGTTAACGACTTCAAATCGCATGCTAAGAATCAAAACCAACAGCAAACTATGAAATATGTACTGCTGACGACTTCATCTCAAATAGTCAGAAGCTTATAATGTCCCTGATGTAATTCGGAAACTGACTATACTGAAGACTGCACTGAGCCCCACATTACAACCTTTTTTTCTTTAAGATTTTCCGTGTTACCATTATGTTCATTTATAAGATGCCATATAATGTTTTTATGAGTCCCACATGACACTGACTTACGGCTACTATAAATCAATCATGCATGATGAACCAAGTACCAAACGGTACTTAAATTTAATCACATTCTAAGTAAGGTAATAAAGAGCTAATGTCTTTAATTTAAAGGGATATCTTACGTGATCGACCATCAATAGGGAAGTAATAATTTAGAAAATTAAGTTATTAATCAAGCGAAAGACTCTTACTGTATCGCGATTACGAGATGACTATGATTATAAATGCCAAGAACGAATTCCTAGATTCCCTAAACAAACGACATCTCAGCGTGAACCTTACCGTACGAGTATATGCGCAGGTTCCTACTTCATCATCGTTACTCAGAATCAGGATTTAATCAATGTCTGAGTGCCGAGTGCGAGTTCCAGTGAGGAAAGTGAATGACTTCACCATCGCGTTTTGCGAGCACGTAAATGTCAATTAGTATGGAATCGAGTCAGCGTCATCTAGCGGCGAATACGCGCAACATTAAGGCCGCTAGATGGCGCTCACGCAAACGCGATAGTGAAGTTATTCACTTCTCTCACTGCAACTCGCACTCAGCACTCTGATGTATTCAACTTGCGTGTTAGCATTGTAGGACATCTTGTAAAAACTATTACATAAGGAAATCTAAGAGTTCTTTCATTAACTCTTGCATCTATTCTTTTTGCATAATAAAGAATGAAGAGAAGATGGTAGCACGAAGTGGTAGAACCCTATCTGACCCTGAAAGTCACTTTAGGATAATTCCATTTAAACCAAAATTAAATGATGCCAAAATCGATTACCAAAAGTATTATTTGTTGCTTACATTCGACTGGCCTGTTGGCGCAATGGCAGCCACCCTGCCTTTAGCGCCGGAGGTCGTGGGTTCGATCACACAAATATTTGTCATGGGTGGGGCATGACAAATATTTGTGTGACGAACATGTGTATTTGTTGTGTGTCTGGGTGTTATTATCTATTTAAGTATGTATTTAGAAATATTTAAGTATGTTTATCAGTCTCTGACGCCCATAATACAAGCTCTGCTTAGTTTGGGGTCAGATGATCTTGGTGTGAATTGTCCCAGATATTTATTTATTTATTTGTTTACATGTGCAACATTTCGTGCGCTTCTGGTAATGTTATTACATCCACACAAACGGACAATTCCTCGGAGTTTTTACCAGAGGAATTTGACTTTGAGCGCTGACTAGATCCAAGAATTGTTTCATTGACTCTAACATCTATTTTTTTTGCATTGAAGAGAAGATTTACATTTGTGGTAGATTCCTGTCGGATATATAGTTAGTTGCTTTAATTGAGGCAGTCGTGGCATGACTGTCGTTATGTCATTGGCCAGTGCCGTGAGAGACCTTATATGCGTTATGTCATTCGTTAGGGTTTGGTCCTCATTAAAGTCCCTTGGCTTCGCTTGAACTGGAGCTTTCGATGAGATGTTTCAGCATCGACCAAGTTATGTGACAGCAGGGTTCTTAAATGCCCAAGCAACCATTTCTACGAATTGTCTTCCTAAGTTGGTCTCATCTGCTAACTTTGATGGTCAATAAAAGTCACAATAAATATCCCTGGACATTATTCCACACAGCGCCATCTAGCCCCAAAGTAAGCTAATTAAAGCTTGTGTTATGGGATACTAGACAACGGATAAACATACTTAAATACATTTTTTTTTTGTAAATACATACTTATTATACATAGGAGACACCCAGAGCAGTACAAACAGACATGTTGTTTGTACTGTGCGGGGATCGAACCCGCGACCTCTGGTGTAGTAGCCAACTTCTTAACCATTACACCAAGTCGATCGTCAATGACGTCGTCACCAACGACAATGAGCACAATGAATGGACCCTGTATTGTAATATTTTCTTTCTTTTCCAGCCAGTCAGCGGTTGGCACTAACGCATCTTCTAGGCTGGATATTGACTCACGAAATTACTTGCAGCCCTGAGTTAGAAACTTTTTCTTTAAAAATAAAAAAATACAAAAATTGGTACAATTCCAAGAAATATTTTCCAAGTCAGCCCTAAACTAGTATTTGCAGTAGAAAGTGCATCTGGTACTAATCTGTGTTGCGTCACGGCGGCTCAGCCACTATTAGACGCCTTTCCACCCATTACACGGAATATAGGACTGTCTGCTAGACGCGGATGTTTAGAACCAGGGGCCTACTCCGGTGCAAGAATAAAGAAGTTTCTTTAAACTTAGGAAGCACAGAAAAAGCAGTGTGATATAAATAGGCAAAATATCAACACTAAGCGAGCAGAAATCCAAAAATCCATCCACGCTGTTTTGCATATCCATGATCAGACAGGTAAAAGGCGTAAAAGGGGCAGAGGCCGCCTCACCTGAACAAGATTCATGCCCACATGAGGTCTACGAAATAGCCATTATTAGCTTAATGTAAGAAATGACAGAAATCAGAATGTACGGACTGTGCAAAAGATTAAATAAGACAGTGGTTAAAGTTTCTGCGCCGTAATAGCAAATTAAACTTGCCAGCAACTAGAAAACAGTTAGTTTGTTTGGGAGAGATTGCTTTTTAGCAATAATACCGCCTAATCTCGTCATCGTTTTATTTCATGGAAACCAACCTACTATTAAATTATATTTTATGGTATTGTTATTATTTGATGTGCAATAAAGAATACCTATTTATTTTATCTTGACAGTAATCCATCAGAAATAGATTACCATAGGAAAAGTGGATTTCACTCATCTCTTTAATGGCGGCTAGTGATTTTCCATATACTGGATATAGCACGACAGACAATTGAAAAGCTAAAACATGGCACACGCGTGAAAGTGACATTATGCTTTCTGTCTCTTTCTGACATGTGTGATTCAAAAGAATAGAAATATATTGTAAATAAGGAAGAAGTGTGCTTAACTACGTTGAGCTCACTTTTTTCTGATCCTTTGACAGAGCGCAGATAATTGAAATAAATTTAAAGGTCTGTGATGGCGGCAAATCATTCACCTGCGCGGGCGCACTTTCGCGAATGTTGATTTTCTATGTTCTGCCGATGGTTGACTACCACTTAGAGTTGTGTAAGAGGACGTACAGGAAATGAGCTTGAACGTAAGTCTTACGTGAGTTGTAACTGGTTAGTCCACGCCACACATGGTGTCCGTCCACAAATCGGGACTATTAATCAATTTTATTATACTTTTCAGATGGATTAACTTATCCATTTGTAATGATTTTAAATATATAATATATTAAACAAGTATGAAGAGGATTACAAGAATGCAAAACTTGTTAGTTTTGGTTAACTTTAGATTGATACACCTCTACAAACCATGTACATACGAGTAAAACAAGTTTTTATGATACGAAATAGAATGCTTCAGAAACAAAAAAAAATTAAGTCCTTCGTTACTTAGTGCTACATAAAATTGCAATTTTCGAGGCAGAACTCGATAAATTTGCTAGTTAAAATACCAACATACATTGCTTTGAATCAACACGGATTGCCTAGACGAGCGAAGTTTGCGAAACTCCACCTCCTCAACGAGTTTAAGCTCTCGATAAAAGCATCAGAAGTTCAAACTCTAACAATACCTCACTGTAACATCTGCCGCTGCTTCATCAACGTCTCAGTCTCAGAAGTTCAAGCTTAGAATATTATGACGACAGTGTATACAAAAAGGCACCCCACTTGTGATGCCAAGTAAAAAGTTCTTTCTTAACTATTATCTGCACAAGTTATCTTAATTGTTTAAAATATGAATATTGTTCGTTCGCTTCCGCTGGTGTTGATGTGATAATTGACATTTTGTTGGAGTTCCTACCACAGGGACAGAAACTTGACATTGAGCACTGAGGGTACGTCCATATTTAGCCAACTAGATATTTAGGTGCCTTGACTCGCTATCTATGTTTGAGAGCTCTTTCCCTTCTTTTTTAACGTATTCCCCATATCATACATCGCCTTACATCAGGCAAATAATAGAGATAATTCCTATTGTAAATAAAATAAAATTTACTTCCACAATACACACGCTTTTGGCCCAACGGCAATCAGCGTAGTTCGGAAGCCGTATGTTGTTTGTATTGGTTTTTGTAGAACCACTTAGTAGGTGAAAGTGTACGACCGAGAGGTCAATGCCGCGTTATAGCGATTCATGCAACTGATGCACTCTGCGATAACGAAATATTTGGAACATCACATCAGTAGCAAAGGACGCTACCTTTTGATTTGCTCCATGATACGCCCTGTATCTTTGATTGGCTCCATGATACGCCCTGTCAATGGAGCCATCATGGAGCCAATCAAAAAGGATTTTGTACTTTTTGAGAAAGGTTTTGTGGACTC